>JACEII010000005.1:1283084-1303024 GCA_014332785.1 Antheraea mylitta | reverse complement strand
CCCCTTCCCTCTCCCCTTCCCTCTCCCCTTCCCTCTCCCCTTCCCTCCCCATCCCACTTCTTATTCCCCCTCAAACACAGACTGGCAACGCACTTGCAACTCCCTGGTGTTGTTAGTGTGTTAGTTGAAGGCGGTGATCACTTAACATCACTTCTATTGTATACAAAAAAACATAAGTAATATTAACAAACGTAACATAAAGTTGGATTGTAATCGATTGAAAATAAATTGAGAGTATTGAATTAAAAATTAATAATCACCTAAGTAACTATTCAATTATTCCTTATGGCTGCTTTCCTTCATATTACACAGTAAAAAATATGAGAAAATTAAAGGAATTAGAGTGAAAAACATTATTGAAATTCATCACAAACGAAGAACTCATATTTATGTTTAAGTTTAGTTTAATAAATTTTACATTTTTAAATAAAGGTTTATATTCGACATATTACAAGAAATCTTTCAACTGCAGAATAGATGTGCTTGATAGCGTGTGTCCGGATTCTAATCAAATGATCTCTTAGTAGCGCATTTCAAGGCTGATATCAGAGAATGGAACGCACTTTGTAGGTTTGCTTTAAATTTGTTTTCCATCTTTGCAGTAACTCTTAAGACAATAACAGGAGTAAAATGTTCTTAATCAGAAATTAAATGAATTCGCCCGGAAGATATTATTCTTAATTTCGTTTACAATTTAAACTCTTAGACAAAATGCTTAATAATCATAAATAACGAGTAATTATAGGTGGTAGATAGATGGTAGAGTATATCTTATAGATAGGTGGTAGAGCCACGCACAAGCTATAACTGGTTTCAGCATGAATGGGTTGGCTCACCCGGGGTAGTATCACCCTCTCACAGAAAACCGACGTGGAGTAACAGTGCTTGCGTTGTTGCGTTTCGATCGGTCAGTGAGAATGCCAGAGGACCACCTCCCCTCCTCTCGCCCTTCTTCCTCCTCTCTCCCTTAACCATTCCTCTCAAATATATGCTGGTAATACACTTGCGACTCCACGGGTGTTGCCTGTGTCTATGTGCTTTGGACCAAAAGCACAATGGTTTTTTGAGGAAATTAATAACTGCGTATTGTAAGTTTAGACGGATCCTCTATATATGTATTTGAGTTACTTCCATAACTAAAGATTTTTGTTTATTGTAGCACGACAAAGTGACTGGACTATGCCTGATGGTAAGCACAGTACAATCCAAAAATAATAGCGACCACCGATTGACACATTGTCCATCGCCGGTCGCCAGTATCATGCCTGCCTGTAATAAGCTGGATATGCACAGGCTGATCCCGAAACGCGACCCGTAGAAGCGAATAACTATTACGGGCTTTTTCGCCATATACATGGTGGTTGCGACCCAGTCGGGCTGTAAATCCCTACCACCCCGTTTGCGCCTCGTTCGTTATTCAGCAGGGTGCACCACGTGCAGGTGAAGTTGGCTTGGGTGTCTCAAGTCTTATTGATGTTATTCGACACCCCTTACACCCCTAAAGATGATGATGAGAAACGACGATAAAAATTATCAAACGAGTGAATCATAAGGAATCGTTTTTATTTACTAAAACTTTATAGGAAGTATTGTTAGGAAAACACTCAACAATAATAATCCAATACATTGAATCTATTTAATTTTTTAAATTATCAAGGCTCCAATTAATTCTAATTACCCAAAGTTGGGAATTCTATTTAACCTTCTATATTATTTTCGTTGTACAAGTTAATTGTAAAATTGATCAAAGCTTTGTAGTAAAGAAATATAGTGAATAAGAATCAAATATGGAAAAATGTTTGGTGAGAAATAACGTGATTTAAATATCATATATCTAGTAAAATAGTATTCAACGTCTTTTCTCAAATGTACTTCTTTACCATGAACATAAAAAGTTATGGAAAGTGATATATACACTCAGGACACATGTTCCATGCTTGCACAAGTGCGGGTACAAGACATTTCACCATTATCAGCCGAGTCACGTCTTGTTGGAAGGTCGCTGTGTTGTAAAATTGAACCCAGCTGGATCGACGCTTTATATCCGACACAATTTGAAAAGGAAACAAAGCAAAGCTTACTCTATTGCGAAAATTATTAATACAAATGGTTTCGTAGAAATAAAAATCATTTATATTGATACTTTCGATGCTTATGATTACAATTATTGTTTTTATATGATAAAAAAAATTAGATTATGTTGAAAATAAGATCATTTTTTAATTTTATAAGAAAAGAGACTACACTTTAGAAATCATGTTCGTATAGTAGCTTAGTATAGAAAAATAAACAAAAGAATAGTTAAAATCGGTTCACAATTAATGAAGTTATTGATAAACCTATTTGAAATCGTCCGGCGATTTCTGTCCATAGCGTACTGAACTCCAGCTGATTGGCAACTTCTCCTGTAGGTACTCATGCTACATAGTTATATGCTAAGTAACAGAGATGTCTAAATAAAAATAATAACAGTAGAACATCATATAACTTTATCCTTCTTTAAAGTCCGTTAAATATATATTAGTTCCTTATTCGGCCCTAATATTTTCTTTGGATATTTTGAGAGTTTTACAAATCTGCTAAGCATACAAAAAGAGAACAAAACTAGGTATATCTCATGCCAAAAAATATGTTGTTATCAATGTATATATATATTTTTTTAAATAGCTTATACGAGTAAATTAATAAATTTATTTTTGTTAAAGTGACCTTTGCGAGTAAAGTGTCATCGGACCAAATCAACTTTTTGTAACAGATCAAAATATCTGTCTACATGGACATAAAGTAGCGAGCGGCAAGCTACAATAAAATTTTAAGAAAGCAAAAGTTGCAAACAGTCTTCCCCTCCACCCCAACCAATTTACATGGAATTTCCGTCATGGATAATATTTCTTTCCCGGCTGCCTTCAGATGGTAATGAGGGTCGGTTGGAAAATTTCACAACCAGATTAGATTTTCTCGTTGCTATATTGTCTGCTCCAATAGACGACGAACTTGTTCACTTAGTTTGATAGCCTTGCTATTATCATAACGCCTATTTTAATCCCTACCATAACTAGATTAACTTTCGGGTTTCCATTTGCCTCTGTTATTCGAACGAAAGTAATCCCAATTACATTTATTATATTTATTCATTTAAAACTATGGACGAAACGTATTTACAATTTAGTGTAAAAATACAAATTTACGAATTTTCAGTTCGTGCAGATTTTTTAAATTCTTGTCATATTTTTATGGCTAATCGTTAAGTATAAGAAACGAACATCAGGATAACTCTATTTTATAACTATTTAAAGTAATTTACGCGTGATCTAAATCGCAGTTTAGTCATGTAAGAAATACGGGACGCATACTTTACTATTGAACTTAAAATTGCCTTATAATTTCCAAAATTGAAATAATCAGAAAAGGAAACGCCCAGTTTCATTTCATATACACACTTGTATTTCTTAGTATATACAAATTTATTTATTAATTTTCTTTTTCATATTTACATAGTATAAAATGAAGTCGCTTCCTCTGTCTGGTTTCTTAGATATTTTAAACTACTCAACGGATTTTAATACAGTTTTCAGCAATACATAGAATGATTCAAGAGGAAGGTTTTTATGTATTACATATATATTAGGTATAATAAAGAAAACAGAAAGATCTAAAGATTTGTAATGTGATCTCGTAACAAACATATTTTTGTGCGCTTAAATTTTAAACGCTGGCTAAACCTTTCGAGATAGATCAAATTAATGTACTACGGAATTGTATATGTTAAGTGTGTAGTTGTATACATACTTACGCGATATTTATCTCTAAAGGATAACCCACAGTGACCATTTTTATCTTTTTACGAAAATAATTATATGTTATTTATCAAGCTGTTTTAAACAGTACAACAGTATTATTCCATATCCAATTAAACAGCATTTATTTAAAATGGATATCTACATTGCATCCGTGTGAAGTTAGGCGGGTCGCTAGTTACAAATAAACATTTATACATATTTTCATGATTCTATTCCAAACGTCTGAATACTTCATGATACAAAGTGAACATTAATCGAATTTCAATTTAATTTAGCGTAAACTTATATCCTGAATGTAACAGTGCGGCTATTATTCAAAGTTGGGAAACGTTGTTTTAAGTAGTATGTTATACTGCATAATCCAACATTTCGGTAACTGCGGTACGTTGAGCTTCTGAATTTTCCACATCATTACCCGACGCCCGCCGCAACGCGTTGTCGACGTTACGAAACAAACTTAGTAGCTTTTCTTTATACTTTGGTATTTCATTATAAGTACACCTGTTCTCGCCTTTATCGTTCGAATAAATGATGCTTGAATTAAATTTCCTCGGTTTTAATAGCTAATCTTTATGTGTACTAATATTTTCTTTTTTAGAATTAGATTTTGTTGGCGTAGTATTGTATTTATGACTAGCTTTTCGCGTTTATCTGGATATGACTGATTCCTTGATCTCGGTTCTTTTTACAATAAAACCTCTTTCCGCACCCTTGACTTGGAGATTAAACTGGTGAAAACGTGACGAGAGCGTTACGAAAAGTGTGATCGGTCGCGGCGAACAGAAATTGAGGGGGAGATATAAGTTAGTAAAGATAGAGAGTTACGTTTCGTATTAATGTGCGCGTGTGACGCGCGCTGTACTGGACTCCAAGAATAAATATAATTGAAAGTCATATGTTTATATGTGATTTAAATTATAGCAAGGTATAATAATAAATTAATTATATCGACACTATGGACATATTATATCTATATAATAAAAGATTTAACACATATTGTTTGATAATGTTTAGCTTAATGTTTTCATTACTTTCTTATATAGTGTAAGTGAGTACTGAGGGTGATTATATAGCAGTTTAAAGTTCCAGTTATGTGGCTCATGATAAATCCCATCCCATTCGATACACTATTAGTATTCACATATATAATGTACATGTTACCTGTTACAGTAGATGATGTGCGTGTGATACTTACAAATAACTCTGTAAGAGTATTTTTGTCATCTACACATGTAATAACGATTTTAAATTTATTTAATATATTCAAAAAGCGCGTGCGAAGCCGCGGGTAACAGCTAGTGTTCTATAATCACGTAATTCACAATACGAAACAACATCACATTCGAAAAGCTACGTAAATATTTGAGTTTACAGTTCGTTACTGTGCCGCAAAGGTAACTTCATTCGATGATTTTCGACTCACGTTCAAAGAAACTACAGGGGCTTTTAAAAAAATATAGCCTATCTTCGAACAAATTTCCGGTAAATACCGCTCGCCGCCACGATTGGTCCCGGAACGTTGACCGTATAAATTAAGTTACTAGTATTTCTGCTTTGAAAGTTTTACGTTCGGATTTCCTTGTACAAGAAAGTGTTGGTAATATTTGTTCTTAGTTCATTAAATTAAAAGCTTATATTCTTTGCCAATCAAAGACGTTACATTTTCGATGTACCAACTTAATTTAATAAAGGCAATAAATTTGTAATTATGTAGATGATTTAACGATTGTTGTAATATGATTCATGTAGTAGTCGTCTAGATACTTTTTATTAATTTCTCTCCTTATATTAAACATATCTGCGGTTTGATGTATTTCATACTGTTTGTTGGTCACTACACAGTATAAATTACTTATTATATAAGCGAATCAGTTTTATACTTGTTTTAAATGCCGGTCGGTACTGAATTTTTTTACGTTCGTATTTTTCAGCTTCTAGATAATTCTAACACAAGCTGTGCTTGCGGTTTAGCACACATTTGTTGCTTATATTATTTACCGTACTATTTATCGTAATAAATAACTGAGTTATAACAAATTCATCCATACTAGTTTATACAAATATTATAAAGAGGTAAAGTTTGCGACGTTGTAGGTTTGTGAGTTTGTGACGTTGTAGGGGGTAATCTCAGGAACTAGTGGTCCGATTTGAAAAATACTTTTAGTGTTATATAGGATATTTATCGAGAATGGTTACAGGCTATATATCACGCTAAGACCAATAGGAGCGAAGTACCAAAGAAGAATGTTTCAAAATCGGGATATTTTTTTCCTTGAGAGCTTCCGCTGCGTGTTAGCGTTAGCCCAAAGTAACTATTCCACGCGAAAGAAGTCGCGGGCAGGGGCTAGTATTGTATAAATGTACTTCATGTTTGAATATCTACTACATATACCAATTTTCATGGCAATCCGTTGAACGGCATGAGTACAGCATAGAATTTGTTACCCCATAGTGTTACTTTATGCCGAGTTATAGTAATACGGATTGCGTATAAATCTAGATACAAAATACTAAGAAATGCAAATGTTCATGAGAATTAGTAAAAAGGTGTTGGCATTCAACGTTTTTGGATACACTAACACCATTATTATACACTAACTGATACTCGCGATGTTGTTTATATTATCGTTGCTTATTATACACATAATACATTTTATGTACACAGGACAAAAAAAAACAAAATATTCGTAAACGTATTTGTTTATTTCTCCTCTTCGGCGTAACGCACCGCATCCCTTGCCCTAGTTCTGCACGGTAAGAAAACATCGCTGAATTTAAGCCCGGTAAAGTTGTAAAGGTCCGTCAGCTCAACAGCTGAGTGTAAGGTCGAAAAAGAAGACATTGCTGAATGCGTATTGCTTATAAAATCGTAATTTCTTTAAACCCTAATAATTTTATACGAGATGAAGGCATCGTGATAATTAAACGATTAGATTAGTATTAGAATAGGTTAATGACTGAGTGTCTCAGTAGTAAAACTAAATTATCTGATCAATAGATAGTAAAATAGATAGCCAATGGATAGCCAGTAGTTTTTGTGTAATGCAAACACAATGAAAAACCTCTCTCATTTTATTTATCATCACATAGTATAAAAAATTAAGTACTCTGACACATCTGTCTGTTTGTGTTTCTGTCTGCGATAAATTGAAAAATCTACTGAAAGAATTTTCATGCGGTTTTCACCAGTAGATAGAGTGGAGTGAATCACAAGGAAGATTTTAGTATATAATTAATTTATCTACGTTTACTTTATTATGTAAGCATTATTTAGTTTATAAAAGCTGTAATCATTGTGTATTATTTTATGGATTGATTTTTGTATAATGACAACACGATGTCGGCGGTAAGATGTGAGACGAGTTTGCATATCTAATAATTTTTCTAAATTATTATTTGTGGTCGAATATGGCTTTTGTTATTTCCTTTGCTTAATTCAAAAATATATTGACATAAAGAAGTTGTTGCTAAGACTAGTTGTATTCTTGAGTATTAAATCTGTAATTATTTCCAAAATCCTGCCGTTTTTCTGAGTTGAATACTTGTATATTTCAATTAAGAGGGCTGGACGACGTGCGCCGGGCCCTCTACTATATGTATAAGGTATAAGATAATAAATAGATTATTTGCCAATGTGGAAAATATAAATTTTGAAAGTATATCTTTTGTTCATTTGAACTATACTGTATTCGTTTATCGTTAGAATAGATTTTGAAATTACACAATAATTCCAACGTTATATCTATCTCCATAACATTTTATTTGGTTTTGCAAAGTTTTTTCTTTTCTTGGAAAAGGTTAAGTTCGCCTACTTTGTAGTTCTATCGACCCAGAGTGGCTAATATCAATATCATAAAATTGTAGCATCGCAGGTTTAGAAACGCGATAGCGTCTCAAACTGCCCGTTTGCAAAGAAAATTGGCAGTTTCGAAAACAGGTCTTCGATAAATAATGCAAGGGTATTACAATATTTTTATAAAACTCAAGGAAGACCAGCAAACCTTGTTAATGATTGCAATCAGTTTACTGCTTGGCAATGTACCGTATATCTGTCAAGTCAAAAGGGAATCCCACTAATATGTAATTAATAATTTGCATTTTTTTTTTCATAGGAGGCAAACGAACGGGGGTTTCACCTGATGTTAAGTAATCACCGCCGTCCATAGACTCTAGCAACACCAGGGGAGTTGCAAGTACGTTGCCAGCCTGTGTTTGGGGGAATGAGGGAATTGGACCTCTGGCGCTCTCACTGATCTAACGAAACGTAACAATGCAAGCACTATTACTTTACGTCGATTTTCTATAAGAGGGTGGTAATACCCCGAACGAGGCGACCCATTCATGCTGAAACCAATGATAGCTCCAGAGTGACTCTACCACCTTAAATATTACATTTACTTATAAAATCTTTGGTATACCTAGACCTAACTGTAGGAGTGAGGTCTAAAGTGTAATGAAAAACAGTGGAGCAGTTATTTTAGAGTAAAAACTGGGAAATTAATATACGAACAAAACGAAATATACCTAAATCCTAATGTAACCTAAATCGGATCACACCATTGTTTTATTACCGAATAAGTACATAATAAATACTATTTGCAATAATTGTACATTGTCACATATATATGATTATTATTTACACTATAAACCTAGCTTCATTTATTATTTCATAGCATTTGCTGTAACGAAGTCGAAATTTACGATTCTACTAATGACGTTTTTGAATATTGTCGTCACCCAGTAAGATTTCCGCTGAGTGAAACTCATACATAATTTTAATCGTGCTAATGATGCTGTATAGTAAATTATATTATTACGAACTAATGTAACTTCATTTATTAGAATGGCAAATTACAGTGACAGTTGCTGGAAAACTTGTTGTCTTCTGGCTTTTGTTTCATTCGTGTTAGGGAGTACGACAAAACAGGAGTAAGATAGACGAAGTTTATGTACAAATATAAATAGCATAGCTAAATGAAACTCCTTTATTTTTACTTATAATAAACAATTCCACTAAAAATATGTCATTTTTCCTTTATATTAGAAATTTCATACTATTCTGTAGATTACATTGAATATCAGATTTTTAATACTACCGCGGGAAGAATACTGAATCTTTGTAAATATAAGACTATCAAGATATAGTCGTGACTACTTAGAGATTGAGATAGATAGGATGAAAGCTACTGGGTAGTTGAATATATCTAATTGTTTTTTTAATTGTAGTACAGCAAAATGATTGCATTGTGCCTGATGCGACCACCGAGAGGCACGCCGTTTCACGCCGATCGCTGCTGTCATGCTGGCCTGCGTAAATTTTTCTTCACGTTACGCTTAAGATACCCATGGTATAGGAAGAAGGGAACACACTGGCCGTTATTTCCACAGTTTCACTGTATGGCAAAGAAAAGAAGTAGCGAACTTTGTAATTCGTGCTCAAATAGGATTTGCTATAAAACTATGGCTCCGAAGCTCATCGCGCGTGGGTCGGTTATGAAACGGGGAAGAAGGGATTAAATTAAAGAGCTTTTCAGCACACGCACAATGACACAGATGGTAGAACATGCTCAGTTAGACAATGTCTCTGTGCAACTGAAGCGGCTCTATAAATTGTGTAATATCTGCATCAGTAATAATGCGGACTGCCCATCTCTCCAACCTGACCAGGGCATCTAATAGGTATTTGACGGAACCTTCCCAGAGGTATAACTTATCAGGGGTGAAAAACCGTCGCATCCTGTTCATAATTCCGAGTTTCCGAAATGCAGTGGAGATTACGCTCCCGATGTAATTCCTGAGATTGAGAGCCCTGCGAATCTCTATAACTAACAAATTAAGGTTGTCTTGCATTGCAAGCGCGACGTTATGGAGAGCAGGAAGAGGGGTAAATGGAGATGTTCAGCAGGTAAACGCGCACACATGTGTTTTGTTAGCATTAAACTCGACTAAATTACTTGCTCCCTATGTTGATATGACATGCAAGGACCGGTCGAACTCAATAACAAGTTCCTAACGTCTCTTTTTTATTTCTCTTCGACCGCAAGAAGGCTTGCTGTAATAGCACTCATGGACGGTGCGCTATCATCTACGAAGCCATGAAAATGGTTTAATAGCAACATATCATTGATATGCAGTAGAAAGAGAGTAGGTGAAAGTACAGAGCCTTGAAGAACTCCAACATTTACTGACATGAACAGCAAATCACATCCGTCGACAATCCACACGAATTCTGCGCGCATGTAGAAAGCGCGAGGTCCATTTGCATAAATTGTCGGGGAGACTGTGTGCCGGTAGCTTGGAAAGAAGACCACGGTGCAAGACCCTAGTATACTAGTATGGTCTACTTGCCATATATGTGGTGATGGTAATCGTGGGTAACGTTAATTAGTATTGTAATATTTAGATTTGATTTGAAGAGTGTGCCATTGCAGTCTTCTAGGGTAGAAACTAGTTGTTGTTGTCGCAGACTTTCGTTAATACAATCCTGCTTAATATTCGTTCTAGGCTCTTGATTCTCCGTAATCAAGTAATTTCAGTTGAACTACATGTCTCTCGGTTACATCTTATCAAAAAATAATTTCATTGTAAGTAGTCTCTCAAAGGAAGGAAAGACAAATATTCGGTCTGTTTAAACATGTATCTAATTCATGTGTATGGCATTTTTATCTTTTTTTATTTAGGGACTTAGGTCCACGAAGAAAATGTCCGTCCCACGGTACACTAAACTTATCTTATTCACAAAATAGACTTTAACACAAACTTTCATAGAATCTTGGCTTCCTTACTTGCAGTGTAGTCTTATTGTACTCTGTTTTCAATTTGTATGAGTCTCAACATACCGTCCATTTTCATGAAATAACAATTTACATAGTAAAAACAGTTTTATTATCTGACATATGTTTAGTTCAAAGAAATCTTACAATAAATTAATAGGAACTTTATATTGGGAGTTTTTGGCAGGATTTTAGTGTTTTAGTTTCATGTAGTGGATTTTTTTTTTCATAATCTTGTGTTACTTGACTCTACATTTTGTAAATTTGGTGGTGTTTTACGTAATATAGTTGTGCATAAGTGAAGTAAATGGAAAAAAATACCATGGAGCATGAAATTCTGAGATGCCACAAAAACTCCCTGGAAGGTTCTAACAAGCGATCCACCATCTTGTTAGAATATTGACTCACACGACGCAATATTGAAGTGATTGCACGACGCTTGTAATATAATTGACTACACGACAATGGCAGTAATACTCTGAAAGATTGATTGCCAAAAATAAAATTAAAAAAAAAAAACACTTTATATTAAAATCGTGATGGGCTATTAAAAATACCATACATAGAAATCTCTGAGTCTGAAGTGAGAAGATATGAATGAGCGATATTACAGCGTCAGTGAACCAAAAAGTAAACGGAGTAAGCTATGTTTGTCGTGTAATAGCGCTTATTTTGTCACATTCTCGTCGCATAAACGTGACTGAACGAACACAATAACGGGTACGCAATTCCATAATGGCGGACGCCTCTGATTTATACGTATTTCTTTTATGTGCCAACCAAATGGCTTTCTTTATAGAATGTTTCTTTTTCGGGGTACGGCCACAAGTCAGTGTCGAGGACGACGCGTTTCAAAGTGAGTTAGGGGAGCTGCGATGCTTTTAGATTAAATTATATTTAACCTTAACATTTGGTGCCTTGTTTATTTAGTTGGGGACTAACGTTATTGTCAAGGCTGGTGAGAATGTGAAAATATATTAACCGAATAGATGTTTTAATTATAATAATATCGAATTAAGGGTCTTAAACATAAGATCCTTTTTACAGAAAATCATATTTAACTAGACTTTTTTAGGTATGATTCTATATATCTAACTAATTTAGTAAATATTAAGTGTGATAAATGTACGTACGCGCTTTACGAGCTTCCAGTTGCCAATCGATCAATAAAATCTCGAAGAATCTAATATCACTCGAAGACACGCCATTAGAAATAGTTATATTTGAAATAATATTGTATTATTTGATTTACAAGGATATGTAAAATGGTATTAATACCTTTAACCGAGCAATTCTTGTATATCTTTATATATTTAGGATCTCGGAAACGGTGTCAGCGGTTTCCGTGATACTTAGTACGTAGGTAGTTTCGGGGACGATAAATCTAGCTAGATTTCTTTTACCTGAATTTTCAGACAACGGAAAAATGTAGCTAGAATATAAAGGTAAATTTCGCCGCCGCTGTCAATAGCTCAGATGGAAATCGGCTGCTTCGAAAATCCGTATAACTACAGTTCGAATCCGATTGACAGCAAAACGAGATATCTTTTTTAATATATTTTCATTTGATAAAAAAGGCTAATTTTGTGAGGCAAACCTAACAGTTTATTTTAATTTATAAATGCTTTTAACCGAGCTAGGCTTGGTCGTCCAGGTACTACTTCTTTATACATATAATTCTTCTGTAGTTGTGTATGTGGTTGAATCCCCTGGACGGATTTTGATGAATTTTTTGTGTGTGTTTTAGAGGAATCATTCATGGTTTAGATCCATAATTCGACTCGGTAGGTGGTCTGAGCACTGATTATGGGATTTTTTATAGAAGTAGTTCATTTTAAATAGTATCTCGCCACTCGCCTCTTTAGACTTTTTGTACACTGCTTTGTAAAAACAACTTTAAATAATGCGCTTAAAATTGAATTTGCAAAAACATAAGTTTAACTATAACTACTTAGGTATATCGGTGAGATTTTGGAGACGGTTTTAAGTGTTACTTTTATTCGAGACTGTACATCTTGGTTTTTTTATATATTAATGACTAGTCGTGAATATAATTGTAAATTGTTGCTAGTGAATAATAGAATAAATAAAAACAAATTACATTTCAATAAATGTGAAAGAAATATACGTTAATAATGTATTATATTTACATTAGTGGGAAAGAAGAGGTATTACGACACAAAATGAATAGCTAAGGGCAACTAAAAGTATACAGTTTACGAACAGCTCACTACGTAAGTCCATACTTATCCTCACATTTACACTTAATCATTATACTTAAGTTGGATATATAAGAACACCATTTAATTTTATATCGGTCTTTAATCTTCTAAGAGGCAGGCAATTTCGAAATTAAAACTAGAAGCGGAATTCTTGTCAGGCTTCAATTAGAGTCGTAATTAAAACTTGTGATATGTTCTTGCAGCTTACGCGTTCACTATCGTAGTTCTTGAACTCTCTAATAAGAGGTAGGTGTATAGTAAAGTCCATGTGTAGTTTCATGAATCCCAGGCGATGCAAGCTTTCTGAAGAAGACTATATATATATATTTTATAATGAATTAAAGTATATGGAAAAGAACAAGGAATATGCTAGTCTTCTTTAGTTGGAGAAATGCTATTAATGATTGTTCATGATGCTGTTCATTGATGTCGCTGAAAATGAAGTATGCGACATGATTAAATTTCCGCAAATATAGACACGTGTTCTTTTTTATTTTCTCGTCCGTGACGTGGTGACACAATAAATCAAGCATGAATAGCGAGCTCACACGGAGATAAGGGACGTGGAACAAAAGGGTTCCATAAATCGTTATTAACTACCGTTTCCTAGTCCCTCGTTCAGTTCGAGTGTACGTACGAGAAATATGTCTATAGAATGACATTTGTTTCTACTCCGTTCCAAGTATATTAAATATGTTATGAGCTTTTAGTATTACCAAATACCGTGCATCATGTGGTCTTGTCTTGAATTAGTAAACCCTGATATATGAATCTACGAGTTTGTCGCGGAATACATTTAACTTTATCTAGAGCTATGTAAGTACATATACAGTGTGCGATGAAAAAGTGACGTATATATTGCTTCTGTGACTTTTTCGCTTATAACTTTTATCGACATGTTATCTATATATTTACGAATTTTGCTCTCAATATTAACGCAATAAAGCTCTAGAGGCGGGTATTAGGTTTAGTGGTAAGCTTATTTAATTCCTGAACAGCGGACAGGCTGGTTTAATTAATTATTTGGGGTTTAATTAATTATTTGGCAAAACAATTATGCGATTTAATGTGTCTCTTCTATACTTATAATATTGCTTTTTTGGGATGGAATATTGATACATTGTGAAATATGTTGGACGAAGAAAATCTTTGTTGATAACACAATCTGTTCATGAAAGTATTTCAAGTCATGAAAGACTTTTAGCTTCAAAGTAATATTAAAGAGTGCTTTAATAGTCTATTATCAGAATAAATTAATAAGGCACACCTTTTTTCTGTTTCATTCTCTAGCCATAATATTATCCATTATTATATCTTTTAAATCCCTTTTTAATTGAAAAAATACGTTTTTCGTAAATGTATTTGTTATATATTTGTTAAAGCTGTCTTTATAACAGTTTTTATTTATTAATGCTTTATCCTAATTACTTTATTTCTATACTTTATTCTAAGCGGCTTACTCCTAGCGGGCGTCGTCAGAAAAAGACGGCATCAACATTTGTTATTAATTGCCAACACTTATAAGTCTACTAGTGCGAAAGCCTATGTATGTACCTATCAACGATAATATATCTATATTAAGATACCATATTGCTCTTGAAAATTCATTCTAAAAAAGCCATGTAAAATGAATTCTACTGGAAATATATCAATAAAAATTATTCGACATACATTACATACATATTCGACATAACATTCCTAGTGATTGAATTTTGAAACACGCTTAAATACGTGTTAGTTGAATTATGGCGAAGAATATTAAAACAGAGTTTCCAATCAATTTGACCTTCAATATATATCACATATGAGTTTTGACCCTTTATGTTATAATCAGGGCATATAATTTGGGGTTGAATTTCGAAAAATCCTTCTTAAGCCATGCCTACTGTTAAAGTGATACGGTCTGCTATGCCTACTAAAATCAAAAATCCTTCCCAAATTTTTATTTCGTAGCCGTTCATTTCTAAAATTCATTATCCTTAGTGCTTTCAATTGGGCGATGTTGAGGCGGTTGGAACGTTGCTCTATATGTAGATATATGTTATCTAGTTATATTCACTTCACTGGTTAGTCCCGAAACGTGACATACCGTAATGAGTTCACTGTGACGAAGTGTCTCACCATGTACTTGGTGGTCGCGGTGTAGTTCACATTTCATACTCGTTACTTCCACTTTGTATGTTATGTCTCAAGATGATATAGCAATTGACTCGATAATAAAATTAATATTACGCACACTACGTATTAATTTAAAAATAGTTCTCTGACTCAGTTATTGAGTCATACATGATTATGTTCGCCGATTGATACTTACGTACGTACATAGGTATATCTGTTAATTAACATAACCAGCCAATATTAATACCAATGTTATCTTATAGATAATACTATTAGATATAGTACTAATATTCAATGTAGCTTTTATCAACAATGTCAAGGTGAATTCTAAATGATTCAAATCCAAATGTTATATGTAGAATAATTAAAATATATTTTATGAAACATTATAAAAAGTGATTAATAATTGTACAAAGTTCGACTACTGAAGCATTAAAAATAGACTGCCACGCCGTAATCACATGTTTCTTTTAGGACGCCGTGGATAATCTTCACAATTTCAAAAAGATATCTAGCGCTACGGTCAGTAATGACTACCGTAGCGTCACAGGAGAAACCATCACAGGTCATATATGACCAACGTGGCAGTTAAGGCGTCATGACGCAAAGCGGCAGTACTTGTGCGACAGCCTCACACAAGTTGTTACTACTCACTACTCAGGAGTAGTGACTAATACGTCACAGACTGCAATTAGAACTGCGGCCATGTTTGATATATGTTAGATAGGCATAAAAATTATAAATAGAAATATTTTATTATACGGGAATTCTATTTTTCTAAAAACTCAGCTACATTTCAAGGTTATTATCACACCATGGGTCGCCATTATTTTTCTAATGTAATAAGTACCACGAGTTTATGACTGAACAGTAATTTATGTAACATATCATACAAATACAAAAAGTGGAGCTTTTTTTTTTACTTTAGCTAATTGGTCTATAATGTCCTGTACAAATACAAACAAGTAATTACACATTATATGAATTCTGTTAATTATGATTTAGATGTTTTTTCGATTAATATAATCATATGAAAACTAGTACCGACGATAATTCATAATTTTAAATTATCATATTACTAAAACTAATATTCCATCAGTAACTTTACCTAAACATAAATAAATATAACCCTACACAACTGAAGTGCTTATATATCGAGCATATTGATAATAATTTTGGCGACTTTTATAAAATTTATACTGATGGTTCGAAAAGTAGTAATGGCTATGGTGCCGCATTTTTAGATCCTTTTTCCGACAAATATGTAAAACTGAAGGTTGATTTTAATACATCAATAATGTGTTTAGAACTAATAGCCATTAATGAAGCCTTATTGTCATTGAATCGTTACAAGGTCAAAAGTTTGTAGTTTTGACTGATTCAAAAAGCGCTTTACAACACTTGGTTCGGTGCACCTCGTCAATACGAGGTATTCCGATAGCCTATTCTGTATTAAAAGAAATCTATAGATTCCAATGTAGTGGGAAAACAGTTATATTCCAATGGATTCCATCTCATGTTAAGTTACCTGGAAATGATCAAGTTGATTGATTGGCAAACCAAACTGCATATGACGGAATTCCTTTCCATATCACTCCAATGTATACTGACTACTTGTCTCAGGTGAAATGTTATTGTAAAGATATGTGGAAGCTATATTTTGATAAGAGATCACTAGAAAAAGGGATCTGCTACAAGACCATTCAACCGCAGCCTCTTTTCGATGTTCCATGGATAGACCAAAATTTATTAAGTAGATCTAACCTAATAATAGCCCTCAGACTTCGCTCAGGACACATTCCATCAAATAAGTTCCTGTATCTTATAAAAAAACGAGCATCGCCTAATTGGACGGTGTGTGGGGTGGTTGAGGATGTTCATCACATTTTGATGGAATGTGTTCAATACCAAGGATGTAGGGATATTTTAAATGTTACCCGATCCATGGATGTAGGCATTTGTAATTCGGTGCTGTCAGACCCTCTGTCTCAGAGTGCAAAAAGACTACAAAATTGCAAGTTTAGCTTTTAAGATTTAAGTAAAAGTGAATGTAGTAGTATCTAATATTTAGATAATGTTTTTTTTTTTCGAAATGTCTGCGCTATTGACCCAACAAGGTCTTAACAGCTTCACTGGACTACTAAGGCGAGCCCTTAAGGTACTCAGTCGATTTTATTATGGCAACCAGCTCAAGGGTGCACGGCACACCTCGGCTTGGCTGTTGCCTGTTGCATACAAAATCGCGACCTATCTTAGCTAACCTAGCTAACTATTCATATGTGTATGAGTTGTTGAAACGTATATGTGTACCAAGCATACATGCCTCAACAACTCCTCCATATATTTATTATCGGAAAATTGAGAGTTTTTCAGTTCGATAAGGGGAAAAAAGTAAACCCTTCCACTTTCATGTGTAAGCGTGTAGACGTGCACGTGTATGGGGGTGATCGTGTAGTGTTGTAGCAGTGATGTATATTTGTGTGTCACCGTATCGCGCAAGCAACGCACTCAAGGGCTCCCTACCGAGGGATCGAACCTAGGCTTGAGCCGCTGCCGTGGGAGGCCTAATCGGGTATGATGATGTTCTTACGGGGCGTCATAGTCGGTACGCGACAAAGCCCAAAATAAAGAGAAAGAATAAATAAAAGGATTTTTCACGTTATATGAAAAATAGCATTTATATAAGAAATAATGCATACATAAGATATTGTAAGTAGCTCTGAATCAGGTTTATCTGCCACTTCTGATCATAAAAATAGCTGAAGTTGAATTGCACTTCGTCTACGCAAGTGTTGATTCCATAGTAAAAATTACATTCAGAACTTATAGGTTAGTTTCGTGTCTCTAGGATGGTATGGTTCTCAGTTAGGAATATACCGATATGTATAACCTTACCTAAATCCATTATACTGTAGCCATTTCTGACTTATAGATTATATTGTAATATCTCCTTTCAATATTTTACATTCTTCTTTTTTCACTGTTTACTCTATTGACCTAGCAAGGTCTTAACATCTTCACCGTATTACATTTTATATTCTCATGTTTAAATCTGGAGGAAGTTCTAAGATTACGGACAATAAAATAAGTTAGTAGTTCTTATTTCCATTATACCCATTATAGTATTTTCGTTCAATTACATATGAGGGTTAACTTTTAACGGGAAATTTAATACAAGAAAAAATACATATTACAATAAATGGGGTCTTTATAGCTTCCAAAACTATTAAATTAATTTATTTAGGAAAAAGATACATTTACTGCATGTGAAGTTATACAGTATGCAACAAAATGTATAATAACTATAAACAAAGTTTATTTGCTTTGACCCAGTTCTCTACTAAACAGTAACATGAAACGCTGGATTTATATTGCTAGATGCGGAAAATGAATTAGATATTTCTTATTTAAAACTATGTATTAGATGGAGATGCGATATTATTAGTGATATATTTGGTATAATATGGCGACAGTAGTAAGACTAATTGACTAACGTATATAGTTTCTCAAGTGATAAGCATTTATGTTAGTTGTTTTATAAAGCTGATATTATGGGCTAGCAAGTTTAGATGTCTTTTTTATTCATATAAGTACTAGGACGACCGAGACTAGCTCGGTTCTTTAAAAGAACATTTTTAAATGAAAATATATTGTTAGCTTTGCCTCACAAAATTAGCATTTCCTTACCAAAAACTAAATATTAAAAAAAGATAACTCTTGTGCTGGTAACTGGGATTCGAACAGAGGTTAGTCGGATTCGTTTATATTGTAGCTATATTTTTCATTGCCTGAATACTCAGATAAAAAAGTTTTCTATGAATAAAATCTAGCTAGATTGATTTATCATCCGCGAAATAATACTGCATACTAAGTTTCACGGAAATAGCTGTCGCCGTTTTCGAGATCCTGAATATATACCAATACAAAAATATACAAGAAATGCTCATTTAAAGGTATTATAGATAGATTATTATACACGAAAGTGTAAGATGTAAGAAAACTATTTTAACCAAATATATTTCATGTTTTGGAAATGCTAGGAAGGCATGTGTTAGGTAGAACGAGGTTGAATAATTGTTGCAACCCTTTGTCTTGCTTACCTTGTGTGTTAAATCGAGCAATAAATTGCATAAAGCATCGTCTGTGCTCGGAACACGAGTCATGCTGTAGTGTCACGTATATATTCTTCGAAGTATTTACTTGTTATAATTATTTGGTCTCACCTATGGATGCCATATTGATTTAAAGACACGCGATAATAAGAATTGTTTTTTTTTTTTTTATCTAACTACGCTATTGACCCAGCAAGGTCTTAACACCTTCACCGGACTACAGTAAGAATTGGTAATTTGCTCAACGTATAAGGGTTTCTTAAACCTGCCTATTCAAATTACCAATATGTTTAACTCACACTAACGGTATCTTTAACACAGGTACATTAAATTTAAATAGCAAATATCATAATAATGTATTGTTTAATAAAATAAATTGCTTTTGTGAAGTAGATTTTAATAATTTAGATAAGGACTTTAAATGCAAACCAAAATAAAAAATGGAGTATAGACAATTGTTTTAATTGTTGAGTACTCTTTGTCTGTGGTTTACGTTGTTTTGTTCTGAACTAAATATATTGTGTTTATGTTAGCGCTTCTAACTTCCGCATTGTTTCTAGTTTTTATGAGGGTCTGTGTGGTTTGTGTGGACAAAGTAAAAAAAAACAATGAGAAAAACGCCTTACATTTGTTGTTTATTTGAATTGTGTGGAAATAGTTTTTCTATTTAGATATTTGTGGAAAATAAAAATTTTGTTATATTATTGTTATTGCTTTATAATGGCTTTCAAAATATGATATACAACATCTATACTATTACATAATTTATTACAGTAATGTTGTTTTACTAATTTCAACTTTAAACCTAGTTTGAACAGTGTTCGCCCCCATTTTTATTAATTGTATATTAATATTATTTATTACTTTCGATTATATACTTTTGTCTATATCATACTATAAATAAGGATTTATAAT
>JACEII010000005.1:1243023-1283074 GCA_014332785.1 Antheraea mylitta | reverse complement strand
CAATATATTTGTAATTAAAATAGTATATTTCTGTGAAACTAACAACATAATATATTTGTCTGATTAATGTTTAAAGTAGCATTAGTAAAGTAATATTTCTATGAAAATTATTTGCAATTTATTATGTCTGACGTTGTAAATTATCCATATATTTTTGTTACGCGAAAAATAATGCTCTTCTTAAATGAGTTTTGACATTGTTCTGGAAAATGACACGGAAATGTGAATTTACTGGCTTATTTTATCGTCCTGTAAACGGGAAATGAGTTTCCGACTTTAAACATTTCTTGTAAACTTTCTCTTGTTTAACTTGCATTATAAACTTTTGTCTTCATATGTTTTTATGGGTTTGTATTTATGTTCATATTTTTATTTGTATTTGTAAAAAGCAGTGGAAAGTAAGTAACAATTGGTGATCAGCCATGAAGTCTCACCTTTTTATTTTGTGTTATACTCGTAAGAGTGTTTCAAGCGTGAAAACACAATTTCATGAAACTTTGTGTAGAATAATTGAGGTCACAGAACTAAGTGTGGTAGAAACTTTAGATATTTTTTTTGTTGTTTACTTTTTTTTATTTTACTAACAATACACATAATTAAGCAAGTATTCTATATGAAAGTATACTCATTAATCTAATTGAAAATGCTTCAGTCAGAGATCATTCGTTGGCTTACAATGAAATGAGATGAAAAAACCATTGCATTTTTAAATATAGGAAAAATTAAAAGATGACCCAATAAATTGGTTAATATAAACCTTTACATTGATTTATATATAAAAATATTTTTGTACAAATACACATTTAATGCATTTTTATTAATATAATCACAAACATACATACTCTATAATGATATATATGCCTCATGGCGTAGTGGTAGTAACTTCAGTTATTCAGCCGGAGAGGTTGCATGTTCGAAATATATAAATGTACGATTTTTCTGTAATATTCATAATTTTATATACGTGTTTAGAGATGTTTTATACAATTACAATATCATTTGAAATTAAACGGTAGAACGTGAAATAGTGTCCTTGTTTTTATTAGCTTCATATAGAGTTATAGATCCTAAGATCTATTTCAGTTTGCAATATAATCATATGAATTAACGACTAAAATAATGTTACCCTTTATATATGGACATTGTCTATCAAACAAAAATTTGGTTTATTTGAACAAAGTTAACGATCGGCAATCTCGTCACTGAACTCTCGCAGACATTATCTGTCTGTAGTCTGCATAATAAATTAGATCAATATCCTAACCTCGTTGGCTTCACATCTTGTTTATTATAAGCTTCTGTTCAGTCAAGAAGAAAACCCCGGACATCTTCAATCAAAATAGCTTCAATAATATTCGAATTTAATGTTAGGAATATAAAGTCCACTCAGAAATAATGCGTTTTCTTTAAGAGATATGTTTACATCATATATTAAGTGTAAGCGTAACCATAGAGTTTTACTAAATGTTTTTATATTGATATAAAATTCGTTTGAAAGATGTTACTAAATATTAGTAGCAATATTTTTGATTGAGTTTACCTCGGAAATGTGTAGGGAACACAAGATAGTGAAAAAAAAAACTTTTCAATAATGAAATATAAGTTATTCGAATAAGGCAAGGGTTTAATTTGTTGAAGTTATATATATACAAAATGTTAATATTTGTATAGATATTTCTTTGTTAGAGCAAATCTAAAAGTGAGAGAAGTGTGAAGCAGTCAGATTTCTAAAAGGTTTCAGGGCTGGAGTTTTAAACGTTGTATAGATTCGTTTCAAACAGTTTCATCACTTGTAATGCTTGAAAAATATTGTTGACAACAAAGCTATGTTATAAACGAACCAGGAACAAGACGCCAAAAACATAAAAATAGTATATAGTTGTTTGTTTTAAACAATGCGGTGTTAATTTCGGCTTTGCCAAGTCTATTTTCCGGTCAGCTACGTCGTATTTTTTTCAGCGTATCTTATGTTCCACGTAGATTTCCGTACAATTAACTCGATTGAAAATATGTGTTATCTTCTGTGTACATAAACGGATGAAATGTAGCAACATTGTTCGACAACAGAATGTGTATACCCCCACATTGAAACATCTTTATTTTTACGTAGTTACGTTTTCTTCAGTTTTCCCTAAGGCATGAATGTGGTGTTTTCGAATGGTTCCAATCGAATTTATTCTGAATACCCTGATTACTTAAGACGACAGCTACACTACGAATAAATTTAAATATTTGTGCTGTCTCCTTTAAGCTTCGCTTGCCACGACATTGTGTGAGGAATTTTAGGAATATAAAAGAAAATTCCTACTTTCAATCGGCTTATATGGAATTTTTTGCCAGACCCAACATAGTGACGTTCGCCATGCTACTAATAATTTTTATAAATGTGGTACTTTGAATCAAATTTACTATACTTCTTGTCTCTTACATTTGAACTTAAAGAATCAAATATATTTATAAATAATTCTTACTTATATTTCTTCTAGCGGACCCGGCGGACGTTGTCGCACCCTGATAATAACCCTACGATCCGACCGCAGGGCAACATACCGGGTTTAATTATGAATCTAAACCATTATCGAATCCAATGGAACACAAAAAAAAAATATAAAATCTGCCCAACCGTTTAGGAGTTTAGTCACATTCACAAGGACATAAGAATTAGGTATATATATAAAGATCCCAGGCGAATTGACTTCTTCCGACATTTCAACAAAATATCGTTGTATTTCAACCAATTTAAACAAAACCTTGACAAATGATATTCCAAAGCCTTTCTCGTGAATCACTTTATCGATTGATGAAAAGCATGAAAATCCGATCGGTACCTTTTGAGTTTATCGCGAAGACACAAACAGACAGATGCGATAGAAGACTTTTTTAATAATATGTAAGGATGATGATATCCTAAGTTACGACCTTGGTAAATAAATGAATACTTTTCACACATGCGTATAGATAGTGGTTAGACTCTACGTGACATGTTAACCTAAGCTCATAAAGGGCGAGGTGCCAGCACGTAGAATACGTTTGGGGCAAAAAATAAAACGCGTTTGATTAGACCACGAGACTTTATGAGCGCTTTTATGATATCTTTTTTTAGTATTATACTACGAAGTGCTCTTTCTAACCTGGTAGATAATATAACATGGCTTCATTTATAATTATATACTTATTATATGTTTGTTATCGTCTTTAAGGTCTAAAGCATAAATAGGCCAACCCAACTTAGACACTGACAAGAAAGATATGACAGAAAATATAGGAAACAACAAGTCTCTGTTTCTTATCAGAGCTGGTAGAAAATTATGATAAAGAATATCGCCATTAACATGTATATTTCTTCGTATCATTTTTTATAACTGATTTTAAATAAGAGAAGATTCACAACTCGGCTGTATTTTTGTAATGTTTCTTAGTTACCTTTCAACTTCGTGATTTATGAAATGATTCGTTTTTTTAATGGAAAATTATTATCATTTGGCTAGATGGCTGGTTAGGTGTTTCTGGATTCAATAATTGGTATTGAATATTTTTGTGTCTATTACGATATGGTGATTTATTAAGTTTTTATTATTGTTATTACTTCTAAGTTATTATTGATGGCGATATCATCAAAATATATTTGATAAAAATGTCAACTTATTTTAAAATTTGATTTTCTAAAATGAATTTGGATATATCATATGACTTTTGTAAGACACGATTTATCGACAAAATGTTGTTTCAATGAAATTGCAATATAATTGTATTATGACCAATAGTACTTATATTAAATATGTGAATATTGTGTTTGAATGTAGGCTATTTTCCGAACTCGTTGATGTAAATGGGTCGTTGTCCGACTCCAAGCCCCGACACTGATTAATGTTTCATTTATTTTCCAGTATGAACGTTGTACTTTCAGATCTGCCTCTCTGGTTATATTGTTAAATTATTTGCAACATCCGTTTCGGTTGGTTTTCCTTGAGTTACTCTATTCTTCTTTTCGGATGAAAATAAATCATATACATAATGGGCCCCTAGCGAGGTAATTTGTATGATTTATATCTGACTCAAAGTTTAAGAATCCTTATAAAATTTAAAACTCCTTATCACGATAATGATATTTTCTTACATGTTTAATATTATGCGATCAACAAAAGTGAAAATAATGTCTTTATTATTGTTTTTTTTTTTATCATAGGTTCATATCATTTTATCATAAGATATCATATATTTTTTTTATAATTTATAGAATTTCGTATCTAGTACATTAGTTTTAATTATCACGTAAGGTCTAGCCCACGTTTGCGATTTACACGCACAAAAATATGTTTATCACGACTTCACATCTTTGAATTTTTCGGCTTTTCTGTACTATAACATGGATGTATTATACACATAAACTTTCACTTTATCTATTAATGAACTGTATAATAATGCTCTGAACAGTTTAAAAGATTTAAGGGAATATACAGCGGAAGAGATTTCATGTTATACTATCTAAATATTTTTGATAAGATAATACTGTACTGTAATATCGCACTGTTATGACGTTATGACAGTTTTGTGTGTATAAAATATTGTGATCATTACAAAAGTTCAGATATATGGTTGTAATTATTGTGAAGTTTAAATATGTATTTTATTCATTAATGTTTGTTCCAGGTAATAATGCCACAAAGTACACAATCATTTAACAAATCGGTAAGCATTATCAACTAACTTAGTGAGGAAGATTTTTGTTTTGTCTAATAGGTTTAAAATGTATTAATAAAATATAAAGTATACGCTACAAACAAATTAAGAATATAACTTGCGGCTAGTGTAAACAACAGATTGGTAGAGATGTGTTTTCCTACGGATGTTCTCTGATAAAGTCCAGCTAATATTTAACGAAATTGGAACATACATCGGTACGTGCTTTGAATGTGAGCCGTGATGTTGAGTTTAATATTCGGGTTCTCTCCCATGCGACCTATCACAGCTACGGGCAGAATTACTCGATTGAGTGCTTACTATTTTATTAGATTTGACTTCGAGGTTGCCACTAATGGATATAACGATATTTGATTAATAAGTGATGAATAGCTTGTACTCGCGACTTCGTCTGTCTTGTTCTTTTTTGTAAGCAATATTATCTATTTATTTGCCTAATTCAAACGTCGCTGAATGTTTAGTGCTTTTTAAATACTAATAACTTTATGTTACAGTAGCCTCTGCCCCCGACTTCGTTCGCGTGTAACAGTTACTTTAGGCTGATGCTAAGACGCAGCGGAAGCTCTTAAGAGGAAAAATCCCCGATTCTGAAACATTCTTCATTAGTGCTCCGCTCCTATTAGTCTTAGCGTGATTATATATAGCCTATAACCATCCTCGATAAATGAGCTATATAACATGGAAATATTTTTTCAAATCGAACCAGTAGTTACTGAGATTACCCCCTACGACCTCACAAACTCACAAACTTTACCTCTTTATAATATTAAGTATAGATGTTGATGAAGATATCGTGACATTTTTTACACAAGGACTACTAAGTGTCTCAAAGAATGCAACTAAAAAAGAAATTGATCGAAATCTATGCAATAATATTTGCGTGATGTACGCACAACTGCAGATCTTTATCATTTTATTAATATAGATATTTTGCATCAATTTTCTAACCTTTGAAAAAAATAACCTTTGTATCATTTCGAACCATCATCCTAGTGATTTTATGATGCTCTTTGTGCAAACCCACTAATTAAATATATGTTATCTATTCCTGATTCCTAAGTGAAAGCATATGCTGCAAATTCATTGTCTTTTCTTTGTTTGGCTTAAAATAACACTTTCCATCATATCTAAAGCCATGCTGAGATAAGAACTGTTACGGATTTCACATTCTCGTAAATATTTATTCATTCATATCTTGAAGACCTCCCATGTTGATACTGTTTTACATGCATTAAACAGTGTTTTAAGTAATGTGTGTCATACTGTAAATGGGAGGTAAATGTACTGAGTATGTTTTTTTAGAGACAGTAGTCAGCTGGTTTGTTATTATAGGTCGGAACTTCTCCACGCAATAGGACGGACAATACGACAAAGCTAATATATTCAAATACACTTTTTGATTTACAAGTATGGTGACAAACAGTCGTTATATGTAAACGTAAAAGGGTAAATAAGTACTGAAATTAAGTAGATATTCAACGACAAAAAGTTAAAAAAAATGCAACATGCATTAAAATATGTGATGCGGTCTGAAAGATCTCTTGGGACGAATATGGGACTTGTGCATCGTTAATTTTTGTGTCTGAAATTTATAACTCCTTTGTGAATAATCGCTAAAACAATCCTTGTGCTTGTAAAAAATAAGCTTAAATTTTATTCCTTTATCATAGAACTGATATTATGAATGTGAATAAAAACTGTTTGGAGACGTATGTTATTAAAAAGACGCATGTAGAAAATATAGGCAGATTCCGAAGAAAAAAAAACCAATACCTCTTAAACAAAGTAGAACCTCGATAAGTTGAACCTTGAACCCTTATAAATCGAAAACTTGAACAAATCAAAGAAACAAGTTTCATAAACTACAAGTTTTAATATCTTCCACTTCTCCAATTATCACAATAAGATCACATTCCGATTTAAAAAAAATCACCAAATAGCGTACAATATCATATTGTTGTGTAAAATACGACTGCAGGCTATTTTACTTTCTTTGGGAATCTCTGACTGTTTTACGTCTACCTCCCATAAGCTTTTGTGTTATCTACTTGCCTATTGTCAATTTAATTACTTGTTATTATTATTAGCTCAGTTTATTTTTTGTGTTCATTTCAAATGTATTAATAATTTACTAGATGATAAGAGTGCAATTTTTTTACAATTGTGTGGCATGAATATCACATTAGTTATTTACTTACATTATGTTTTGCTTGTCTTACCCTTTTTTTCAATATTTATTTATCGAATGTTGTTCGCGATAGCTAATTTTATTACTATGAGGGAGTCCGGTTTTGGATGCGCTAGCGAACGCACGTGTCCGATATCTCCTTTGTTCGAGATCTTTTGTTCTCGATTTCGTTGTGATTGTTCAGTGCTAAGTTGAGTGCAGCTGCGGCACATGTTTACAAAATCTACCTGAGTGAGTGAGACATTCCCTTATTTATATATTTACCCGTTTATTTATATACTCATTTTTCTATTCCTTATTCTTAAATATCTAACCAACTATTATTTATCTGTTTAATTATCTATTTATTTCCTCATATATTTCATTATCTTTTATCTATTTAGTGATAAAGTAATCTATTTCTGTGCCCCCGTATATATGTAAGTATCTATTTATTATTATTTATCTATTTTATTCATTTATATTATAGTATCTTATTCATATACATGGTCCCCTGTCTCGCCCACTCATTTATTTATTTTGTGCTTTCGCTTTGTTTGGTTTTAAACAGTTCTCTTGGTCCCGACTCGATATAGTCCCGTAGCTTACCGTTTGGCGTGCCCCCCTGCCCTTAAGGCAGGGAGGTTGTTTCGCGACCCCTCCCTCTCCTCGATCCACCGCGATGGATCCGTTAGCTGTGGCAGAATACTATCGTAAAAATCTCCTTGAGAGCGGTTTAGATCAGGAGATTGTAAATTCGATTTACCGCAACGTAGCGTCGCAGGCCGCCGAGGGCCTTTTTACCATTCCGACCGCGAATTCCTTTGCGTCCCTCTCGCCGCAGTCTCCTCTAGACGCGCGCGACAATGGTCTACTTGAGGCCTCGATTCCTAGCTCCAGCTCGGAGGCCGACTCCGAGATGGAGCTAGACGAAAAAGCGTCCGCCGTTTCGACCGCGACCGCGACCGAGTCCGCGATTCCCGCGCCTTCAGCGCAGACAGACAAGGACGGCTATACGACCGTCTCGCACAAGAAGCGTCGTCCGGGCAGCCCGACGGATTCGGGTTCCGTTGGCCCACAAAAAGTAGCCAATATAGACGGCGCGCGCGTGCCGTCGACCACGTCTATACCGCCGCGAAAACAGAACGGCAATAATAACAATAGCTCCGTCTCGCTCACTCCGTCCGCAGCTAGGAAGCCGCGCCCGCCGCCGCCTGTTACGATACAGGATATGTCCAAATGGACCGCGATCTCAAACAGCCTAAAAACGCGTAATATTAATTACACGAATGCGCTCAGCACTCCGGCGGGCATTCGCGTTAAATGTCCCACGTCGGACGATCACCGCGCTTTGATCCGTTTTCTCACAGAGATGAAACTCGCGTATTTTACGTACGCGTTAGAAGACGAGCGCCTCCTGCGTGTCGTGTTACGCCGTGTCCCGGCCGAAATCTCGGTCGAGGAAGTTACCCTCTCCCTTAAGGAGAAGAATTACCCAGTCCGCGAGGTACACCGTATGTACCGTCCAAGCACTCGCGCCCCATATAATATGGTGCTAGCCATCCTCGACCGGTCGCAGGAGGGCAAGGCCATTTTTTCCCTCACGTCTGTGTGTGGCCTCAACGGGATCACCGTTGAGCCCCCACGCAAGACCCACATCCCTTCGCAGTGCCATAACTGCCAGAGTTATGGCCATTCCGCGAAGAATTGTCATCTTCGCCACAGGTGCGTCAAGTGCCTGGGTGACCACGCCACGAAGGAGTGCGAGCACGCTCCTGGCACTCCCGACCCTCCCAGTTGTGTGCTCTGCGGTAACGCGGGTCACCCCGCGAACTATCGTGGATGTCCCCGCGCGCCGCGCACACAACGTCCCCGTCAGGCGAGGCAGGCGCCCAGGGCGTCTGCTGCCGCCGTCCGCCGTCCGCCTCCACCTCTCATGTCCGTGGAGGCCTTCCCGGGCCTGCCGGGCGCCTCCCGCGCCCCGGTAGCGCCCGCACCTACACCGCGCTCGCCACCCTCTGTGCCGCGCGCGGCCCAACCCGGGCGGGCCCCTATGGCCCCCTGGGCCCCCAGACCTCAGCCCCAGACCTCTTCAAGGCCTCTGGCGCCGCCACCTAAGGCGACCCAGGCTCCTTCATCTTCTTCTCTCGCGGAGAAGTTCGATTGGATGGAGCAACTTCTAGTAGAGCACGACATGCAGGAGGTGCTCGCCTTTTACGCCCTGGTAGAAGAGAACCCCCGCGGGGTACAACTCATTCAAGCTCTAGCGCGCTTTCCGGCTATCGGAGCCACCGTACAGCGCCTCGTCCGGTCACAATCATCTAAATACTAGCTTTAAAATTCCCGGGAATTGATAAAGTAAAACCACGCGGTCTTTGCCTCTCGTTTTTTAACGCGAGATCCCTTCGGACACAGCGCGATCTAGTAGCTGACTTTTTACGCGACAGACAGATTGACGTTTTCCTCATCCAGGAAACGATGTTAAAACCGAGCATGCGTAATCCGAGAATCGCGAATTACTGCATAGTTAGAAACGACCGTGTCGCCCGCGGGGGTGGCACATTAATTTATTTTAGGCGGTCGCTGTATTGCATGCCGTTAGATCCGCCCGCGCTTACTCATATGGAAGCGTCAGTATGCCGCGTCGGAATGACGGGCCACTCTGATATTATTCTTGTCTCCGCGTATCTATCACCGAGCAAAGAACTACTCAGATCCGATTTGCAGGCACTGCTCGACTTAGGTGACTCGGTCATTATAGCGGGGGACCTCAATTGCGGGAATGTTATCTGGAACAGTCCGTGTACCTCTCGTAATGGGAGGATACTCGACCAACTAGGTAGGGTGCTCGCTTTTGACGTCATAGCCCCTCCGGAACCCACGCATTATCAGGACAACTGTCGACCGTCAGTTTTAGATGTAGCTCTGTTGAAAAATGTCGTGCTTCCTGTACGACTCATATCAGTCGTACACGAACTCGACTCGGATCATCGCCCGGTTCTATTACAGTTAGGACATAACTCTGACTTTAGCCCGACGCCGATCAGAGTGGCCGATTACGCGAAACTTAGCGAATATTTTAAAAATAGTCCGACGCCCAACAGTTTAGATAGAATTCCGGACGTGTTGGTGTCTAAAGCCGACGCGGATTCGGCCATCGATTCCCTGGTTGATTATCTCCAGACCGCCGTCAGGGAGACCTCGAAAGAGGTACAAGCGGCGAACGAACGCCGTTTTATACTCCCTGATGACGTGAGAGCATTGATCACGGAAAAGAACGCCGCGACTCGTGCTCACGACGCTTACCCGACCGCTGAAAACCGCGAACGCTTACGTGTATTACGGAAAGCAGTCAAGTCTCGTATTTCTGAGATCCGGGGTGACAGGTGGGACAGGTTTCTGGAGGATCTCCAGCCATCTCACCTGGCATTCTGGACTCTCACGCGAAAGTTTAAGTCCGATACGGTTATTCCAATGCCCCTTCTCGACAGAGGCCCCGGGTTGCCTCCCGCGTTCGATAACACTGACAAAGCAGAATGTCTCGCCGCGAGTTTAGAAAAACAGTGTTCGCCAAACACTGATAATACTGACCCTTCCATCATAGAGTCCATCGAAACAGCCGTAGAGCATGCACTCGCGTCTCCTCCGGCGGATACCCTAACCCCGATAACGTTTGACGAAGTCTCGGCCGCCATCAAGCGTCTCAAACCTAGGAAGTCCCCAGGTCCCGATGGGATCAGGAACGAGGTTCTGAAGCTCCTTCCTGACCGCATCATAGCTCTATTGGTCTGCATCTTCAATGCGGCCATGTCCCAGGGTCATTTTCCAGCCGTCTGGAAGAGGGCCGTAGTGATAGGGATTCACAAGCCCGGCAAGAAAGCTACGCTTCCCGATAGCTATCGCCCGATCAGTCTATTAGATACTTTAGGCAAACTCTACGAGCGGCTCCTTCTGAACCGTCTCCAGGTTACGATTAACGACCATAGTTTAATACCGTCCGAACAGTTTGGATTTCGCGCCAAACATTCCTGTCCGGATCAAGTGCTCCGCCTCACGGAGTACATATTCGCTAATTTCAATAAAGATCCGCATCCGGAGCCGGATCCGCCCGTGAAAAACACTAATCCGAAACGTACGATAGCAGTATTTTTCGACGTTGCCAAGGCCTTCGACAAGGTCTGGCACGAAGGGCTCATATACAGGTTAAATCAAGCCGGCATACCCGATAGGTTAGTTCACATCCTCCGCGATTATCTAGCCGATAGAAGCTTCCGTTTTAGAGGAGACGGCGAACTCTCATCGCCCCGTCCGATACGCTCATGGGTGCCGCAGGGCTCAATTCTCGCGCCCACCCTCTTCAACCTGTTCATCAGTGACCTACCTAAGCTCCCGGGAGTCGAGGTAGGTTGTTATGCTGATGATACAGTCATCTACGCCTCTGGTTGGCAGCCGAGTAGGCTTAGAGATCGCATCGAAAAAGCCGTTAGCACACTCGGTGATTGGTTTCTTCGATGGCGCATAGGTATTAACCCCGATAAGAGTGCCGCGATACTCTTCGATCCTAGGTATCGCGCGAACAAGCTAAAGCCCATAAGGCTATACGATTCCGAGATACCTTGGACCACCGAGGTCAAGTATCTCGGCGTCACTTTAGATCGACATTTAACGTTTGATTCTCACATTAAGAGAGTGCGAAACAAAGCCGCTATGGTCTTGGGTCGCCTCCATTATTTACTCTGTCAGAAGAGCAAACTGTCCCTCAGACATAAGCTAACATTATATAAAGTCTGTATTCGTCCGGTAATGACGTATAGCTGTCCGGTTTTCGCCCACGCGAGGAATCTAGATACGCTTCAGGTTTTGCAGACCCGGGCTCTGCGTAAAATCACCGGTGCTCCTTGGTTCGTCCGGAAGGCGGATCTCCACAGGGACCTGGAGATTCCGTCCATCTGGGCGTATATTAAATCACTCACTACTAGTTATTTCGAACGTGCCGCGATTCATCCCAGTCCGTTAGTGGTATCCGCCACGAATTACGAACCCGTGCCCAACGCCGGGCGTTATAAAAGACGTCCGCGACATATTTTTATCGACCCTCCCGACGATATCACGTCAGCGAACGATCAGTACCAGCCTGTCCCACGTAATAAAGCGTGCTCACGCCCACGCCCGCGTAACCACAGATCGCGCCGTCGCGGTCTGGGGGTTAACTTCGCTCCCGCACACCCGATTAGGCCTCCCACGGCAGCGGCTCAAGCCTAGGTTCGATCCCTCGGTAGGGAGCCCTTGAGTGCGTTGCTTGCGCGATACGGTGACACACCCATACATCACTGCTACAACACTACACGATCACCTCCACACACGTGCACGCCTACACGCTACACATCTTTGTGGAAGGGTTATTTTGTGAAAGATTTTTTCCCTTATCGAACTGAAAAACTTGTAAATTTTCCGATAAAAATATATGGAGGAGTTGTTGAGGCGGATATGCTGGTATCATATACGTTTCAACAACTCAAACATATACGAATAGTTAGCTAGGTTAGCTAAGTTAGGTCGCGATTTTTGCATGCAACGGGTAACAGCCAAGCCGAGGTGTGCCGTGCACCCTTGAGCTAGTTACCATTATAAAATCGGCTGAGTGCCTTAAGCGCTCGCCTTAGTAGTCCGGTGAAGCTGTTAAGACCTTGCTAGGTCAATAGCGTAGTCAGTTCGAGAAAAAAAAAAAAAAAAAAAAATTATTACTATAACAGTCTCGTCTAACATTTGCAACAACTATAATGCTGATATCAAACACCGTTCCAGCTTGCGATATGTCAGTGACTACATATACTTGAAAGTTTACTGTTCTATATTATCCCTACTTATTTTTAGGAATCCGTTTAGGGATTCGAACGGTGTTTTATTATACCATCGACGGATGGTGTTAGTTACCACTCCCTTGCAATGCCTCTAACATTTTATTATCAAAATGTTAGGGGACTGCGGACAAAGGCAAGTACTTTCTTCAGAAATTTATGTCGAAATTCATATGACGTGATTTGTCTAACTGAAACATGGCTAGTCGATAGTATTCGTGACCAAGAGCTGTTTGACGATCGTTACCTAGTATGGAGGCGAGATAGGGACTATAATAGAACGAATCAGAAGATGGGAGGGGGAGTTCTTATAGCACTTCGACGTGAACTAGCCGGAGATTTTCGTGATAATTGGTGTTCGACTGCAGAGGATATGTGGGTAACTTTAAAACTTCACCACAAAAAGCCCAAAGTTGTGTACAAAATACATGTTTGTGTAGTATATATGTGCTCTGAGAATGACGGTAGTTCAGTAAATGCTCAACTTCATAACTTTTCAAATAATATGTCTGATATCTTATTGGCTTGTCCTGAGGATAAAGTAATTATCCTAGGTGATTTCAATTTACCTAACATATCCTGGGCTCTAGCCGAAGATGGGTATGGTTATTCACCTTCGAATATTAAAGGTGTTGCACAGAGTGATTTCTTCGATGATTTAAGCTCTTGTAACCTATCTCAATATAATTACTGCTCAAACGTTAACAATAGAATATTGGATTTGGTATTTTCAAATAGTCAGGTATCAGTCTCCTGGTGTAATGATCCTCATGTACCAGAAGACCAGCATCATAAATCTCTATGCATTACGATTGATTTCGTAGAATTGCATACATTAACCAGTCAACCGTACCAACAATTCTTATACAAGAGGGGTAACTTTGATTCTATAAGAGAAGAATTAAATAAAATAGATTGGCATTACCACCTCTTATCTGGATCACTGGAACACGCCACTTCTTATTTTTATGAGGTCCTTTACAAGATACGCATTACATATATACCATCTAAGACCATCTCCTCAAAGTTAAAATATCCTGCTTGGTATAAAGCTCCACTAATAAAAATGATAAAGGAAAAATATAAATATCATCGTAAATTTAAAAAATACGGTAATATTGCCGACTACAACTCATTTATTCTCTTGAGAGAGAGAGTTAAGATAGTTGAATCTGATATGTTTAATAGTTATATCGCTTATATAGAGTCCAATATTACAAAATGTTCTAAGACTTTTTGGAGCTATATAAAGAGTAAAAATCAGTCCCTTTCTTACCCTTCGGTAATGAAATCTGGCCTGCAATCATCGAGTCAAGGAGAAGATATCTGTAACATGTTTAGTAGATACTTCAAATCTAATTTTCTTCAGCAAGGTTGTGACGACTTAAATATTGTTAACTGTGAGCCAATAAATGTAACTCCACGTGACATAGGATATGTTGAGATTAGTGAAAAAGAGGTCTATAGATTATTACTATCACTAGATTTGAGTAAATCAGCAGGTCCAGACGATATTCCACCTTATTTTATTGTAAATTGTGCTCAAAGCCTTACCGTGCCGATATCACTTATATTCTCAAGCGTTCAGTCACTGAAGGTGTAGTACCTATAATCTGGAAATCAGCTTTTATTACCCCCGTTCATAAAAAGGGACCTAAAGATACTGTAGAAAACTATAGACCGATTAGTAAATTATGCTTATTTGCTAAAGTTCTAGAAAAGTAATATATAGACAGCTATACTTCTCCATTAAACATGTCATCAATATTGATCAACACGGTTTCCTGAAAGGCAGATCAACAACGTCAAATCTAATACTATGCAGTGAATATTTGTCAAGGATTATGTCTAAACCTGCTCAGATTGATGTTGTCTACACTGATTATAGTAAAGCGTTTGACAGAATTGATCATGTAATTTTGCTACGCAAACTATTGTCTCTAGGAATTCGTGGTGACTTATTTAGGTGGTTTTCGTCGTATGTCCAGAATAGAACTCAAACTGTAGTTCTCGGTGGTTATGCTTCTGATCCTGTCGAAATCCCCTCAGGCGTTCCACAAGGATCTCTATTGAGGCCTATTCTTTTTAATATTTTTGTTAATGATATATTAACATGTTTTACTAATTCTTTCATTTTGCTTTACGCCGACGATATGAAAATTTTATGTCCAATCAGAAGTCACGAGGACGCAGTTGGTCTTCAACGCGATTTAGATAGTTTCCAAAGCTATTGCAATAAGAACAAACTTGATCTTAATGTGTTGAAATGCTGTGTTTGTTCTTTTACTCGTAAACCTGATCCAATTGAACAAAATTACATACTTAAGAATACTGTACTGTCACGAGTTACTACAGTAAGAGATTTAGGAGTTGTTTTCGATTCAAAGCTCATATTTAACTCACACATTGATAATATAGTAAATAAAGCTTCCAAAGCCCTTGGTTTCGTATTAAGATTATCGTCAGAATTTAAATGCACTAAGACTCTGAAGATATTGTATTGCGCCTTTGTTTGTAGTCACTTAGAATATGCTTCTCAAGTTTGGAACCCTAACTATAATATATACATCTCACGTATTGAACGGATTCAAAAACGCTTCCTTCGATATTTGCAATTTAGAACTTCTTATTACTTTACAGATTATATAGAACGATGTAAACATTTTCATTTTTTGCCACTCTACGAGCGACGTAAAATAGCCGATTCAATTTATTTAAACAATATAGCCAATGGATTTATAGACTGTCCAGAATTATTATCTAGGGTTCAGTTATGTGTCCCCACAAGTACATTAAGAAAACCGAAGCTTTTACATGTGTACCACTTGTCAGGACGACATATCGTCAAAATGCCTTTCTGATCCGAGCATGTAAATATTTTAATATTCTTTAGACAATAATCTAGATTTATTTTCAGATAGTATATCATACATTAGACAATGTTTAACTAGAGATCTTTTTCCTCAATATTAACTGTACGTAATCATGTTTTATTTGTACATTTATATTGATAGCTGTCTTTTCTTTGTTTATTTATAGTTATTATAAGTGAAAATTTGTAATTAGCCTTCGTATGTTATTTATTTGTTATTTCATTAAGTGTTATATATATAGTGTTATATTATAAGTGTAAATTTTCCTAAATAAATAAATTACTTGAAATGTGATACCTCGGCAACAGGAAATAATAATTCTTTCTCTATCAAGTATGTTACTACGTACTTTCAGGTTATATATATTTCGGCACGATCAGGTTACGCACGAGCGTGGGCGGGTGGTGAGATAACTCTCGCCAGCGGCCATAACATAATATCAAGAATGTCCCAAACTAGGAGTCACCCACTATAATAATACTGCCATAATTAACTCTTTCAAAAATCCTTTATTCAATGCCCGGTTCCGGTTCGGAAAAATATCCAGTCATCGAGAAGAACCGGCAAGAAACTCGATCTGGTTAATCTTTCCATATTTTTACAAAACATTGATATCGTAATAATTAACTCACTAAACCCCATTTATAACAATCTTGTCAGAAACAACCCATAATAATAATAACGTCGTAAACCTCCCAATAATAATCAATTACTATTAACCCAAACTATCACCCCATTATTGTAACTAAGCAATTAGTTACAAATAATAACTAATTCGTTCGCATAAATTAATTATCCAGAGTCTAGGTTAAACGACTTGCAACGTACGTAAGTACCGCGTGTCGCCAGAGCCAAGACTGATTAGACGGCTTTTTTCTCGAACTGACTATGCTATTGGCCTTAATCTAAGGCGAGCGCTTAAGGCACTCTGCCGATTTTATTTTGGAAACCAGCTCAAGGGTGCTCGGCACACCTCGGCTTGGCCGTTACCTTGAAAAATCCCGATCTGCCCTAGCTAAACTATGCTAAGCTATACACATGTATCCACTTTTGGATCATGCAATTAAAATTGCATGATAAAAAAACACAACATGTAAATCGAAAAGAGACAAACTAAAGCTACTCGATGCAGTTTGATAAGGGAAAAAAAGTAAACCCTTCCACCAGGTGTGTAAGGTGCATGTCTGATTAGCTATGTATGTGTAAAATTGATGTGGTATGTTGTACTGTATCGCGATAGCAAAATCTCTGTGTCCACTCGGGTGGCCTTGAACAAAGAAATTACCAAGAAAACGCGAACAAATAGTGTGCGGGTACAGAAACGATAGCTCTCTGCCCGTGACGTACGGGACAGGGATTCGCGATGTAGCCGGCCACAGATAAAATTTTAAAAGATCGAATTTACAGTTTAAACGAACGGCACCGGCGCCGGGATCTAAAAATAGAAATAAAAATGACGACATTATTTATCGATTTTAGGGGAAGATAGACAAACACGCGAGTTAACCGCGATGGCGGGAAATTTCGCGATCGCGCGAATGGGGCCCTGTTTTGGGTCGTTCGCGACCTCGTCGTACGCGGAGATCTCTGAGATCTCGTGAAAGACTAGGAGCTGGGCTGACCAGTCTATGCCGGATAGAGTGGAGGGGACTGCGGTGTCTGCCTGTGAAGGTTTAACCGCCTGAGGACGAGGAATAGGCTGGGGCGCGATCTTGGGGGCCCACGGGTCCCGAGGGGCCCGCGCGGGACGGAGGGGTGCGTTAGGCGCGGGTGCGGGCGCTGCCGGTGCACGAGATGTGCTCGACAGGCTCGGGAAGTCCTCTCTAGAGTCGAGAGGCGGAGGTCGGGAGCGGCGGGAGCCCTGGAGGGGGAGACCTGCCTGTGATTGCGAGGGCGACGAGTGCGGGGGGCACGGGGGCAACCGCGATAATTCGCGGTGTGCCCGATCGCGCCGCATAGGACGCAACTAGGAGGCTCGGAGGAGGTCGGGGTCGGATACACTCCCTAGTGGAGTGATCTCCGAGGCATTTCACACACCTGGGACGTAGGCTATTTCGGGCGGAGTGTCCGTACACCTGACAGGTGACACTGTGAGGGTACGAACGTTTTGCGCGGGGGCTCAGCGGTAACACCGGTGAGGCCGCACAAAGATGAGAGAGAGAAGATAGCTTTCCCCTCTCTAGTGCGGTCTAGAATGACCAGCAGTAGATTGTAGGAAGCTTTCGTGCGGGGGTGGTACATTCTATGTACCTTTCTGATTGGAAAAACTCGCGAATTAAGGTCGGAGGAGATGTCCTCAATCGGGATCTCGGCTGGGACTCTGCGGAGGACTACACGCAAGGGTCGCTCATCTTCGAGCGCGTGGGTGAAATAACCAAACTTCTTTTCTGTAAGAAAAGAAGTCAGTCGGCGGTGATCGTTCGTGTTAGGGACTTTCACTTGAATACCGGCAAAAATGTTGACGGCAGAAGTGAAGAAGATTTTCCTCGAGTTCAAACTCGCGGAAATCGCGACCCAAGACGACTTGTCTTGAATCGTAACGGGCGGAGATGGGCGGGGCTTCTTATTCGAAGCACGGGGGGCGTCGCTAGACACCGACGCAGTGTTACGGCCGGAATCTGTTCGCACGAAGCCGCCGGAGACACGAGACGGGAAGAGCCGGCTTTCCGGCCGTGTGAGACGGTAATAAAACCGTCGTCGGAGGGCTTGACTACCGGTATGGACGGATCAACGTCCATATCCGAGTCTGGGAGTGAGCGAGAAAGAGAGTCGACACTTTCGTCTACCGAAACTGACGAAAAAGAATTCGCTACTGCGACATTAACGGAGGGCTTGGAAGAGGGCTGCACGGTCGGAGGTCTCTCCTTCCGCGGCTTCTTGGCCTTGGGCTTCCTATCAGAGACAGGGGTACGAGAGCGGCCGGACTCACTGTCGGACTCTACCTCCCAAGTGAGACTCTGTGGGGTAGGAGTTCCTTGAGAACGACAGAGATCGGACATTACATCCAAGATGACTTGGTAAGCTTCTGGATCGGCATTGTAAAGACTTGCCAAATTTGGCGGGAGGGAATTCAGATCCTTCATCTTACGAAGAACCTCCGGATCGATTCGTACGAATTTTTTAACAGAGGTGGCCATACCGGGGCCTGAGGAGGGGTGCGGGGCGGGAGAAGACATTACAAACCTCCCTGCCAGAGGGGCAGGGAGGCGCGTCTTTTTGAAGTTAAGGGATTCCGGAGTCCGGGCCAAAAGGAGACTGTGGGCGGAGTGCAATGCCTCACAGGGGACCTACAGTGCCTAGGGGGAGGCCCTAACACTTCTTTCTTCGGCTGCACGACGACACGGAGCTCGAACCACGGAGCATAGCACGAAGCGCTGAACTCCCTGGAACGCGGACCGGCGACACGCAGCACACGGAGAACACGCAGAACGGACTGAAAAGTGCGATTAGAATTGCACCGAAAAGTGCAGTTTGCTGCGTTCTGAAAAGAACTCCTAACGATTGATCCCTCTGAACGTCTCAAAGAAACGGAAAAAAAATGCACGTCGAAAAACGATATGAGTACACGCGTCCGACCCGCACGGCGGCACGAATCGGAGTCCTTTTTCCATCTTTCCTGATTAAACGGTCGGGACTTCTTCTCGCCCACCCCTTGTGGGGGCGTGCGGGGTGTCAGCGTCAGGGTGGCCCCTCTTGCTGAGGCTTCACTCGCCTCCCGCAACTACGGGAGGGTTTTCTGTTTCGGGGGGGGGGGGGGGGGGCGTCTTTAAACGGACTGCCCCTGTGGGTGTCTTGTCTCTGTCCCTCTCTTTCTCTCATTGGTTGTCTCGCTCGGTTGCCGTCAGCTGTTGCGTTGAGGGGGCGTCAGCTGGCCTGCCGTTTCTTTCAAGCGTCATTCTGCGACAGCTGCGGTCGGCCTCTTCGCGCATCAGTCGCGTGTGGGCTTTTATTTTGGCCTTAAATTCGGCTTCGATTTTCTGGGCTTCTTCTCTAGGTGCAGACTTCATTTTTGCCTCCCGGGCATGTAATAGGTTTTTGTAACCTTTCATCAGCTCATCGAGCCGGGCTTCCTCTTCGGGTAGGAGCTGGTATTGTTGTTTGGGGCCTTTCTTCTTTCTGCGGGTTCTTTTGGGTCCCCTTGTAGGAGGATCGTTGGCGGGCGCCATCAGGCTGGCCGCCGTCGCCTCTTCGACTACGCGAGGGGCCGTACTGGCTTGCGTGGATCTCCCGGCGATAGTCCGGGCCACGGTGCCTGCGCGGAGATTCCTGTACTCGCGTCTGAAAAGGTCGCCGGTTCTTCTTTAGGGCGTTCACATTCGCGGGCGGAGTGAGGTCCGCCGCACCGCACACAGGCAATTGGTCTGTGGCATTGTAGAGAGGAGTGCCGGAATTACTGGCAGCGAAAACACTGCGCCAGCCGGCGAGCTCCTCTCCAGGCTTCTACTTGAATTCCAGGCATGCACATCAGCGTGGTAACTCCATAGATGGCTGGTATCAGCCCATGCGTTCTCGCGAGCACTACGTAGTAGATGCACCCGTTTCTACCGCGCCGGCCGTTAATCTCTCTGGCGTAGTCGACCACGAATCCCTCTCTTAGGAGGGCCACGGCGATGTCTTGCGGGCTTATCCCTCGTGGCAAGCCGCGGATCGCGACCTTGAGGCCTTGCTGGGTGTGGGGCGTATAGGTGAACCAAGACGCCTCCTCAAGATTCTCGATGAACTTCAGGGTGATGTGATGCTCCTCGACGTCCTCCGGGATGAAGCGAACTCCGTTCCCGTAGGCGCGAACGTTGGACCCGTGCCCCAACTGTTCCGCCAGTTGTGGGAGAAGCCGAACCCAGTTGTGTGTGCTCTCGACCACAATAGGCGGGTAGCGCGGGCCTTTCGCGTCGGGAGATGCAGGCGTTAGCATTTCGTCCGCGGCGGCAGCACTGTCGCGCGGAGGCTGCAAATTAGGGTTCCGCGGGCTGTTTACCGACGTGGTACGCGGATCGCGCGCAGGAAGCGCTGTGATCGACGCGTAAGTAGGCTACTCGCGGGCAACCTTTCGCGACTGAGCGGGGGCGGGTGCGGGTGCGGGTGCGCGCATCGGCGTCGCTGGGTCGGGATCTGCGCGAGGTTGAGGTGTCTGTGCGGGTGGCGTAGTACAGGCTCTCTTTTTCGGCGGGGCTTCAGCTGATGTAGGCGGTGATGGCGATGACGCGCGATCGGACACGGGCCTAGCTTCGGGTTCGCTGCGCTTGCGGCGCAGCGCTCGACCGAGCGGACTAGTCGACGCGTCGAAGTATGCGGGCGGCGCGAGCTTGCCGCGGGCTGCACATGCGAGCGCGGCCTTGTCGGACGCGGAAGGCAGCTTTCCATTAGCAGCGGCTTCTTGGACGCGCAGAAACAGCGCCATCCAACGGAGCATCCCTGCGACAGAGCCCCAGCTAAAATTAGCTGGGCGAGAGTGAGAATATCACTCTCGTACGCATCCGTCGCAGCGGACGCCTCGCCGGGCAGCGACTGCCGCGCATCCGGAGTCGACGTGCTGGGAACAGGCATGGAGGTGCGGGGTCCAGTGGGCGTAGCGGTGGTCGAAGTGGTAGCGGTGTCGGGATCCGTAGGCTGGCTAGGGGTCGTCGGTAGGTGGTCTGGTTGGCCCTGAAAAGGGCCTTTTGCAGATCGTCGGCTCGACGCAGGAAGCGGAGCGGACGAGGAGGCGCTTGACTTGCGCATCGTCGCGTAGGTCGGAGCAGGCGGCGCTCGCGGACGACCTCGTACGCATAGACGACGGAGCCGTCTTACTAAACGGCGGTTGCTCCGTTTCTTTTATACCGAAGTCAAGTAGTAGGGAGAGTGGCGTAATCGAATGACGCCATTAATGTGAGTAGGCGCCGACACATACCGAAGTCGAGTAGCGTAATCGAATGACGCCATTAATGTGGGTAGGCACCGACATATAAATTATCTCGCAGAAAATACACTGACTTCTGTATCTCGATTATATCGATCATATTACGTTTAAAACTAGTTGTTTTTATTTTAAATAAATAACCTCTATTTCCCGAATTAAAAAGATATTTTAATAGTATTGGCGAAAGTATGGGAATTACTTAAGTAAATGTAGTCCGGTGAAGCTGTTAAGACCTTGCTAGGTCAATAGCGTAGTCAGTTCGAGAAAAAAAAAAATACTTAAGTAATTTTTATTTAAAGTATTACCTCTGTAACAAGATTTTTTATTTATTACACCTCTTTAAATTGTATAGTTTTCTACAACAACTGAAGTTAAAACGCTTTTTATGTTTATATATGTCAAAAATTATATCTGAATTTCTTCGCTTCTCCCTGGAAGTTCGAGTAACCGAGGCCCTACATTATATACAAATATTAACAAAATATTTTTAACATTCAATATTTTGTTTATTTACACATGTAAATACAAAAGAATCCTTCTTAGTTAATATAAATTATGATTACAACTTTACACAAATAAATATTACCCGAATTTTCAAATTAAACTAATTTTCCTTTTTAGCGAAAAGTATGAAAAAGGAATTTTGTATGTTCTATTGTTTGAGGTAATGCGTTTAATTATTTACAAAGAGGTGAATTTTGGATCATGAATATTTGTGGGAATTAGTTTATACGTAGTTCGATTAATTGAGTTTGTTAGTAATATGTTTTATTGCTATATGTTTATTTCGTAGATATACTAACGCCCTTATGATAAATATCAACTAGGTAACTATGATTAAATTTATTCATATATGTAAATAGAATTGAAGTATCTTTTTTTGTAATGTCAAAATAACATCCTTTATTCATTTTATTAAGAGGATATGAACGTATGTACAAAACATGAGATGAAACATTTCTTTGTCATTTTTATTTGTCCGGATATTTGTTACGGCTTATCTCTGAAATGGAAGTACGAATTTTGATGGGACTTTCACTGGTAAATATTTGATGCTATAAGGATTAACTTGGCACATTTATTTTAGAAAAAAAAAATAGGGTTTCACTCAAATATAAACTATACTTCTATACTTATGTAGGAGATAGTCACCACCACAAAACCCGAATGTGCTGGGCCCATTTTAAATATTTTCTTCGGGGTGATGACCACTCCTGAGTAAAACTGTTATTTAAACAGCAACTCTATAATAATAAGAGACAATTATCGTTAATCCACTTACCTTACAGGCTCGGCGTTCCTGTCACGCTTCCACTGTGCTGGGTCTGTGTATAATGGTGTGTGTGTAGTGTTTGTCTGTATTCGTGTAAAATGTGTAGGAAGCACAAACACCAATAAACTCAATAATGACGATAGTCTTTTCAATAATTCAAAATGTTCAATATAAAATTAATGTAATACACAAAATATATAACAAATATTAATAAAATATGTGGGACGTCAACACGTTGCAAAGTCGTTCAAGAATGTTATATAAATTAATAGTACAAAACAAATATTACAAATACGTGGGACGTCAACACGTTGCAAATTGCTCAAGAATGTGTCGCATCTGGGACGAAGTAATGCAACTAAGAGTTACAAAAAAAGAGACCTTTGGCCTGAGTTTTTTTACAAATATTCAGGGTAATACGGCCCACATTCCTTAACAACTAATATTATAAAGTTGTAAAGTTTGTGAGTTTGTGACATTGTAGCGGGTAATCTCAAGAACTACTGATCCGAATTAAAAAAATATTTCAGGGTTATATAGCTCATTTATCGAGGAAGGCTATATATTATCACACAGACCTAAGGAGTGAAGCACCAAAGAAAAATGTTTCAAAATCGCGATGTTTTTTTCCTCTTGAGAGCTTCCGCTGTGTGTTAGCGTTAGCCCAAAGTAACTATTATTAGCGAATGAAGTTGAGGTCAGGGGCTAGTCATTTATAAAGTTACAAACATGTATGAAGTCGCGGGCGGCTGCTAGTTGTCAATATATTTATGTAAGACTTATTTTGATTTATTGTTTGAAAGTTGTACCAAATATGGGACATACTATTGAAGAACGTACTCTGATATTTATTACTAGGAGTAAAGTAGGAGGTATGAGTGATTAATCTATACTATCATAAAGAGGTAAAGTTTGTGAATTTGTAACGTGATGTGACGTTGTAGGGGGTAATCTCAGGAACTACTGGTCCGATTTGAAAGATTCTTTCAGTGTTATATAGCTCATTCATCGGAAATGGTTATAGGCTATATATCATCATGCAAATACTAAATAGAAGCGGAGCACAGATGAAAAATATTTCAAAATCGGGATATTTTTTTCCTTTTCAGAACTGCTGCGTGTTGGTATTAGTGTATCTAAGCCACGTGAACGAAGTCGCGGGCATAGGCTAGTAAGTAACTATTTTATGATGAGTATCAGTATATATAAGGACTAGCATTTTCCTTCGGCTTCGCTTACACTTGTGCTATCGGGTTTCGGAAACAGTAACTTATTTCTGGATGAAAAGTACCCTATGTCCTTTCCTGAACCCTTTATAATGTGTAGGTATCTTGATGATCTTGAATAATTAAGACGTGGAATTGTAAAAAATATACTAACAGCTTACTTTCGGATTAATAATATCAGTTAGGAGATTTGTGTTTGTAAAAATTAATATTGTTATATCTGACATCGATACACCTCATCACTGTTTGAGTGATTGTCATGAGAGTTAGTGATTGATTTTTGTTTATAAAAGTTGTTTATGTCCTTTATTTTATTATACCTTGCTATTATGCGGAGTTAGGCTGTATTTTATCGGTATTGCGTTGCAACACCAGTGGAGTCGCAAGTGCGTTGCCAGCCTGTGTTTGGATTGGGGGAAGAGAAGAGGAGAGGGGAAAGTGAGGGGAGATGGGCCTTCGGCGCTCTCACTGACCGAACAAAACACAACAATGCAAGCACTGTTACTTCACGTCGGTTTTCTGTGAGAGGGTGGTACTACCCCGAGCCGATTCATTTGCTCAGCCAGTAATAACTTCAGCTTCATAATTTGTACATTACGTTACGTTTACATACGTTTTTCATATGTTGTAATAAATACGGTTTTTTTTTTTAACTTATACTGCCAATAGTCCGTTGACCATCATAAAATCTACGTTCGTTTGAATGGGCCCTTATGATTTTGGACAGCCTAGGGGTTATATAACTCGGACGAAGTCTCGAGAGATTGCTAGTGTATTTTATATTTAAACTCGATATCAGGTAAAGATTTTCTATATAATGGAAATAAATACGACACCAGACAGAATTAGCCGATATCAAAGGTAGAGAGGGATTAATGGTGTTTAATTATATACCTTTTTTATGTCTGTCCCCGCGTGTTGTAGTTTCAGATCACGTACAGAGAATGTGGCTCGGAACCGTCGGCTCGCAACAAATAAAGCTTACTCCGACCAAACTTCCCCAGTGATCGAGTAATGGGGATTACTATGTTCAGTTTATCTTTCTTATAACACACTTGCGATCGTCACCGACTTCGTCTGCCTTGATTTATGATATAATACTTAAAATATAGTTTAGTGCTATCTATAACTAGCATTTGTTCATAGTATAACAAATAATAAAAAAAATTTGGTCCATGAAAAAACTAGTGTGTTAGCTTTCAAGACCAAAGGATGTTAGTCTATATTATTTGTCATTCTAAATTCAACCGTTAAAAATAAAATAAAAATATGTATGTAGTAATAAAGTAAGTGTGGACTGAAATTCAAAACCAATTAAAACAATGTATTATTTCAGTTGAAAATTACAGATAGCGCGTGCCTTATCACTATATTGTTTGTTTTTCGTGTATATATTATGGGTTTTTATTATATAGTTATATAGTTTTAGGCATTATTATGGCTCTAGGAATTGGAGTTGTAATGTTGATTTGAAAGATTTCCAGGCTAGAACTGGATTAAAATGAAAAAAAATCATACCTCTCTTTGCCTCGTATATACATAGAAATACCTAAGATTCTATATTCAATAATAACTACGTGAATTTAACTTCTTTACATTAAGCATGTATTACGATTATCTTATAGAGTTGAGTGCTTCGAACTACAGTAGCGTTATTATACGAATATAAAGCATTTAGCTAACTGGCTTCTTATAGATATAATGTTATATTCGACGTTATCCCGACGCGCGACAGCGAAGATGGAGGGTCGCGTAACCTTCGTTCTCCTTTGATCTTGTCTTCATAAATAAGATTAACAAGACCACTTTCAGTAGATATGAACTTGTTAAAAGTTATTTCGGGTCGCTATTAAATCTTTCCAAACTTCATTCATTTAAACATTCTTTCAGAATTTAATAACCTGTTTTATTACTCATGTCAGAACCTCACTTCGTAAGCTGTACCGATATATACATTTTTACCCTGTAGTTTGGTTTTCAAGCTTTATGGAATTATGATTAAAATAATTTTATGATAAGATGCCTGCCTGTATGATACTTGTTTTTTGTGTCTGGTATTAATTGCCTTTACACGGACTTTTTCACTCGCGATTGGAGTGTGTAGGATTGAACACGGGTAAGGGCAGACGCACATTCGCAAATGAAAACGCATTCGCGCGAGAAAGAATTTGCATATAAAGTATGCATTAAGAATCATTTGCGAACGCGCGTACTTGCTTTCCTTTATTTAATCCTGCGTAGTCCAATTACAAGTGAAAAACCATGTTGTGTAAAGGTAGCTATTATGTGGTAACTGCATATCTATATATTAATACGTGAAGCAAAAAAAATTGTATCCCTTTTTAACCTATTTCCCGTTAACAGATGAACTTGAAATTTCGCATAGTCAAAGTTTATATGGCGGAGAAGTGCAGAAAGCTGTTTATTTTATATAAGAGTCATTAGAAGTACATTAAATTAATTAAAATATGCACTACTCACACTGCTACTCGAATTTTACACAACATATACACACATGTAAATAAAAAAACATTTTGACAGCCGTCAATAAATACGAATTTCAAAAAAGGTTATGAAAGAAGGAGGTTGCTATGCTCGATTGTATGTATTTTTTAACTCTTACGTTCTAATTACCATTTCTTATCCTACATTTAACAATGATATTATAAACTTATTGTAATTGTTTAAACTATTAACTATTATTGTAATGTTTATTATTTTTTATGGAGAACACACTTCAAATAATGAATTAATAAAAAAATAAGCCAAATAATACTTTGTATAATCAATATAAGAATTCTGTTCATAAAAATAATCCATAACTTAGACCTCCGCGGTTACAAAAAGAATTTATTTTCAAAAGCTAATGGTAGTATTAAAAACGTCTTTGTCTTGGATTCACCATTTCATTGTATTGTGGATCCATTACTTTTCCAAACGATGATACTGGGCATATCACTATTTCTCATAATGAACAGACTACATTTAATTAAATATCACCCAGAAATACCACCCCATGGTGTCGTGTAAAATTAATTGAAAATTGTGTCATAGGTTGCGATAAATATTTTTATTTTCGTAAAGTTATGTTTGGTTAAAGTTTGAGCTTTACCATGTGGTTTTTGTTTCAAATTTATAATTAATTTTCATTTTCATTTACACATAGATTTTTTTAAATGTTTATATAATTAAAAATCATGGCAAATAACTGAGTAGCCATGATAAAAACCTTTGATTATAGAATTTTGATTATATACCCTTTGAAAAAAAAACCCTAATAAAGTTCAAACTTTAAAAATTCATTTAACTATGGTCGAATGTCGACTACTGGGCGCCCACTAGTTACAATTAATTGGCCATGTAGGATATGTTAATTGTGTTTGACTCAATCGCGACATCGTATAACTAGGTGTTACAACTGTCTTTATGTCACACAAACATGCGTTCCGTTTACCCATTTATGTTTAGAAACCAAGGTTGGTGGTATAATGTCTCAACTCGATTGGATCTCTACCATCACAAATTGTAAAACACACGTCAAAATAACTATTTTATTTTGTCGCATTTCGTCCTCATTTAGTATTAAACTGGTTTTAGGACAGCATTCTTTATTTTAGGTCTTCTGGTCGTGGCCGTCATTGTTTTAAGATTGCACTGTCATTACTACTAGGTACAGTGTAATTATCTTATCTTATTACATTTAAAAAAATCCTATAATACCGTAAGTTTGACTGCAAAAGCTATTCCCGAGAATTAATAATACTTTTGTGGATACGTTTATAGTTACAACCCGGAACGCGGCAGCTGGAGGGAGTTGCGATCCGTCAGCCACGCTGGACGCACGCATTTGTTTACATGCGCCAGATGTTTATACTATTGTATTTTGGAACTGTGATTACTTCCAAGAAACGCACCTGTGTGTCTACCTTGTTCTATTGCTCTTTTGAAATTCAATTAGTTCCGTGAAACGCAGCTGTGCGAAGTGTAAACCTTTCTTATTGAATTTTGTGCTACTTTTAGTTCGGACTCCGGAGACCGTTAAATTCAAAAGACACACCCCCCTGCCCCTCTGGCAGGGAGGTTTTTAATGTCTTCCCCTGCCCCGCTTCCCTACTCAGGCCCGGGTATGGCCTCTCATAGTGAGATTCGGCTTTTAGAAGCGGAACTCGCTAGATTTCGTGGCTTCATTGGAAACAACTGTCCCTCCCTAATAGAGAACTACGACGCGTTTACGAAGAAGTATCGCGCCGAGCACTCTTTCGCGATGCCCGCTCCCTCGGTCCTAGTTAGGATCGAGGAATCAAAAGACTTCGAGCTGACGAATCGTCACTCCTCTAGTAACGATACGTCCGGCTCTGACTCCGACATGGAGCAGGATCTCCCCGCTGACGACGGCTTCACCGAAGTCACGCGGCGTCGAAAACCGCGCAATAAGCGCCAAAATCCCTCCTCGTCTGAGAATGAAGGCGCTAAGCCTTCTAAACTCGCAAATATCGACGGCGTGAAAGTGCTAACGGCGACTCCCGTACCCCCTAGACCAGTCTCGCCTAAAGCTGTGACTCCCGCAGTCACGGGTAAGAAGATCCGCCCTCCACCTCCTGTCACGATCCAGGACAGAGCATCCTGGGTCGAAATCTCTAGTCTGCTGCAAGCAGCAGACATTCCTTTCACCTCTGCCATGAGTACCCTCGTGGGTATTCATGTAAAGGTAGCTACCCCTACTATTCACCGCAAACTTACGCGTTTCCTGCGCGATAATAAGTTTGCTTTTTTCACCCATGCGCTCGAAGAAGAGCGTATGCTGCGTATTGTCATCCGCAGAGTCCCTTCGGAAATCCCAGTCGATGACATATACGAAGACCTCAGGGAACAGAAGTTCCCTGTCAAAGAGGTGCACCGTATGCGCTCCTCGCGCACTAGAATGCCCTACGATATGGTGTTGGTCATTCTCGAGCGCACCGTGGAGGGTAAGAAAATATTTAATCTCTCGACCCTCTGCGGCCTCTCCGGCGTTACCGTAGAGCCGCCGCGCAAAACATCGTACCCTCGCAGTGTCACAACTGCCAGGTGTACGGACACTCCGCACTTAATTGTTACCTGAAACCTAGGTGCGTTAGTGTCTCGGCGACCACTCCACTAAGGAGTGTCCTCGCACAAAAGACTCGCCCGATCCTCCGAGTTGTGTCTTGTGCCGCGGCGTGGGCCATACCGCGCATTATCGCTGGTGTCGCCGCGCCCCGCGTACAAAACAGCCCCGCTACGCTAGGCAGGTCTCGCCGTCTAAGGCGCCCGCGGTGTCAACACGTCCCCGACCTCCGCCTCTCAACTCTAGCGAGGCCTTCCCTAACTTGCCGAGCACATCTTGTGCACCGGTAGCACCCGCATCCGCGCCTAGCGTGCCCCTCCGCCCTGCACGGGCCCTCAGGCCCCGTGGGCCTCCAAGATCGCGCCCCAGCCTGCTCCTCGCCCTCAGGCGGCTAAGCCTTCACAGGCCGACTCCGCCCTCTCTGGTATGGACTGGTCAGCCCAGCTCTTAATCTTCCACGAGATCTCGGAGATCTCCGCGTACGATGAAGTAGCAAACGATCCAAAACAGGGCCCTATTCGTGCGATCGCGAAGTTTCCCGCCATCGCGGCTACCATTCAAAGGCTCGCGCGCACCGCCGTCTTGAAATAATAATAATTTTTCTCAATATAAGAACTCGCGTGTTTATATCTATCTTCCCCTAAAATCGATAACCAATGTCGTTATTTCTATTTTTAGATACCGGCGCCGGCGCCGTTTGTTTAATCTGTAAATTCGATCTTTTCAATTCACGTGGCCGGCCACGTCGCGGACCCCTCCCTCGTGCGTATCGAGGCAGGGCCCTCACGTTTTACTCCCGCACATACGTCGCGTCATCTCGGCAGCATCTTTGCTCGAGATTACCTGGGTGATCACAAAGATGTTGCTATCGCGATACAGTACACACCACACCGATTATACACACTGGTGGTGGTGGTGGTGGTGGAAGGGTTTTACTTTTTATCCCTTATTCGAACTGAATCGAGTAGTTTAGTTTGTTTCTTTCCGATTTACATGTTGTGTTTTTGAATCATGCAATTTTAATTGTATGATTCAAAAATGAATACATGTATCACTGTATAGCTTAGCATAGTTTAGCTAGGTGAGATCGGGTTATTTCCGGTAACAGCCCAAGCCGAGGTGTGCCGTGCACCCTTGAGCATGTTACTTAAACAAAATCGGCTGAGTTCCTTAAGCGCTCGCCTTAGTAGTTCGATGAAGCTGTGAAGGTCTAGTAAGGCCAATAGCGTAGTCAGTTCGGAAAAAAAAACGCGGCAGCTGGAATATTTTCAGTGTTTAAAATTAATTCGATATTGTTCTAGTAAAATATTTGATATTTTGTGCCTTTCAGCAGCGCAAACACAAATTTCTATACATATATGTATTTCTATTTTAGGAGTTAAAAAAATCTACTGAAAATAATACTGAAAAATATTCTTCATAATCGTTTTGTAATACTGACTGAGTGATTTATGATACTTAATAAGTTCTACTAGAATATTAAGAACAGTAATTTTGGCGATAACCCATTTACATATCGTTTAAGTGATTTTAGGTATAGATATGAAAAAGTGCTACGTCAAATGAGGGAAAAATTATATGTTGTAGAAGCAATTTTGTAAAAAAAAAATAGTTTTATCATATGGACTTTATGATGGAGACGAAACGAATAACTTGAAATGTTTTTTTAAAAGAAATGTAATGTTGAAAGATTTAGTAAATTTTAGTATTACATTTTTATTTTATATTATATCTAAAAAGTAATACTTTTTTTATGAAAAAGTACTTACAATTTTTTTTTTCGTCCTTGAATGTGGCGTGTAGGTAGAATATTAGTATTGAAGATGCTGAAGTGTTTGTAGATTATTTTTTATTAATTTTTATTGCAAAAGTCGAAAACTCCGCTAATACAGATAAAAAATATTTAACATAGACGGCATGTGACAAAAAAAATCATACCATATATTATTATTTATCAATCCATTTAAAACCGTCAGAAAATTCAATACTTGCAGATCAAGGTATTATTTACGGAATTAAAAAAATTAGAAAGAACTTCAACACCTGAAACCATTTAGTGAAACATGAAATCGGATTTCATATTAATAGCTTTCTAAATTCGTCTGCTCACTATTTACTCGTTCCCGACAGCCTTTATTGCTTCTGACGCTAATATTTGGAAGCTTCGATGAAAATTTTGTTTATCATTCCCATCACATAGACTCTTGTTTATTGAATAAGATATTAATTATATTTCACAAACTTGTAAATAACTGTAATTAGTAACAATATTAGATGATTTGTATTTGGCATAGGGATGATCGATATTCATCGATGTTAAAGAAACATCGATGTTTCGCTGAAAAACATCGATGTTTTGATGTCGATAATATCGACACATCGATCTTTTGATTTCGGTAACATCGGCATTGTGAGAACGTTGCATGTACTGAGCTAGAGACTAGAAAATTATCAAATTTGTAAGCCATACGAATAGTTTTTCTTTGGATACCATTTTTTTTTCGCGCTGTCCTCTGTTTTTACAGACAATTTTAATTGCTGACAAAAACATTGATGTTTTTAGCTATCGATGTTTATCGTACATCGATGCTATTGATTCGATGTTAACATCGATGTCAATATTGATGTTTTTCTAATATCGCTCATCCTTAATTTGGCACCAACTTGAAATATATGTAGCTTGATTTGTTTATTCTTATTGTCATTTGTAGTCTAATTCGTCTTGTCTTTAAAATGGTGCTGGTTTTGCTTACTATATCAACGATTACTGTATCTTCAAGTGTTTTTCTATTCTAAAATATTAAATTAAATTCTCAATAGTACGACTACCTTACATTCTATTTTTATATTACGAAAATAATGGCATTATGCATTGAAGAAAAATTGAAGATAAGTCACACGTAAATAAATCTCATCTAAATACTGGAATCGCTGAAAAATGTGCTTTAACACCTGAAACCATTTAGTCAAACATTAAATCGAAGTTCATTTTAATAGCTTTCTAAATCCGCTCGCTTGCTATTTGGACGCGCTCAATAACCTTTATTGCACCTGACGTTAATATTCGGGAGACCCAATAGAAATGTGAATAGAAGCGTACGACTTGCGTATTTCGTCTATACGTGTGTTGAATTCTATCTGCATAGAAATCTATGATTCCTCTATATTTTCTTTGGTAATAATAATTGTGATAGATTAAATGCAATGATATTTAGTCGTAATATAATTAGATTAAATGACATGAAAAATTAAGGAATATTGCTAAGAATGGACGTTTTGTCCCTGTATAATGAATACATAGTGTACTATGAATGCGTGACAAATACTACGAATCTCGACGGTTTAAGGAATTCGGTTAAGAATGGAGGTTTTTTGTGCTGTATAATTAATACATAGTGTATTATGAATTTGTGACAAATAGTACGAATCTCAGCGGCTTAAGGAATTTAGTTAAGAATGAATGTTTTGTTTCTGTATAATCATAAATATAAATCATAGTGCATTATGAATGCGTGATAAATAGTCGGTATCTCGGCGGATTCAGGAATTTAGTTAAGAATAGCTTTTTACCGATCCTCCCGATGAAATAACGACAGCGAAAGATCAGTACCAGCCTGTCTCTCCAAACAGAGCGTGTTCACGCCCACGCCCGCGTAACCACAGATCACGCCGCCGTGGTCTGGGGGTAAATTTCGCTCCCGCACACTAGATTAGGCCTCCCTCGGCAGCGACTCAATCCTAGGTCCTTTCCCTCGGTGTGGAGGCCTTGAGTGCGCTGCTCGCGCGATATATTGACACAAAAATTTACATCACTGCTACAACACCACACGATCACCTCCACCCACGTGCACGCCTACACGCTTACACATGGAAGTGGAAGGGTTTTATTTTTTTCCCTTATCGAACTGAAAAAACTCTAATTTTCCGATAAAAAAATATATGGAGGGGTTGTTGAGGCGTGTATGCTTGGTACACACATGCGTCTCAACAACTAAAACATATATGAATAGTTAGCTAGGTTAGCTAAGTTAGGTCGCGAGTTTGCATGTAACAGGCAACAGTCAAGCCCAGGTGTGCCGTGCACCCTTGAGCTAGTTGCCCAAATAAAATCGGCTGAGTGCCTTAAGCGCTCGCCTTAGTAGTTCGGTGAAGCTGTTAAGAACTCGTTAGGTCAATAGCGTAGTCAGTTCGAAAAAAAAAAGTTAAGAATGGATGTTTTGTCCCTGTATAATGAATACATAGTGCATTATGAATGAGTGAGAAATGGTACGTATCTCGGCAGATTAAGGAATTCGGTTAAGAATGGATTAATACATTTTGTATTATAAATGCGTGACAAATTGTCGGCCTTTTAGGGGTAAATATATTATCATAATTTTATGTTAGCTATTAATGTATGTAATAAATTTCTATGCTAAATTGATGCAAAAATAACTAGATATATGAATAAACTGCTCCAAATAACACGGATTATTTACAAAAAAATCCTAACCTTGTTGTTTACTTTTAATATCTGTAAAATACGATGGGAAGTATATTCTCAGAACGGTTTGTAGGTTCACATAGAAGATGTAAATTTAACAACATACGGTGCCTGTTCGTCTGAAATAGGTATGAGATTATCAAAAGTTTATTTTTAAAAACATTTTCCTCGGTTGATGAAATTTAAATAGATTTTATTTTCAGGTGTTTTTAAGTTTTTATCAGTTGATTCCGTAAAAAGCTATAAAATATTTTCAATATGGTAACGGGAGTTAACAAAAATTAGTACTCGTAAAATTGTTGTTTTTTTTTTTTACTTTATCTCCGCATTTTTTGTCTTTTTACCATATATGTCTGTATGTGTGGAAAATATCACCTTAATATATGTTATTATCACAGACCAATAACAATAGGTGTAATCGATAAGGCCACATTCTCTTAAACATACATAATAAATTTTTCAACAAAAACTTTAACTTTAAACAAAAACTTTAAATTTGTTAATTAACCGTACGAAAAAATAGCATTTGAGATTCATTGTTCAGTTATAATCAGTTAAAGATTTGATCCTATTTATTGAACGTTAATAATACCAATGTTAAGAAACCTAACATTTGATGGTTTTATTAAATCTTCATCATATATAAGTCAGATCGTCTACATCATTCAACATGACAATCTATGATTTAATAAGTATGTTAAATCCGCTTAACGATAGTGCAAGAGCTTGCACGAATATCTGATATATGCGAAGTGAAACAAGATTTTGCAATGGATCAGCATACGGGCCACATATTCCGTCCATATCATTCATACTGACAATCGGGTGGGTACCATTTCTATTGTAGATGTTATTTATCTATTTGTTAGACGAATTTCTATTTTGTAAATTTCAAACATCTTTTGTTAACTGGGAATTGTAAGGAATTTTTAATGTTTAATGTTTAGTGGCGAAAGCGAAAGAATTGTAACAATTCGCCATCGATTAAATTTTGCCCTTAAATAACATTACCAACAACCCTTAGAATTATCAATAAATCATAAAAGTCCTTTTTTTAGACTGTTCAATTTTCAACAAGAATATTTATAAGCCATTTTAATGTATTTAACGACCTTTAATACAATAATGGAAAAATCTCATAATATTTGTATCAGCAATGAAAAATTTCGATGTCTCTATTATTTCTATTATTAAGAACTCAAATTTAACGAGCTATTTTTGAAGATTATGTTATGATTTCTATTTTGATGAAATAAAAAATCTAACCTGTGAGAGAATGAGATAGAATACATTACACAGTATTTCTTATAATCGCGATCTACTTGTTTATGGCACTACCTAATACTTGCTCAGGTTCAAGCGTTGTACGTGTGTGTGTTTGTGCTTATGTAAGTACGTATATAATTTTTTTCTCGAACTGACTACGCTATTGTCCTTACTAGGCCTTCACAGCTTTACCGGACTACAATGTATATTAATATTTCATCAACTTTTGCAGGAATCGCTTTCACCGTGTTTGAACTGTACACTTGCTTTTTGATGTGTGTTATTTTAATAATGATTCAAACCGACAACAGCTTTTTCGTATACGCTGAATGTATGTATGTATAAAAGATGTCATAATATACGTTTGTACCGTATTAACAGTTAAAATATTTATTAACTTAATAAACCCTTTGAATCAACATAGCGTTTTAACCGTTCTTTAGACCACTTATGATACAAGAATTTTATGATGCTGTAAATTGAAGGAACTATTTAAAGCTGAACACTCACTTGATATTTACACTATTTTCAATATTTGGACAGGTTTACCAAATACGTAATAGTAGCTTTAAATTGATGAAATTCTTACGTGTTGGTGGGCGAGGGGGAAGAAGGAAGTGGGGGAGGTGGCCCTGCGGTGCTCTCACTTACCGAACGAAAAGCACTATTATTTCACTTTTTTTTTTCGAAATGACTACGCTATTGATCCAGCAAGGTCTTAACAGCTTCACCGGACTACATATTATTTCACGTCGGTGTTTCTGTTGGTCGGGTAGTACTACCCCGGGCAAGCTGACCCATTCATGCTGAAACCATTAATAGCTTCAGCGTGGCTCTACCACCTACAATAAATGTAATTTAATAAAATTAATATTTAAAGCCCATAAAGTAATGAGATACCGCGATAATCTATAAAAGACGTAAACTATTCCATACAATATCTCAGTAATAAATTTAAACTAATTTAGTTAAATAAAGTTTTGAATACCAAGATAATTTATAAAGAGAGCTGTGATGGTCGCGTACCCACGCAGATATTCTATCGAAATCTGAACCAGACTCTTTGGAAGTTCAAGTCTTCTTTATAATGATATTGAATTCACAGTTCATTTCATCTTTCTTCATTTGAATTGAATTGCAATAAGCCAAATTAAAATTTTAGTCTTAGAACTTACCAATTAGACCATAATAAATAAAATAAAATGCCATTCATTATCTTCGAATTATGAAATAGGATTTGTAAGACAGCGACACAACACAAGTCTAGATTTAGCGGGTGAATTTTAAAAATTCAAAATATTTTTATTTTGCCCATATGTGACTTTATCTTGATTTGCTACTCACATGATTCAACGTGAGAATAATGGTCTTGTTATAGTAATGATATATTGTCGTATAATTTCACTACAGACCTGTATTGTGGGTTTCGTGATTAGTAAGTTAGGGGAGCCCGACATTCTGCGGGTCGCCTATAGCATTATCGGAATGTATCCCGAGCGAATGCCATCGGTGCCACCAAACAATACACAAACGTTCTATTTGAAGTGGGAATGCTATAGGTCGCTGAAGGATTCAGAATATTTTTGCTTAATCTCAAATATATTATTTATGCTAATCTTACTTTACGGACCATAAATGGGAATAAGAATAAAGAAAATATTTATACATCATAATCGTACCCGTTGTTAACTCTGTGTTGCCTTTTGAAAACAAACCCGATACAAATTCATGCTATATTTTTTATGTTATTTATCCAAGTTGTTTTTATAGAGATACTCCTGGGTTATGTTTGTTTTTAACATTTTCTCCATTGTAATTGGCGAATATTTACTTAATTTAATCTAATTGTCAATTATAGAATTACGGTTAAGAATATCAGGGAGTGTCTAGAATATTCGAAAAGAATGTTCCTGTTGTTAGTACTTTTTGTAGTGTCCTAATACAGGTCCATTTTAATTGGCGGATATTTACTTACTAATTTTAATCTAATTGTAAATAATAGAATTACGGTTAATAATATCATGAGGTATTTAGAATATTCGAAAAAAAATGTTGTCGTGGCACGATTATGTTGTATTCTAATACGGGTACAAAATCATGAATTAATAGGCCTTTGAAGTCACATTTTACTAGTAGTGAGATATCTGAAAATTAGAATACTATATGGAAAAGCTTTAATTTTAATTTCCTATTATTGCATTCCTGTTAGATCCTAAAATTAGGCGAAGAAAAGAGGATCAAAATTAAAAATATACACTTTTTTATATCTTATACGCGAAGCAGATGGTTTGCACTTGTTGAACACAATAATGAGCACTCCAGTTCATTTATGTCAGTCCCAGCGAGCTTCAGACTCTTTTATTAAAAAATGTGTTTATTCAGTCTGCGGTTCTACCAGACACTGATACATAGGTGAAGAAGTATTCTACAAAAATACATTATTATTATAATAATGTGAAATGAGAATACAGTTATCTATACTAATATTATAAAGAGGTAATGTTTGTGAGTTTGTAACGTTGTAGGGGGTAATTTCAGGAACTACTGGTCCCATTTAAAAAATTATTTCAGTGTTATATTGCTTAGTTATCGAGAGAAGTCATAGGCCATATATCATAACGCTAAGAATGATAGGAGCGGAGCACCAATGAACAATGTTTCAAAATCGGGACATTTTTTCGTTTTGAGAGCTTCCGCTGCTTGTTAGCGTTAACCCATAGTCACTGTTATTACGCGGACAAAATCGCGAGAAGGGGCTAGTTATCAAATAAAGTATATTGAATACGTTCGAAAGCTCCAAAATAATTAGGATCATAGGGGTGATGGAGACTTAATTTACCGCGTGTTCAGACACTGTACAATCGACAACAGTTCGAAAGTTACAGTAAACCTGAGATCCAGTTAAAGGTGTGGTGAAACTATAACATGCTGCTGAAGCATTTTAAAATGCCCGTCTTACTTAAAATCGTCAAATTGAGAATATATATTTGTTGATGTCTTCCGTTAACTGCACTTCAGAGCCAGTTCCTCTATGTTTAACGTTTCGCCATCTTGAGGCACTTCGCGGCATCGGCACTGAACATTAAGTGATGTGTTTATGTATATTTTATATCTTTATCATTGTTATATGTATACGTGTATATAGATATATCCTTGTGTGTATGTACATTTACGTTATATGGTTACATTTACGTTTTATACGTTTTTTATCTATTCAGTACTCTGTGTATTTTTAATTATATGCCCATGTTAAGTTTGTTTTTACTTTTATAAATTTTCTTCACTTCTTTATATTTGCACTACCTTCATTAATCATTTTTCTTGAAAACAATACTGCTGGATGGCCTTAAGAGTATGCCTCGTGTTATTAAGCTCGTAGTAAAAAGTGCAATAAAGTATTAATTCATATATACCGAATACAAAAACCTTTTTTGTATGTAATATTATTTTAATGTGCCACGTTTGAGCATTATTGTACTTAACTCCAGGTGTAAAACACTCATTTTACCTAGACAAATGTTAGAAAATCATAATTTCATTTAAAAGCCAAAGAAGAAAGTTGTCGTAAAATAACAAGACTTTTAAATTAGGTAGGACTTACAAATGCGTAGGATATTTATATTTAGATTCGCTTGTGAAAAATTACCGAGGACGTAATTTATCTTTCATGCATAATTTATATCTGTTTCAATGTTTTGTTTTTACTTCACCATCTAGCCTTATTTGGCGCAGGAAACGCCTCTAGTTAAAGTGTTTTTTGAAAGTGGAGAGATATTCGCGTCTTTTCCTTATTAAGTTTCAACTGTTGTCGTTGTAATACCTTGTACCTGAAAGCTTTTTACATGACTAATTGAATATTTTCTCGTCAGTCGCGTTGTTTTGTCCGTTGAGTGGTGTATGAATAATTAACAGGCTGTTTTATTTAGTAAACTTGATGCCTATGGTAATCCATTTGTCAGTAGAGTTAATTTGTTGAATGTATTATTTTTCTTTATTTTTGTTCTGAGTTCTGTTCCTGCTTTGCTGTTTAACTAGCTTTGTCCGCGGCTCCTTCCGCAATGGAAACCAATAGAAAAAATAATGACTATTGAGTAATAAAATCATCTGAATGTATTAAGTCGATTTACTTGTCTTCTTTGTCACGTCGTCATTAAAATTACAATAACTTATGATAGAATGAAGCGATTCTAATGAAACCAAGACTAAACATTACTTGGGGATATGGTTTACAATTATATGTTTTTTATCGTGAATGCAGTTCTTTAGCAGTGATCCGTTTTCAACAAACAAACAGACAGACAGACTTTCCAAAAAAGTTTTTATTACTTATTCCTAGACGCCTGCAACAACTTTTTTCACGTAAATCTAAAAAGTATAGTCACTTTACATTTAGATTTTTATTATTATGTGTCTAGAAAAGATTATTTGTTTTATATCAAGATTATGAGATAATAACAAAATTATTCATTTTACTATCAAGATAAAACGTCATTTTTATTACTACTCTATATTATCGAAAAAATATACAAAGAATAAGTAAATTTAAAGTATCTATCACAAGTTATTTTAAAAATATTACCATAAAGATTCGTGATCCCGGCAAGCCCGGGTGTCGTAGTTCTTGGCAAAAGTTATACATTTATAAAGTTTTATCAAATTTTATGTTGACATTTCAATATCGATAGCGAGTTTATCCGACGATTCCCGATATACGGGCGGCTCTGGACCTTACGATCATCCTTTGCATGCATAATGCGTGAACTCCGCGACTTTCCTCCTAGGCGAATATAAAGTAACGGCATCATACTGAGTTACATCGTCTTAAAGTCTGATTGAACGTTTCACGATGGAAAATACTTCGCATTTGTTTAGTCCAGTGTTTTTCAAGCTTTTTCTTGGCGCGGCCCCTTTAGTATGAAGAAATATTTCGCGACATCCCATCCGCGATTCCCCTACCCGTTATTATTCTTTAATATTTTTCTTTTGTGACAAATATTCAATTTAACATATTTATTCATTTTCATAATTAAGGTTTGTATAAATACATAAGAGTTGTTGTAAGTTTTTATTTTTGTCTATTTAATACAAATGCGTATGTCCTTCAGTTAATATTTTCCTTAATAAATCTTTTTAAACTTTGTTTTTCTTTACTGCAGTAGCTTTCCCAAAATTTTGCAACTCCGCTATAGAACTTCGCCTCGCGACCTCTCTAAAGAGGCCCA
>JACEII010000005.1:1212094-1242623 GCA_014332785.1 Antheraea mylitta | reverse complement strand
TTTTCTTAGCTTGCTTGAATAATTATCACCATCAAATTGTTTTATTTTTTATGTTTATATCATATAGGATGCAAACGAACAGGCGGGTCACTTGTTGTTAAGCGATTACCGCCGTCCATAGACACTAGCAACCCCAGGGGAGTCGCAAATGCGTTCCCAGCCTGTGTTTAGGGGAGTGGAGAGGAGAAGAAAGGGGAGTTGAGATGGGTCTCCGGCGCTCTCACTGATCGAACGAAACTCAACAGTGCAAGTACTGTTACTTCACGTCGATTTTCTGGTAGAGGGTGGTGCTACCCCGGACGAGCCGACCCATTCATGCTGAAGCCAACAATAGCTTCAGCGTGGCTCTACCACATATCTACCGCCTATAATCTATCACCAAGCACATGACTGAATTTCGGAGCTTGCACATGAGAGCCGGTTTCCTTCTAGATATACCGTGTTTACACCTAGATCTCATTGTCATCTAACATCTAGCGAGATTGTGGTCAAACGTTTAATCCTATAAAATATTTAAAGTAAATGTAGTAGTTTTGCTGGTATGAGAAGTCTTCTGGTTTGGTTAGCCTTTGTATTAGTGAGGTCTATAAGTTTTGTTGGGTTTGATAAAAATATTTACATTTGAAAGTAATAAATAAATTAATATTAATTTATTAATCGTTCACGGTTATAAGCTGTAGTTTATTAATATTAATACTCTATTATATACTTTACTATATTTATACATACCATGTTAGGCCCCCAGCGGCAGCGGCTCAAGCCTAGGTCCGTTCCCTTGGCGTGGAACCCTTGAGTGCGCTGCTCGCGCGATACACTCACACAAAATTTTACATTACTACGACAACATTACAGATATCACCTCTACACACGTGCACGCATACACGCTTATGAACGCATATACGCTTATGAAAGTGGAAGAGTTTTATTTATTTTTTTCCCTTATGAAACTTAAATAGTTTTGAAAATTATCCGATACGAAATATATATAAAAGTTGTTAAGGTATGTATGCTTGGTACACATATGTGTTTCAACAACTCATATATTTATGAATAGCTAGCTTAGCTTAGTTCAGATAGGTCGAAAATTGCTTGTATCAGGCAACAGCCCAAGCCGAGGGTGTGCCGTGCACCCTTGAGCTAGTTGTCAAATAAAATCGGCTGAGCACCTTAAGCGCTCGCCTTAGTATTCTGGTGAAGCTGTTAAGACCTTGCTGGGTCAATAGCGTAGACAGTTCGAGAGAAAAAAATGTTTGAATTTGAGAAACGAAATATTCCAGGGTAGATACCCAAAAAAAGCGAGACAAAAGTTTTTTTTTTTTTTTGTAATCAACAATATTGTTTTATTTTTTATTTAAGGATACTTAAGCAAAATTACTTCAATTCTGATTAAACATACTTTAGTTAAGTGTCTGATACGAAAAGCATATGTATTGTTTGAAAGTGTAATTGAAACCAGAAAGGGGACAGGCCAGGGTCAAGGATAAGTCATTAAAATTCTCGATTTAGGCACAACAAGCGAATCTTACTAAGAATATTACATTGATCAAAGGTGACAAGTACTCTCATTGATTATTTTAGAAGACTAGTTTTTAAATAATTAAGTACGTTAATTGTCGGGTTAAGATACTTTATTTTAAATATTGTTTTCATTTGTGACTGTCACCTTTAGTATTTTATTGTTCTATACAAAGTACATACTGTAAATAAAGAGTGAGGTTGCTGCCATCACCTGATACAATAAATGAGTAGAGAGGACTACAAAAGCATTTTTACCTATTTTTATATCGTCTATATTTATGAAAAAGAATTATATTGTTGTTTATTAATCCGTAATTCTTTATAATTATAACTTGCATACAAAACGGATTAGATCTCGTGAATCGCCTTTTGTGACAGATTAATTACACAATGTTCGTATTTAGTCTATACAAAGTTTTGAAAAATGCTTTACCGTATTCAACTCGGAGTGTAAATCAGACGATGGAATTGAAATGACACTGATCAAATTTTTTTAACACCGCATTTGTTATTGTTGACGTGAGATAATATTGCGTCGAATATTACACGTTCCATTGACGTTTATTACGGTGGCGAACGTGCAACCATAGTCGACAGTGACGAACGATCTCAGGCAACGCTATTGAGACTTATTCGTAACAATTTTTCAAAGTCATTGGGTGCAAGCTAATTATTCGTATCGCTTTACACATGCCATACGCTGAAGCTTTATTGGTTTCAGCATGAATGGGTCGGTTCGTCCGGGGTCGTACCACCCTCTCACAGAAACATCCACTAGAAGTAATATTGCTTGTATTGTCGCGTTTCGTTCGGTCAGTGAGAGGGCCGGAGGCCCACCTCCCATCTCCTCTCTCTTCTCCCCCTTCCACCCCTCACTCTTCCCCTACCCCTCAAACAGGCTAGTAACGTACTTGCAACTCCCTTTGTGTTGATAGTGTCTATGGACGGTAGTGATCACTTAATATCTGGTGACCCGCATGTTCGTTTGCCTCCTATGATATAAAAAAAAATACATTAATATTTTTAATCATTCCAGGATTTGAAATGAATCAAGTCACCTTTATGCAAAAGTTATGGGTAATATTGAGATTTTAACGTTAATCAATATTAACTATACTTTTGATTTTTTTTGTAAACTTATGAATTGGTACAATCATCGTTGAAAAATTACCGTTTTCAGTAAAATAAATTTATTATCATCATACGCACTTAGTACATCTATATTAATATTATAAAGAGGTAAAGTTTGTGAGTTTGTGACGTTGTAGGGGGTAATCTCCGGAACTATTAGTCCGATTTGAAAAATTCTTTCATTGTTATATAGCTTATTTATCGAGGATAGTTATAGGCTATATATATGTATATATATCATCACGCTAAGACCAATAGGAGCGGAGTAACAATGAAGAACGTTTAAAAATCGGTCTGTTTTTTCCTCTTGAGACCTTTCGCTGCATATTAGCCCAAATAAACTATGTCCACGCGAACGAAGTAGCGGGAAGAGGCTAGTAAAGACTAAAGTGAAAAGTAACAGAGAAAATGATCTTAAACAAGTACTCTGTGCTGGTACGTACACTACACTACTTTGTGAATGTAGTCCTCTTCTATGATATCTTCCTTTTGTCGCTCCTCGTTTTTCCTTTGATGTGCAGAATAGAAGTCATTCGAGTTTATATATGTAATAAAAACGTAGGGAGGAAATTTCTAGATAACCGTAAATATTAGATTTATAACATCAATAACGTTTAAAGGTAACGTGAAATTTTGGAGTTTGCTATTTTCAGAATTTGTTTTGTTGACAATATTCGTAATGATAATGTATAAATGAATGCATGATCTATTAATGACTCACTACGCTGACGTATATATTTACTACAACGTTATTTATGTTTCTAGATAATTCTAGATTGTTCCAGATATTTCTCGAGTGTTCGGAAAAAGTTTTATTTGTTCAGGTCGTCATATTATCTTCAACGTTATTTTATTATAAAAATTTAGGTGTAGTCACTATAAAAACTGAAAGATATTTTTCAAGTTTACTACATTTTACAAGGTCTCTACGGACGACATAAACTTCTCGTGCTCTGAGACATACACAGCTTTTATTACCTCGCAGTGTGGTCTCGCTACAAATTTCTGTTTATATGTTACTGTAAGCGAAGTTCTTATAATGAAATTTTCAGGTTTTACTGTTGACACTGTGCTCCCTTACTTATTCTTGAGGGAACAGTATAGGCCAAACAATTATTTCTAACGTTATTCCGTATCAAACTTAAGAGCGTTGTTTAATTTTGAGACGATATTTTTGAAGTTTATACTTCTTTTGACGCGTTATGCAAAGATGATGAGAGAAAATTTTAAAATGCGCGCGCACGTCGTCACGAAAAACCGACACCCTGAAGTTATTACGATGCGCGCGCGCGCGCCGCCACGAAAAACCGACACCCTGAAGTTAGCTATAGTCAACATTTTGTTTGTATTTGTTGTTTGTATTTCTTTGTCTTAAAACTTTCAATGTATACCTTTTTTCTATTGTTAGTGTCGTTTTTTCTACAAACGTAGAATAAGGCGAAAGATACAGTTTTTGAAAAGATTTTTATCTTGTTACGCCAAAGAAATATAATTTCTAACGCGTGTAGATAAGTACTCACACACTTTTACATGACACCTTAAAACGGCGATGTAGTTATAATACAAATAAATAGTTTAAAATATTTTGTTCTATGCTATCTCTTTAATGTGATTTTTAAGTAACTATAAGGTCATTGTACAGACAGCTTTTCTTTCAATACTGTAGGGTATACAAAGTATTTATTTCTATTAAGTTACTTCTTCATCTCAGCGGGCGACAATAACTATTGTCTAGATAAACCGCTTCTTTGTTCTGATTTCTAGCAACTGTTAAGTTTTTTTTTCTTGTGAATAACTTTTCTGATGCACGTCTACTTTCGTGGCATGCTCACTGTATTGTTCAATATTATTTGGATACATTGTTTATCAAAATATCTTATAGTACAAAGTAATTTAAATGAACGAACAAAAATTAAAAAATAAAACGAATTTAATAAAATGAAATTACTGTGGTATCCCACATCAAATACTTCTTAATACCATTGATATGTATTCAGGGACGCTCCCACCCTTATACATCCAAGGGCCAGTAATTAAACTGTAAATTACACTAAGTGCAAAACCGGTCCGAAGGTCGTATCGACTCTCCTCGTGGAATACAAATGAACAAAGTACCGTAATCAAAAATTTATTCGCAATCTTAACGTGCCTACTAGACAAATAATTCGATACTTTATTAGCACTTTTTTTCTAATTATCTCTACGGTGGAAAGCCTATTTGACTAACGTGTAAAGTTTTTTAAATGCTCTTTAGTCAAAGAGTCTTTCCATCTTCGCTATTATTTTTTTGAAAGACTACACATCAAACTAATATTTATCTTTTCATGTTTAGGGTGCTCACTACAATATAAATGTTAAAATAAAATATTCATTTCGCATAGTTGCTTTATTACATCAACTAAACTGGCGTCTAGGAAGATCTGGGACATAGTCATAGACAATTTTTTTCAAGTGGCCAGTGCTCACAGACTGTCTTAATGTGCCAGTCAAATTTTGATGCCCCTCTACAATTTCACACTAGTTTATAATCATATTAATTACATATTTTCTGCCACTAAAATGGCAACGTTGATGTTTATTCTCTATATAAGTACACCACCCTTTTCTCGTAATTACTATAATTGTGAACCATGGTGTCGATTCGTCATTTTCTAGAATTGGAAAATGTGATTTATAATTTCTGTAAGACTTAAAAAAATTTGCCGCCCCTAAAATCTGCTGCCGTAGGATCCAACCTATTCAGCTTACTGGTAAATCTGCCACAGTTTTAATGGCTAGCACGCTACACTTACGTTAACAATTAACTAATATTTTCCTGTTGTACTACGTACTTAGGTGCCAATGTATTGTTTTAAAACATTCTAGAATATGCATAAACTGATTTTTACGATGAAATATTGAGCTTATTTTACTTTAGAAAAATGAAAGATTTATTAAAAAGTCTACGTAAAGATGTATATGATTTATAAAAAGGTAGGTTTTTTTAGTACTTACCTGGATAACAAACACTCCCTCAAGCTATAAATCCGTCGCGATACAACCCAGCGTTAACTTAGCGTGTTCCTTAAGACGTGGTTCGCTTTCTAGATATAACTAATTATCCTTTTCGAATACTTCGTGAATAACATCAGGTTAAACTATATTGTGGGTAAACTACAGGATTGTATATCTCAGAAATTTGGTAAATTATTGTTTGTATAATAATCTCACTGGTCTTTGTAAAAAAGATCGTATTAAAAATTGCTAACGAATAATTTTTTTACAAGAATGCATTTAAAACGTTCTAATTTTAAATGTGCGTTTGGATATTATCCCTATCAAATTCGAGTATTATTCGAAGAATTCCACGTCCCAAGTGTAAATGTAGCGTTATTTAGCTAATAAAACTTTACATTTACTTTTTTCCTTTTGGACATCCAACTTTTTAAATTGAAGTCGAGAAACTCCCATTACCAGCGTCTACTACCTATTTGATCTTAATTAGGTGAAAGTTTTTCCTTTACAAAATGTGTTTCATTTACAATCGTTTTCTTCGTAAAAATCTTAATTATCCTTTCCTTTGTATATTTAATTGCAATAGTTATTTTTGTTCAACGTGAGCTGCTTTCAATATTGCTTTGATTTTTTACTTTTGACATTCGAATTGGTTTATGGTTGAAATGTGTTTATTTTCCACGAAATATTATGACAATGACAAATGGAGGACATCCGGACGAACACGGGCCGAATTTTCCGCCACAATTTGTCATTTATCGTGTTATGGTATTCACAATGTATTTTATTTTGTTTAATGTTAGAAATAAAATTAATGGTTTTTACAACCCTCCGTTGTATTTAAAGGAGAATTCTGGATACAATAAATGCCTTTAAATGTTGTTTCCAGACGTTTTTTGATTAATAATATAGAAATTAAAATTCCATTCCAAATTATTTTTGTTTTATTTATGCTGGCCTTATATCTGAGCAGGTATATAATATTTTAATAATAGTAAATACCATTTTTTTAATCATTTGTTACAGTATATAGAGCAATACAGTGTAAAGCTCACGTTATAGTAAACTAAAGAATAGTTTTTGTAGTCCAGTGAAGCTGTTAAGACCCTGCTGGGTCAATAGCGTAGTCATTTCGAAAAAAAAAAAAGAATAGTTTTTCTAAAGCCGTAATTTTTCCTAATAATTTACTACATTCTTTCTTTTAGTAGGTATCTATTGATATACAACTATAATAATTTCGAAAATAAAGCAATATACAAGATAAATTCTGGTCACCTGACCTTTGCCATTAGTTTTATTAAGGTTCGAAATAGTGATGAATCAAATTCTAGATTACATATCTTCTAATCAGCAAGTATATTCTGAATTCATATAAAGAGAAAAGTGTGGTCTTATTCATATATAAAAAAGAGGGGTCTTTTACAGACGAACATCTAAGATTAAAAGCATGTATGTGTATTTTATGTTAAATTATGCTAATCTATCTTTGAATTATTTTTAAATTCCTGATAATGTATGAGTCTTGAATAAGGGTTTATTTTATTTCGTTGGTTTTTATTATACATAATTAATTGCTTTCTTAAACGTCATAAGAACTACTACCTTTTTTGACTGGATATATTTTTGGCTGACCAGTATTTAACCCAGATAAAAAATTCTTTGTCTGGCTGTAAACAGCTCGTCAAAATCGATACAAATGTTTCAAAGATAGAAGTGTATTAAGATAGACACTTCTGTTCTATTTGTATGTAGCGATATATCCCATATATACAATTTTTATCAATTTATTATATTATGTTAATATGAATATTCATGGTATTAGGGGATTTATTGTTAAATACGTTTATACAACATTATTCAAATAAAAATGTTTTCTTATAAAACTGTTTTTTGTTTACAGGTAAATAATAGTTTTGGAACTCTGGTTTTTACAACTACGAAATGCGTCTTCTATGCTGTCTGTAGCGACGTCTATGGTATCAGCTGGGTAACTATTTCATAGTTTCTAATGAAAATCGAAACAAATATTTACAAATAAAACTATTTAATATTTTAATATTCCCCAGCAGCATATATAATAAACAAACAGATTAACCTTACGTTACAGTCGGTCTGTATACTGTAATACTGTTGAACAATTAAGATCCGGTTCAAATGCTTCCGAAGATATTAGCAAAGTCGCTTCTGAGACGCGTGATGCGATCCCGCCACCCAACTTCCTCTTTGCCATTTAGCTCGTAAAAGAACGTAACTGCTTCCGTGAATAGATAATAAGGATTTTATTAAAATTCCTTATCCTTGTTTTGATATTCGTAGGGTTCGGCCTCTATGGACTTCCTTTGTTCTGGTGGTATGCGGCTCGGAGCCTCCTCAAATTCTCTCATCGTCTCCAATGAAATTTTAGTATTTCACTTATATTTTCCCTTTATTATTTTATCCAAAAAAATGTTGGCATAAATTACCACGAGTTTTGTCTATGCCATTAAATGGAATAATTTAGCTACTTTAGTAATTACTAATTCGTAAATACTATAGTAAACGTAATATACATATAGAGGGCACTTATTTAGTATATGCCATTTGAAATATTCTTGACTCTGTTTCTGTATTTATATACTTAATAATGATTCGTCTGATTATTATAAAATTGGGACACTTTTAGAAACTGTAATATTGCATAAATTAAGAGACCAAAAGTAAAAAAAAAAACTTTTTAACAAAAAATTAAACCGCCGAAAAAACTGAAAAGCAAAAAATAATAAACCTTTTATTTTATTTATCTTAATAACTAAGTTCTTAAAGTAATGTAAGTATACCTAAATAATTTTAAGTCAGCCCCTCACAAGCAAATTAATTAATTACATAAAGCGTAATGCGCGGCGGCGGGCGCCGCGTAACACATCCATAGCATGCTGAGCGCTTACGAAGCAACCAGAACGGGCACACACGTTACCGCTGGAGATTTCACATTGCATTTTTAATTTGATTTGGTTATTTCTGTGAATTTAAGTAATCTAGTGATCTTTTTTCATTGATTGTTTGGCGCCGACTCAAAATTTCTTAGGTATACTTACATTACTTTAAGAACTTAGTTAATAAGATGAATAAAATAAATGGTTTATTATTTTTTGCTTATAAGTTTTGTCGGCGGTTTAATTTTTTGTTGAAAAGTATTTTGTAATATTTTGTGGCTATGATCTTACTAATTACTACGTGCTTAATTTATTTGTAATACACAATTCAGAAGCTGAATTATAAATCATGCCCTATTTTCCTACCCTTGGGATTGCTTTTTTCATGTTTACATGTAGATGAGACCAACTTCTGGGGATTTTCTTTCAAATCAAAGGATAATAATTTAATTCGGACTATTCTATCTAAAGATATACGCGGTCATAGATATAATCAGTGCGTGAATAATCAATCATTGTCGAGTTTCATACCATTAGGGTTGAAATTTTTTTCCCAAATTTAAATGGGACCAACTTCGGAGTATACCTTTTCCAATAAAAAAAGAATTTTTTAAATCGGACTATATCGTAAAAAGTTATTCGTGATCATACATAAAAAAACAAAAAAATATATATGCGACGAATTGAGAACCTCCTCCGTTCTTTTCGTTGGTTAAAATATAATAAAAGCTTACTTCAAGTTTATTAGTCTTTGTAACGATATACAGGAGATATGTATTTATGGTTAATTAAAATAGATTTTTTACAGTTTATTTGTGTCTATATTTTTGTCACTGTGTCGTTAGAAATATTATTTCATACTTTAATTGTTAGGTAGTTTTAATCTAATTATTACCCATAAGCCTTGATTCAGTCTACAATTACAAACAAAGAAGTCAATATTGAACTAAAGTAAACTACTTATTAAATATCTCGAAATTATTTGCATACCTCAAAAACGCTAAATTGACTTGTGTCCTTTGCCAACAGTATTTTTAAAATGGGCTAATATTGCTCATGCTTCCCACTCTCCCAAACACAGACTGGCAACGTACTTACGACTCCCCTGGTGTTAGAAGTGTGTATGAACGGTGGCGATCACTTAACTTAAGGCGACCCACCTGTTCTTTTTTCATTAAAACCCTTTCAAACTGACATTGATAACTCAGCATAACGGGGAATATAAAAAAGAGAGAATACTGCAATCGATGGTAACACCGGCTTCGTTTTAATTAATTCCCACTGTACGTGGTATAAGAGCGATAATTCAATTTTCTCGTTAATGGATTGCAACTGCTGCATACGTGTTGTCAGTTAGAAGTAATGGTGTTTTTTTCTTTTATGCGTAAATCTAACTAGATCCAGTCTCGAGGCCTGATTAAAAAATCACGGAGCTTGTTCGACTATTCTACTCATAGTTAACCACAATCTTCGTTTAAATATATTGTAGTCTTATTCCGTGAATTTACCTGTATTCATGGTCGTGGTCTAATTATTATAATCATGGACTTCGCCACAAATAAGCATTGATCTAGCCTGATGATACCCCACTCTTATAACTTATAAAGAGGGTTTCAAAAAAATTAGTTTCTGGTAATATGGATTGAACAAAATGTAAGATTCTCTTCTCACAGTGCCTTTTATATGATACATATAGTCGTAATGTTAAAGTAGTAAAATAAAGAGATTTGTTTTGTCATAGGAGGCAAACGCTCAGGCGGGTCATCTGGTGTTAAGTAATCACGACCGTCCATAAACATCAGCAACACCAGAGGAGTCGCAAGTGCCGTGCCAGCCTGTGTTGCTGTGGAAGGGGGAGGGGAAGAGAGGGATGGGACAGGGAGGGAGGTGTGTTTCCGGCGCTCTCACTGACCGAACGAAACGCAACAATGCAAGAACTGTTACTTTACGTCGGTTTTCTGTACAAGGATGGTACTACCCCGGACGAGCCGACCCATTCATGCTGAAACAAGTTATAGCATCAGCGTGGCTCTACTATCTACCTACCTAAAATGTCAAAATAAACAATAGTAAGTAATCTATGTGACGACAAATAAAACAAGTATGTCGCTGTCAAGTATTTCTCATACACCTCTACGCCTTTGCGTAGTTGGATATTTTATTGCTACAACAACACTTTGAATTATGAAGGTTATGGAGAAAAAATGTTTCGCGAAAAATTTGCGCAACAACTGGTCATAAAACTTTAAATTACATCTGTTCGTTGTTTTGGTAAAATCTCGACTCGCGGTGCCGTGGTATGTTCGAAACGTTAATTTGCACAAATACATAAAACCAGTTTATTGAACTCTGAGTTTAGGAAAATGAAGTTGTTTCCTAGTTATAGTGAGACTGGAAAAGTGTTCAACACATGCGCTGTCATTTCTGCGATTCTGTTTCTATGGTATATAAAACGTTCTTTGGTATGAAATCATATAGTTCAAGTATATTAAATAAGTTGGTACGAAATAAAAATCGTAAATAATGTTATAGATGCGAATGATTTGTGAATATTTATTACACTTTGACACCTTAACTATCCAAACGATTATCATAACATCTTGCAGACACATTTACCAGATTAGGCCCCCCTCGGCAGTGGCTCGAGCCTAGGTCCGTTCCCTAGGCGTGGAACCCTTGAGTGCACTGCTAGCGCGATACACTCACACTTTTTTTTTGTTTTGGAAATGACTTAACAGCTTCACCGGACCACTAAGGCGAGCGCTTAATGCACTCAGCCGATTTTATTTTGGCAACCAGCTCAAGGGTGCACGGCACACTTTGGCTTAGCCGTTGCCTGTTGCATGCAAAATCGCGACCTATCTTAGCTAACCTAGCTAACTATTCATATATGTATGAGTTGTTGAAACGTATATGTGTACCAAGCATAGACGCCTCAACAACTCCTCCATATATTTATTATCGGAAAATTGAGAGTTTTTCAGTTCAATAAGGGAAAAAAAATAAACCCTTCCACTTTCATGTGTAAGCGTGTAGGCGTGCACGTGTGTGGGGGCGATCGTGTAGTGTTGTAGTGGTATTGTATATTTGTGTGTCACCATATCGCGCAAGCAACGCACTCAAGGGCTCCCTACCAAGGGATCGAACCTAGGCTTGAGCCGCTGCCGTGGGAGGCCTAATCGGGTGATACACTCACACAAAATCTTATATCACTGCGACAACATTACACATATCACCTCCACACACGTGCACGCACACACGCTTACACATGAAAGTGGAATGGTTCTGTTCCTTTCCCTTATCGAACTGAAATAGTTTAGAAAATTATACGATACTAGCTGTTACCCGCGGCTTGACACGCGCTTTTTGAATATATTAAATGATTTTAAAAATGTTATTAGATGTGTAAATAACAATAACACTCTTTCAAAAATATTTGTAAGTATGACACGCACATCATCTAACAGGTAACATGTACATTATATATGTGAATACTAATAGTGTATCGAATGGGATATGATTTATCATCAGCCACATAGCTGGAACTTTAAACTACTATCTATATATCAGTGCTCACTTACACTATAGAAGAGAGTAATGAAAATATTAAGCTATACATTAGCGAACAATATGTGTGAAATCTTTTATTATATCAATATAATATGTCCACATTATTAATATAATTAAGTTATTAATATATCTTGCTATAATTTAAATAACATCTCAACGTATGACTTTCAATTATATTTATTCTTGGAGTCCAGTACAATGTACGCCACACGCGCATGTTTGCAGTGAACAACATATTTTTGGTCAATTTCACACATGCGAATACACGGATAACAGTTCATCACAGTTGACGTCTGCCTATATATATGTTCGCGATAAGATCGAAAACGCATCTTCATGCCGTTTTTACCAATATATAAAATGAAATTACTCTTGGAGAAAGGCTAGGTATAGTTTGTCTTATTATCAGAGCGGGTATCGTCTACTGAACCCGCTAGCTTAAAATAAAACAGCGAATTAGTTAGTTATTTGCCCGTAAAATTTCCGTTCAAATATTACTTGTAGTCCGTTAAAACTGTTAAGGCCTTGCTAGGTCAATAGCGTAGTCAAATCGAAAAAAAATTTTTTTTTAGGAATGACTGTTTATTTGATAACTACAAAAGTCCTACGTTTAGAATAAAACCTCGTTAGGAAAATCATAAAGCATATCCTTCGGTAACACTTAGTCTTGGTTTCATTAACACGTTCATGCCGGCGCGTACCACCGGTGGTAAGTATGCGATTTTGTTATTATTAAAATAAATAAACGTTAAATTGTTATTATTTCTAATAGCACAATCAAATACGTATCACCGGTGGTACGCGCCGCCAGAAAAGACAGTCTAGTGCGGGCCACCGGTTGTACGCGCCGGCGTGAACGTGTTAAAATCGGTTGATTTTATCAAAAGTTATTTTAATTTTAATGTCGATGCGACATAACTACGTGAAAAAAGTAGATAAGTAAATGGAATTAATACATTAAGATGATTAGTGACTGTTTTTTTACATTAGGTTCCGTACGGACGGAGTCACGAGCACAGCTACTAGACACTAAATATAGGACCTTGGGATCTGTAACGTGGAGTGTGCCCGGTTGAAATCCCATTTAGTATACGATTAATCGAATACTGTACGGTCGAGATTGGACAAGTTTAACCGTCTTTCAGAGTGAGCAAGTTATCTCATTTATCTGGTACATGCCTAACTTTTCCTTGATGAGAAAGATTCTGGCAGTTCATATACGGCTTAGTATATTATATCTTATGGTTTGTTGGATGTTATGAATAAATTAAATGAAAGGTTGTCTACAATATTATAATGTATGTATGAAATAAGTATAATAAAGCCTATGGTTGTGCGATATACAAACAATTGGGTGGTATTGATAATAAGAAAGATTAACAAAATAAAAAATGATTTTATTTTCCATATATGGCAATGTGTTTACAATAAATAAACAGTTATTTCAACTATCACACGCTACATACACATTTGACTTATCTCGAAATGATGAAAATTTTTGTTCGTCGATCTCAATGATATATGTTTATGTCCATAAATAAGTTCTCCTGTCACGATCTCTCTCAATTAGTAAATAATTATTTCGGAACACACATTTTTGAGCCCCTAATGGTTGAAGTAAAGTAAATTTGTAATATTAAGTTCAGAAAATGATATTACGGTATGACACAATATGTAATTAAAGAATATACATTCATTTTAAAATGTCGTAGATAACACCAAAAGTTTACTACTGAAATGAATTAAATTAGTGATGAAATTGAAACAGCATTGTCGACAATGTCGTTAATCTTCATAAATGAAAATGATATGTGCTGCTGGAAATCAATTTTCCGCTTCGCTTTGTCGCATCCGCATTTTCGACGTCAGAATTTATTATTTGAAATTTTAATATTACTGCAGCGTGAGATCTCTTTTCGCCATTAAACTTTGGAAAATATATACATAATCTCTTATTATAATAGATAAAATAATATCATAAAACTTAATTCTTATTGATTATTATTTTAATCTACGGATGTAGTGATTAAAATGGATAAATATTTACCTGATTATATTTTACAAAAAAATATTTTTAAAATATGCAAATGTAAATGTATATATGTTAGTAAGTTTATAAAAGTAAAGAGTAAATATTTTCTATAGTGTATATTTATAGCCCATAAATAACATATCTTTAATGTATTTCGTAATTTTCTACCAAAGAAAAGACGGTACAGATGTTAATATCAAAAAGTTATCCTGTGATAAATTTAGAAGATTGAGTGTCCAATCATCTTAAAATTTCAATGGTCTTAGTGGAAAGAACAAGCGTTACAAAAGCTTTATGGGTTTGAGAACGTAATAAGCATTATCTATTTAATCTAGCTCTTTTAATATAACTAAAGCACAGTGGGCAATTCTTTCTCTAAGATTTATAAAGTTTTGATTTTTTTAATTATTAGTCCCTATAAAAATCTGTTTATTGTATTAAATGTGTTAACCGTAAAAATGAGTACACTTTTAAACGTTACAGATGAATAACTTTTTACCATTCTATCTTTTTCATATAATGACTTGTGTAGAAGCGGACACGAAATTTTAAATATTTCTGCCGCTATGACGGCTACACTATGACCTATTGGGGAAGGTAGCAAACTACTGATGGCATAAAGGTTTACACTGCTCTATTCTATCTCACCAATAACAGGCCAAAGGATGGTCTCACTTACTTGATAGTGTTTTAAGAGTCAGACTGTAAAACTCGAGCATGAGTCCATCGCAGCGTCGTCCACGAGACACATAATCGTTTTAGTTATACACATTAAAGCACACCAGCATCGCACCGAGCACAATATACACTTTTGTATGTATTTAAAGTTGTAGGATACAGGTTGTATTAACGCAACGATCCCCCACTGTAGCGTACAGTGAACTCCATTGTGCGTAACTATTACTATTACGTTATTACGTAACTATTACGTTACTATACCAACATAATGTAAACAATAACTACCTCATAGGGCGATTTGTTGAAGCGCAATATGTTATGTTGGCGGCAGCGTAACGTATATAATTTTACGCGCGACGATTGCTGGTGGAAACTCTCATACCCGCCCGCAACTATTTTAAGATTAAATCTAGAGCTTTTATTTTTTTTTTCTCGAACTGACTACGGTGTTGACCTAGCAAGGTATTAACAGCTTCACTGGACTACAAGGAGCTATTGATTGTCTGTCATATTCTTTAATAGCGCTACCCTATGCATATTTTTTATAAGTTGTAAACGTCTAAAGGTCTTGAAAAGGGTTATACGACAAGAAGCAACGACGGTCGTCTTTTATTCGCACTTTACAAGTTTTTTCCCATATTGCTATTGAAAGCAGTATCGATACAACTTCATACCGCTACGTATATAAATATTAATATTTTAAGATCGATACGAAAGAGGATATTTCATGTAATGCTTGCTTAAAATTAAGGATATTTTACTGAAATGTTATTTTACTGGATACTGCTTTCTTTACTTCATTTTATCAATTGATTTATTCCGGATTATCACTTTTCTATATTACTGTAAATTTTTAACAAATATTTAACATGTAAATTCAATATACTCAATAAATATAAATTTATTCTGTACGTGTGGATGTCACTGCACACCTAAACGGTGGGACCAATTTTGATGAAATTTTGTGTGCGTGTTCCAGTGGATCCGAGAATGGTTTAGATTAGACCAGGTAGGTGGCGCTGCGGTTGAATCTTAGGATTTTTTTAAATTATTAAAGCAGGACAACCTCCACAGTCGCCGCTAGTTATTATTATATAATTCTATCAAAACTCAAAACTGTGACGGATTTTACAATGTTAAAATGTACTTTGAATTAAGTAAACTCAAAAGCTCATATATAAAACTACAACCAACTGTCAATAATATGTAGAATATTTACATAAAAACATTAACATGATCTGATTTATCTGTGGAAATTAAATGTTTATATAACCTCGAAGCTTCAAAAACCTAAAGTTTGCGCTTTCTTTATCGAAATCCCTTAAATAAAATTAAGTTATAATACATGTAATATTCATTAAGTTTGATTATAACAGAGAATAAGCATACCTTTGAAAATACACCCGATTAGGCCTCCCACGGCAGCGGCTCAAGTCTAGGTTCGATCCCTCGGTAGGGAGCCCTTGAGTGCGTTGCTTGCGCGATACGGTGACACACAAATATACATCACCGCTACAACACTACACGATCACCCCCACACACGTGCACGCCTACACGCTTACACATGAAATTGGACGGGTTTACTTTTTTTCCCTTATCGAACTGAAAAACTCTCAATTTTCCGATAATAAATATATGGAGGAGTTGTTGAGGCGTGTATGCTTGGTACACATATACGTTTCAACAACTCATACATATATGAATAGTTAGCTAGATTAGCTAAGATAGGTCGCGATTTTGCATGTAACAGGCAACAGCCAAGCCGAGGTGTGCCGTGCACCCTTGAGCTGGTTGCCAAAATAAAATCGGCTGAGTGCCTTAAGCGCTCGCCTTAGTAGTCCGGTGAAGCTGTTAAGACATTGCTGGGGCAATAGCGTAGTCATTTAAAAAAAAAAAAATTGAAAATATATAGATTATGTTTAACATAATCGTAGCACATGGGCTAAATATTATGAAATTAAATAAACAAATATAAAACACGCAGGGAAAATAATTTAATGTATGAATAAACTAAATTAATAATCTTAAATGTATCGCAAACTTGTAATATCGAATTTATTAAGTGAGACTTTGAGTGGAATATTCTTCGAGAATTTACATGAAAGCCCTTTGATACAAATGTATTCTACATGAATTACTCGTTTACATTATTATATAATGGATAGAAGCTCTGTTGAAATTAGTTTGAACTCTGTAGACAACCTTTAAGTAGGTAAGTAGCAGGCCGTATCAGTTTCAACTAAGCTTTCAAATTATTCCTTTGAAGCGTTCTCAGTGTAGGTATACTGTGTACTACTAGTAAGCTAATTAGAAAATAATAATCAATATAAATACTGAATGTGATCATTTTCAAAATAGCGTTTAGGAAACGCATATAAACTGATACACAGTTTTATGAAATTCTTCGGTATTCCATACATACACACCTTTTATATGTACCTCACGTTTTCTATTTGTTATATGCTTTATTCATTTATGATTTTCCGACAGTATATATCGAGAGAACCACTATTGACCAGTGATACCGTCTATTGACTATTTACTAATGACCTCAAACTCTATTGGTTGAATTCGTCGGCTGTTTACTCGTATGTATCTTGGTGCCTTAAAAGGCGACCCACGACTACATGCTGGATATACACGCTCAGACAGTTCAGCTAGTCACATCTACGTATAACTCTCTTGATTTTAATCTTTATTGAAGGTTTTAATTTTTTGTAATACTTTATTTTTGTTCTAAGTGAATCGTACAGGTTTATTCCTAAATATAACAAATACTTTTCTTAAATAATGACAGTAAATAAAACTTCATCGAAATTTATCTTGTAATTTTTGTGTGATGTGCACAACGGCAGGCTTCGCATTTTATGTAAGTTGATCATTTATCTTATTAATTTGATAGAAGTGGTAACAGACAATAAGTGCCTAGTAAATATTAGTCCCGTGTGTCTAGTACACGGTTACATTCATAATTAATTAACAATGTAGCTGTTCTGACGTTTCCGGAACACACGCAACCTTTGCGGTAGTCTACTCATTAATATGAGAAATGACGTCACAAGTAATATGTGGGAGGTAATAGTTAGCTATAATTATCCACGTCTTAATTTTCTTGAACAGTAATAATTTTACTTCTGTTTCGTTCCTTTAATCAGATATATTTTTTAGGTTACGATTCTAAATTGTGTGAAGTTTTTCTTATCGATTTAGATTCTATCAGGAGTGTACATAATTAAAAGTACATGGGCGACCGAACCTAGCTCGGTTCTTTAAAAAATATTTTTAAATTAAAATAAACTATAAGGTTTGCCTCACAAAATTAGCGTTTCTTCCACAAAAAAAAATAAAAAAGATATCTTTTTTGCTGTCACTCGGATTCGAACTGGGATCACACGGATTTTCGAAGCAGCTGATTTTCATCTGAGCTATTTTTGTTTTGACAGCGGCGGCGAAATTTACCTTTATATTCTAGTTATACTTTTCCATTGCCTGAAAACTCATTCAAAAAAAGTTTTCTATGAATTTCTATGCTTTATAGCATTAAGTGTACAAAAAAAGTGCAATAAATTATTTATTCATTCATTCATTAAAATCTAGCTAGATCGATTTATCGTCCCCGAAACTACCTATATACCAAGTTTCAGCGAAATAGATGACGCCGTTTCCAAGATCCTGAATATATGACAATATAAAAATATACAAGAATTGCTCGTTTAAAGGCATTAGGTAGATAGATAGATTAGATATTAAGGTGTTGTTGTTCTTATATTTAAAAAAAATATTGATTTATATAATTTAATAATTAACAGTAAAAAATGATCACTAAATTAGTTTGTAATAATTACAACGTTTTTTATATGAGATGAGGTCGGATTATGTGATTTATTATTCTCATTTATACTTGTTTATTTTAGTTTCAAACGCTTAAAAGATTTCCACTCCTTACGGTTACGGCGACATGTTATGTATAAGAAAATGTATAACCGTAGCTTAGAACCTTTGTAAATAGACAGACTACCAAATTAGGCGGGTAGTTCTTACCATTACGTTAACAAACATAGAAACAGTAAAGGATTAATTATTTTATTCATTAATAACCGTCCCCAAAATTAGTAAGTTATGATACAAAACCTTGTAACAGTAGAACATATGTTGAAATTAAAAACCTCAATATCTCCTTTTATATAAAAAAAGATTAGAATAGGATTTACTACATGAAATAAGAAGCTATATCATTCTTTAATTTCGAGAGTGATACGCCAATATAATTCCAAACACTTTTTAACATCTTGTCATCACAGTTGACTAGGCCTTAACAACGTTCTGGGTAGATTCCGTAACAAATAACTTTGTTTCGGAGCATAAACGGACGGAGGGAACTTAACAGCCCCGGAGGCCACTTAAAACTTATGTGGCTTAGTTAACCATACAACTACTATATTACCGCCGTTGTTCACAATAATAATACTAAACTACATACGAAATGATTTCCTGTTGTACTGTAATTTTCATATTACTATATAGTATGTAATTTCAAGTTTTGTAATTGAAATTAGTACTATTTCAATATATCTAGTTACGTACGCTTTGCAGCTTATAAAATTATGGCATAGGGTTGAGTCAGATCATGAGACATGAGACTAGATCTGCTTTATCTCTTTATTATATATATTTTTAGACATATATTTACGTTCCTTTGTATGTAGATATGATTTATAGCTATTTTAATATAATTATATAGCAGTGATGTTTTTAATCACTGCTATTTCACAAGTGATAAATAAAAACCTGTTATATACATTTTTATTATCAAATCGTATTTGTATTCATTTCTTACTGCTACAAGTACCAAGTACTTATATAAATAGAGTACTTACAACAACATTCGTGAGGGATTCCTTACATAAGAGGCCATTTTTAAGTAAAGACTTTCATGATTACTAAAATTGATGGGTTGATTGGTTAGTGATTAGTGTTTTCGGACACCACGTTTATCGACGTAGATTCGAATCGGGCGAATGAGCTTGATCTTTCAGTTAAGGAAAATATTCTAAAGAAATCTCATGTGGTTTTTTTATATCAAAGAAAGCAAACGAACAAGTCGGTCACTTGATGTTAAGTGGTATATAGACACTAGTAACACCAGGGGAGTTGCAAGCGCGTCGCTAACCTATGTATTGTGTTAGTGGAGGGGGAACAGAGAGATGGGGGCAAAAGAGGTGGGCCACCGGCGCTTTCATTGACCGAACGAAACGCAACAATGTAAGGATTGTTACTTCACGTCCGTTTTCAATAGGTCGAGTGGTACTATCCCAGACAAACCTAGGGTAGGTTCTTGCTTGAAATCAGCAATAGCTTCAGGTAGTACTACTACTTTTACCACCTAAAAAACCTGGGTTGTTTCTAAGCTCGCTAATGTTTTCAAGCACCTCTATGTGAGTTCCGTCCATTGCACTTGAGAGTCACTTGCTCTATATCTAGGTTTACCATCGTAGACTATGTCTTCATTTATCAATCAAGTGTGATTGTAGTCAATGGTAAAACTTATAAGGTGTTATTACAAAAAAGTCTAATACGTATTAAATATTTGCTTTAAAAAGGTTTCGTACTAAATGCACCGCGCTCACTCGAGGCAAGTTCGGGTTATCCTTTTTTCGCAAGTCCAACCTAACGTAACCAAAGCGAGACAAAAGAGGAAGATGGCGAACATTCAGCGAGCGCGGTTCATTTAAAACGTAACTTTTTTAAAGCAAGTACTCAATACGTATTTAACTTTTCTGTAAAAACACCGTTCAAGTATAAATATGATAGATAGATGTGATACAAATTTATAACTGTGACTTCTTAATGAATTATTGTTCATTTCATATGAAGAGTAGCAGTGACGCATGAAATTTTCCACTCCTATTTGTCTGAGATAATATACAGGCACGCCCTTATAACTCAGTTACAATAATAACATTGAGGGAATATTAATAATAAATAAACATAAGTTATATTATTATGAAGCAACTGATACATAAATATCGTATACTAACAAAACAATCAATTATTTTATTCAAAAGCAATTCAGTACATGAAAATGATAATGATATTATTATAAGTTTGGTTTGGTCGTGAACATAATTTTATTTCAAGGAATTAGAGTTAAAAGTATTTTTTTCATATTTGTAATGTTTTGCCACTTTTATGTTTTTGTCTATATCAAATAGTAACTTTAAAGGAATTACCATTAAATAATTAGTGTTCATTAGGTTTTGATGTGAAATATCTATAGGCGCGTGTAAACCTGATTGTTGGATTAGCGACGTGGCGACGCAAAACACGAACTTTGCACTATTCACGAGACACGCGAAAACATTTGCAACCTTATCGGCATAATCATAAGGTTCAAATTGTTTTGTCGGCCACTAGTTATACTAATGTTACGCGACACGCGCCAACGACCTAGCGTCCTTTGATAAATGCCGCCAAATACACCGCGTCTGTGTCTGGTTGATTTTCTGTATTTAGTATGTAATAAAAATGACTATTTATGTAATAAAATAAATAAAAAGTCATTATCTTATGGAATAAATTTATAGTGCTTTATCGTTTCATTATGCCATACCTGATTTCTTTCGTAATCTGTTCTTCGAGATATAACTTATACAAAACATTTTATTTGTCATAATATATGTCTCGGTCTAATTACTTCTTATTACTATTGAATTATATACAACTAATTTCATATTTCGGAGTAATTCATAATCATTTGGCGTTCTCATCGAAATCCTTTGACTACAAAATCTTGCAGCGTTTCGAGCCCTTCGCTGAATTATTATTAAATGGACGGCGCTTAATTATCCTAATGGCAAAATGTTTCTAGTCTTTTGTTTTACTAACTTTGTGAAATTATTAACAATATTGTAATGCAAATAAGTCATTAACTAAGCTTTTGTAGAGCTACGCCATATTGATTTGAATTGAGATATTGTGATGTATAATTTTCTTTATATAATATATATGTATATACTATAATATATATAAAAATATATAGATAAATATCGTACCCTTAATAAAGAAAAGGTATAACTTTAAAAAGTAGTTTTTGGGAAACGTCAAAAAACAAATCGAGTAATTTACTTTACTTTTACAAAATTAGCTCTAACGCCTTTATTTACGAAGTCATCGTTATGATGGTCGTATCGCTGGTTTTCTTTGTATGTGAGTGAGATCCACTTTTCGGAACTATCTTTAATGAGCATTTCTATTGCAAAAAATAAAATACCTAAAATTACGATGTGTCCTTACTTTATTCAGTGTGCGCTATGAATTATAGAGTCGGAACTCCTATCTTTACTAATGTTATAAATGCGAGTGTGTTTTTGTTTGTATATTACGTTTTACGTTTATCTACTTAATTGATCATCGTGTAATTTTGCATACACCTTGTTCGGGGCACAATAAAGAACATAGGTTACTTTTCATGCAGAAAATATTATTAATAGTATATGCAAATATAAATAATATAAATATTGGGATGGATTCATCACAGTTAGGTGTAAATGACAAATTAAAAACAATTTTAGGCGGATGTAACACGATACAATCAACGTTCTAATTGTTATGAATTACCGCGAAATGACGTAATACTCAAACATAACATAAATGTAAAAAAATATATATTTTCGACTAATGAGAATATTATGTATTGAATTAAGTAAGTATTTGTATGTATAGACAGTTTGGTATTTGTTCTCGAGCGAAAAGAGCAAATAAACACCTTTAGATCTGTACAGTACCAGAATCCAACAGAATGAAGTCCTGCATATTTTAGGAATCTGTGTACACAAACAGTTGAACGAGCTTCTCCAACAGTAGTATCGTGCAAACAGTACTTGGAAACTGCTCTGTATATTTCTTGATCTCTTAACCCAGTTTTTATTCCATTTTCCTAAAATTTACATTACGCATATAAACTATCTAATTTATATATTTTTCCATTCCCTTACATTTATGACTCAAAATGGTTATATTTTATGAGATTTATTAAGTTTTGTATTGGAACTATTTTTATATACTGTTGTATTGTCTTGTGTATAGGTACTACCTACCTTTTATCCGCTAATATGCCATATTTAAATAAATGTGTAATAAATTTAACAGTTTTAGTAATCTGGATGTCAAATAATGTTTTTAACTTATATACTATTGTGAATTATTTTTTAATCTAATGTACCTATATGCTTTCACAATTTGTATGTATACTATATTTTACTTCTATTTCTTCTTTATGATAGTTGAATTTAGACTTGATAATAAATCTCGTGTACTTAACGTACGTGTATATAATTTATTAAACAATAAAAAAGTTATTGACTTTAATTGATTTATGTTTTTGTTGTAGCTATATATCTTACTAGCCTCTGCTCGCTACTTCGTTCGCTTGGAATAGATGTACTAACACTAACACGCAGCAGTTCTCAAAAGGAACAAAACATCCCGATTTTGAAACATTTTTCATCTGTGCTTTTTTTGTTATTGTAACACGGCAAAATGACTGCACTATGCCTGATTGTAAGCACAGTGCAATCCAAAAATAATAGCGACTACCGATTGACACACTATCCATCGCCGGTCGCCACTATCATCTCGGCCTGCAAAAAGCTGGATATGCACAGACTGATCCCGAAACACGACCCGCAGAAGCGAATCATTATTACGGGCTTTTTCGCCATATACAATTAGTATATTATATTATTATTATTATTACTATTTGTCTTACCGTAATGATATATAGTCTATAACCTTTATCGATGAATGAGCTATATAACACTGAAAGAATTATTCAAATCGGACCAGTAGTTCCTGAGATTACCCTCTACAACCTCACAAACTCACAAACTTTACCTCTTTATAATATTAGTATAAATTTAAAAAGAATAGACTCTTTTCGGAAACAATACATTTAAGTAAACTACGTGAACGAGTGTATTGAGCTTACAAAAACATCTGTTTTTGATTTCGCTGTGAAATTAAATAAATCTATGTATATGGCTTCGTGGTAAATTTGTTAAATATTTATGTTTATAAAATAATAATATTCGAATTACTCAAAATATGTCATTTATATAATAAATTCCATAAAATAAATTACATGTCCAGGTTCACGTTTATATCGTGTTTCCCGTTATGCAGAATACCGGGAAACCATAATAAATTTAATAATTCTTGCATAGAGGAATTCGTTCATTATTAATTACTGCGAGCTTCCCGCTGTGGAAGCTCTTTTGCGTTCCTTGAATAAATACATTTTGTTTCTGTTTGCATCTTATATTCATTTTTATGCTAATTTTTATTTTCTTGTTAATACTGTGACAGGAAAGATCTTAATTAATAACATTTCGTTAATGGCAGAGAGAAGTCTATACATTAATTGATTCATATATCTATTTCATTCATTGACAAAATTTTAAACTCATTATTTTATTGTATTCCTATACAACAGGATATTAGGTGTTAGAGACAGGCTATTAATAATGGTTTCAGCATGAATGAGTCGGCTCGTCCTGGGTAGTACCACCCGCTTACAGAAAACCGACGTGAAGTAACAGTGCTTGAATTTTTGCGTTTCGTTTGGTCAGTGAGAGCGCCGGAGAGCGACCTCCCTTCTCATCCCCTCTTCTTTCCTCATTCCCCTTTCTGTCACCAAACACAGTCTGGCAACGCATTTGCAACTTCCCTGGTTGTTGCAAGTGTCTATGGACGGTGGTGATCACTTAACATCTGGTGACCCGCATGTTAGTTTGCCTTCTATAATATAAAAAAAATTTATTTGTTTTTATAAAGGACTTTGTTCGTTTTAAATGACACCCAAAATGTAATATAAAACAAAAAAATGCGTAGCACTAATTTACGGTTAGGTTATAGTAAAATAGATGACATACAAATTTTTTCCATGACAAAAAAACACTTTGATGTGTTTACGTGATGATCGTTGAAATGATTCACTTGAATATACACACAAATAATCTATACTAATATATAAAGCTGAAGAGCTTGTTTGTTTGTTTGTCTGTTTGTTTGTTTGTTTGTTTGTTTGTTTGGTTGAACGCTATGATCTCAAGAACTACAGATCCGATTTAAAAGTTTCTTTTAGTGTTAGATAGCTCATTTATCGAGGGTGGCTATAGGCTACATATCATCACGTTAAAACCAAGAGGAGCTGAGCACTAATGAAGAATGTCTCAAAATCGGGCTATTTTGGAAGCTTCCGCTGCGTGTTAATGTCAGTATTATATGCGTTGCCATGGTAACGCGATAACATTCTATCAAAAATATTTTCATGGTTTATTTTGTATTCCTTTTCAAAAAATTTATTCTACGTTAGTTTTGTTTTCGATTTTTAATTATACGTGTTACGTTTATATCGCAAACATTTCTTAAGTTTATTTTGTGTTGTTATTCAGAAAGTTTAGTAGTAATAATATTCGTCCAACAAGACAGTCGAAGGAATTAATCCATACAGCCAATTCTGAAGTTGTCAATATAGTTAGTTTTCTTCTATGTCCAAGTTAATGTAAAGGTATAAGCGCCGAATACTCTACATAATATAACGTAATTTTTTATCTTCTTAATCTTCAAGACCATAGAATTAATGCTTCATGGTTTTATTTTTCATTCATTTCACTTATGCAAAATAATCGAACGATATTATATAATACGCAACCAATTTCTACACGATATAGAATCATGTAACACAATATTATGAAAAAAATATAAAATCCACTACATGACAGACTGAAATCCCGCCAAACACTCTTAAAAAAATCCTTTCTACATTAGTTTTGTTGCCAATTTTTTATTTGTGATATATTACGTATTATAAAAGTAAAGTGAGTGTAATTTATATTAAAATAAATTATTTTTGGTGAATACAATCTGTGATGCTACAAACATCAACATTTTTTTAAACTCTGTCGATATGTCTGTTTTTTTATTTGTTCCGGGTAATCTCCGAAACGACTGAACCTATTTGAATGTTTTTTTTTTCTTAGAAATGACTACGCTCAACAGCTTCACCGGACTACAAGTAATATTTGAACGGGAATTTTACGGGCAAATAAGTAACTAATTAGCTGTTTTATTTAATATTGTTCGATAATGTGTAGCTTCATATTTTCATTATTTTCTTATATAGTGTGAGCACTGAGGGTGATATATAGTTTAAAATTCCAGTTATGTGGCTGATCATAATCCCATCCCATTCGATACACTATTAGTATTCACATACATAATGTACATGTTACATGTTACAGTAGATGATGTGCGTGTGATACAAATATTTTTGAAATAGTATTATTGTAATTTACACTAGATGTGTAATCAGAATTTTAAATTTATTTAATATATTAAAAAAAACGCGTGCGAAGCCGCGGGTAACAGCTAGTACTCTAATAAAAACAGTATAATATTATCTTAATTATCGTGATGATATACTGCCTAATAACAGCTCGCTCTGTCGTCTCAGAAGTATAGGTACTAATGAAAAAGATAGACCAAATCTTTCCTTTACGTTTATGTACTAAAAATGAAATGACAACTGAACGAACAATTGAACATTAAATTTGTCCGTATTTTCCAAGATCTTTGTGCTATCTTTTTATATAGATCTCTAGAGAATTTTAATCTATTTTTTTACTTTCCCGTTCTATTTTTCAATCATTTTTTATACAAATATTGTCGTGATAATTACAAACAGATCAAAAAATAGATCAGCCAAATAGGTGCAATTGTTGCGAAGTACGTGCGTGTACGTTTGACAATTTTTTATTTATTTATACAAATAAATTTATTACAAGAATAATCATATTAATAGTATAAATCAATATTATAATATTATATTCTTCCAATATTATCAGGCAATAGAACCACTAACGAGTATAGTCGAGAGCTCGAAAGGAACCGTTTCCCAGCGAGTCCCTTTGTGTAAAATACTCATATTTTTGAATGAGCCTTTTTACTAAAAATCTTATTAGGTTAGTTTTGCTTCTGGAAATATCCATCCACTACATAGGGTTCACGGTAACTTAAACAGGATGTTTAGTTAGACATATAATTATACATGTTTATTCACTACGCAATGGATCATTTAGTAGATTGTCATATTTATTTGAATCGGGGATGTAGAAGAGGATATTTTTATATGATTTCAATGAAATCGAAATATATTAGGAAAGGTTGTAATGTTGTTTATTTTTGTTTATGCTGATTTTTATACTGCCTATTTTTTTACTAAACCGACACGACTTTTAGATGTATATATTCAAAGCTACAGGTAGATTAAAAAAGCCTTGACACTCTAAGAACTGCCAACAGAAGTGAATACTTAAAATATTAGAATAACTGTTTTTTTCTTAATTTTTCGGTCTATTGTGGGCTGATTTTTTTGTTAATATTCCATGATTTATAAAATGAAATTATTAATATTAGTCTGGTCTTCACATCTGTTAACACTGAGCAATAATTATAAACATTTTTACACTAGTATCTACCAACAATAATATAATTAATTATATACATTTTATACAATTTATTAATTAATGAAACATATGATGCTTTACCTATCCTTACGTAAACATATGAGCTATACAAACTCAATACAAATTTTCAATATTGTCGAGATTATCAATGACATGTCACGAGCATGTCGAGTTTATTGATGACACGAATCAATAAGTTTTTCCTCCACTAATTTTTTTTAACGGACATCTCGGCTAATGACGTTTTCCTTTCAAAAACAGAGTACTATTGGAACGTAGTCTGTGTGCATCGTTTATTTGTATTTTTAAATTAAATGTATAACAGATAAATAAATAAAACATTATTGATGTGAATGTAGAGATTGAGATTCATACTCCTATCTCGTGAAACTTGATATAGATTCTGTCTAAAGCTGTCAAGTTACGAATATGTTGTCTGATGAGAAAACGCTATTAATAGCTCGAAGGAGCATTTGACCGTTGCATTTGGAGGATACCAACGATGCGAGCTACAGACAATGGTTACTATATTTGTAACCAAATTATGAAAGCTATTCGTAAATGTCATGTTTAATTAATTAGTCAGCTTATTTAAAATAACTGCGTTAAGTTTATTTTATTAAATCATAAAAGAAATATAAATCTTATGGGTATGGAAGTTATATCATTCACCTCAAGTTTTTTTTCCTCGAACTGACTACGCTATTGACCTAATAAGGTCCGGAATTCACCGGACTACTAAGGCGAGCGCTTAGGGCACTCACCCGACTTTATTTGACAACTAACTCAAGGGTGCACGGCACACCTCGGCTTGGGCTGTTGCCTGATATGTGCAATTCGCGACCTATCTGACGGAACAACAATACGAAATACTTTACTTTATGTGTTAAACTAAAAAAAAAACTAATGGCGAACGGAACTGACTTGTGTCAATATATCCTTTTATTTTCAAACTCCTAGCTTGGAAAAGAAAAGGAACTCGCACACCTTTCTATTCCAACATTAATTAAGTTAAAATATTTGTTGTAGCTAAGCGTACGACTACACTGACAAGCTAAAGCTCCCGTTTAAAAGTTAAGGCGATGATAAACGCTGCAATAAGCCCCTGAATTGGGTCCATTACGGTAACTTGCGAACTTGTAATTTATGTTGTTCTAACTTTGAACTACTACTCGCTTCGGGCTTTTATTACTAACGCTTTTATTATTTGGAAATATTCCACGAACACAAGTCAAGTGAATTATGAAGTGCATAATTATGTTAATATTATAGAGAGACATTATTGTTTTTGTTTGTCAGCTAATACCTGCGGGTTCGTCTGTTTCGTTTATTATCTTAAGAATATATTTTATGTCCCGAGAAAGAATAAATTAGTTTTGTATACATCTTTTTCTAAACTCGTGTAAAAGTATTAGTGTATATTAAAACATGTCATCGGAATACTACGAACAGTTTTATAATCTATTATAAGATTCGATATTCAGTAAAGTAGCCCACGTAGAACGTTATTAGGAGGCATTATTGAATTTCAATATAGACACCCTCCGTGAAATGTTCGAGTCGCAAATATTATACGTATTTGTGATATTCAGTGGAAAAATTTACTGTCAACCTACAAAATACCTTGATTTAGCTTAGCCGTTAACTTCTATTCAGTGATCATAGTGGAACTCGTGATACACTAGTTCTAATGTTGGACCTAGATTCTATATAGATACGTAATAATAGATTTAGTGTTTAACCATAGTACTAAGACGCGATGTAGTTTTCTACCACTACTGCACTACTCCTAGTAGCTGTTCCGCATATAGCGACCACAACACGGCAATCACGTCGGTCCGTGGGCCAAACCTGATAGATTCTCATTAGTGCAGGTTTGTCTCGGCAGCAATGCAATTCACTTTCGGTGGTGAGACAACCATGCATCTGTGAATGGCCTTAAGGTGACGGTAGGAGCTGATATACCGTTCACCAGATACTGCATCCAGCACTCCTCTGATCGTAGCGGTTCGCCGTTCCATCGGGACAAGAGGGTACGGACGAGGGAGTGCATTCATGTTTGCGCACACATCTTTGCAGTGTAATATATTCTGCGTAACAAACCGAGCTTTTATATCATCGACTATGGGAGAATAGATAAAAAATTGGAAAATCTATTGCGTAAACTAATTTGTAAGTTTTAATAACGGTTACGAACTCCTATGTAATTCGATTAGCAACGAGTGTTCTTGTAGAAATGTTGCGCGCTACTTACACGCCTTTCGAATATCGTTTAAAACTTAAAGCATAGTTTTTTGACTCTACGGTATTTCAAATATGAAATACTATATTATAAAGTTGAAATATTATAAATGTAAATAGCATCACAAATGACGAAAACGTAAATTCTTGCAAATGCTATTTTACTTTTAGATTTTTTATGTGTTTTCGCAACTATCGTAATTCATAGCGGACTTTTCGCAAGTTCGCACAGTTGCAAAGTTGCGTTCTCTTTTATGTTTGTGCACTTAGTAAGATATATAAAAATGTTGGTAACCGGTTTTAGTGAAAACTCTTTTCTAATGCATATGATAAATAAAGCATGGTATTTTGTGGTCGCCATGTCACACACATATATTAATTGTAAGTTCCACACGTTACGAAAAATATTTAGGTAAAGTTTTAACTACCTCTTTCATTTTAGTAACTAATGATGTTAGTAAGATATGATAGGATTGTTCTGGATTTTATAATAGATTTTAATCTTCTTATATATTAAAGTTAATGTTTGTTTCTTTGTGTTCGTGCATCGTTCATCGGATTAAGTTGAAGCTTTGTGCAATTGTTATTACATAGTATTATTTACATTTATAGGAAGACTACTAGTATAACATTGTCAATATAAAATTTTGTGTATTCTACTATAACTGTTAAGAATAAAATAGGTAATAAATAAACTCAAATAATAAAAGGCTAACGGGACGAATTCTGTACATTAAATATCTTAAAGAAAAAATACTCGGAAGTTGGGGGGGGGGGGGGGGGGGGGAGCTGCTTGGAATCGATGATAATCACTATAATATGCAAAATGTCAAAATAGCTACTTTAGTAAGATGCGCGATACGTGTTTACTAGCCTTGACGATATATTATTAACGATCTCCTTTTATACACATCTCTATATTTTTTTTT
>JACEII010000005.1:1193378-1211694 GCA_014332785.1 Antheraea mylitta | reverse complement strand
TGCGGATAGCCCGTCTCTGCAACCTGTCCCGGGTATCCAAAAGTTATTTTGCGGAACCGTCCCAAAGGTGCGAACAGTATTCCACGCAAGGCCGAACTTGTGCCTTGTAAAGGAGATATAGCTGTTCAGGCATGAAAAACCGTCGCACCTTGTTCAGGATTCCGAGTCTCCGAGATGCAGTGGAGATCACGCTTACAATGTAATCCCTAGGATTGAGGTTGCTGCGAATATCTATGCCTAAAATATTGAGGCTATCTCGCATTGCTAGCGAGACGTTCAGAAGAGTTGGAATGGAGGTAAATGGGGATTTTTTGCACGAAATTTTTTGCTTGGCTGTTGCCCGTTGCATGCAGAATCGCGACCTATCTTAGCAAACCTAGCTAACTATTCATATATGTTTGAGTTGTCGAGACGTATATGTGTACCAAGCATATACGTCTCGACAACTCCTCCATATATTTTTTATCGGAAAATTGACAGTTTTTTCAGTTCGATAAGGGAAAAAAAGTAAACCCTTCCACCAAGATGTGTAGCGTGTAGGCGTACACGTGTGTGGGGGTGATCGTGTAGTGTTGTAGCAGTGATGTATTGGTGTGACACCGTATCGTGCAAGCAACACACTCAAGGGCTCCCTACCGAGGGATCGAACCTAGGCTTGAGCCGCTGCCGTGGGAGGCTTAATCGGGTGTGCGGGAGCGAATTTAACACCACGGCGGCGCGATCTGTGGTTACGCGGGCGTGGGCGTGAGTACGCTCTGTTTCGAGGGACAGGCTGGTACTGATTGTTCGCTGACGTGATATCATCGGGAGGGTCGGTAAAAATGTGTCGCGGACGTCTTTTATATCGCCCAGCGTTGGGTACGGGTTCGTAGTTTGCGGCGGATACCACTAACGGACTGGGATGATTCGCGGCTCGCTCGAAATAACTACACGTAAGTGATTTTATATACGCCCAGATGGACGGCATCTCAAGGTCCCTGTGGAGATCCGCCTTCCGGACATACCATGGAGCACCGGTGATTTTATGCAGAACCCGGGTCTGCAGAATCTGAAGCTTTTCAAGGTTATTCGCGTGAGCAAAGACCGGACAACTATACGTCATTATCGGGCTGATACAAGATTTGTATAATGTGAGCTTATGTCTGAGAAACAATTTGCTCTTCTGACAAAGTAAATAATGGAGGCGACCCAAGACCATATCGGTTTTGTCTCGCACTCTCTTAATATGAGAATCGAATGTTATGTGCTTGTCTAATATAACGCCGAGATACTTGACCTCGGTGGTCCAAGGAATCTCGGTTTTATATAGTCTTATAGGCTTTAAATTATTATCGCGAGTCCTAGGATGAAGAGTATCGCGGCACTCTTTTCGGGGTTAATAGCTATACGCCATCGAAGAAACCAATCTCCGAGTGTGCTAACGGCTTCTTCGATGCGATTCCTGAGGTGATCCGGCCGCCAGCCAGAAGCGTAGATGACTGTATTATCAGCATAACAACCTATCTCAACTCCCGGGAGCTTAGGTAGGTCGCTGATGAACAGGTTGAAGAGGGTGGGAGGGAGTATTGAGCCTTGTGGCACACCTGAGCGTATCGGGCGGGGCGATGAAAGTTTGCCGTCTACTCTATAGCGGAAGGTTCTATCGGAGAGATAATCACAGATGATGTGAACTAACCTATCGGGTATACCGGCTTGACTCAGCTTGTATACGAGCCCTTGGTGCCAGATCTTGTCGAAGGCCTTGGCGACATCAAAAAAGAATGCTATTTCACGTTTCGGATTAGTGTTTTGCACGGGCGGATCCGGATTCGGATGCGGATCTTTATTAAAATTAGAAAAAATGTACTCCGTGAGGCGGAGTACTTGATCTGTGCAAGAATGTTTGGCGCGAAATCAAAACTGCTCAGGCGGTATTAAACTACGGTCGGTAATCTTAACCAGGAGACGGTTCAGAAGGGGCCGCTCGTAAAGTTTCCCTAAGGTATCTAACAAACTGATGGGGCGATAGCTATCGGGAAGCGTAGCTTTCTTGCCGGGCTTGTGAATTCCTATCACTACGGCCTTCTTCCAGACGGCTGGAAAATGACCTTGGGACATGGCCGCATTGAAGATGCAGACCAATAAAGCTATGATGCGGTCAGGAAGGACCTTCAGAACCTCGTTCCTGATCCCATCGGGACCTGGGGACTTCCTGAGCTTGAGACGCTTGATGGCGGCCGAAACTTCATCAAATGTTATCGGGGTTAGGGTATCCGCCGAAGGAGATGCGAGTGCATGCTCTACGGCTGTTTCGATTGACTCGATAATGGAAGGGTCAGTGTTGTCAGTGTTTGGCGAACACTGTTTCTCTAAACTCGCGGCGAGACATTCTGCTTTGTCAGTGTTATCAAACGCGAGAGGCAACCCGGGGCCTCTATCGAGAGGTGGCATTGGAATGACCGTATCGGACTTAAACTTTCGCGTGAGGGTCCAGAATGACAGGTGAGACGGCTGGAGATCCTCCAGAAACCTGTCCCACCTGTTACCCCGGATTTCAGAAATACGAGACTTAACTGCTTTCCGTAAGAAACGTAAGCGTTCGCGGTTGTCTGCGGTCAGGTAAGCGTGGTGAGCACGAGTCGCGGCGTTCTTTTCCGTTTCAATGCTCTCACGTCGTCAGGTAGTATAAAACGGCGTTCGTTCGCCGCTTGTACCTCTTTCGAGGTCTCTCTGACGGCGGTCTGGAGATAATCAACCAGGGAATCGATGGCCGAATCTCGGCTTTAGACTCCAACACGTCCGGAATCCTGTCTAAACTGCTAGACGACGGACTATTTTTAAAATATTCACTAAGTTTCGCGTAATCGGCCACTCTGATCGGCGACGGGCTAAAATCAGAGTTCTGTCCTCACTGTAATACAACCGGGTGATGATCCGAGTCGAGTTCGTGTACGACTGATATGAGTCGTACAGGAAGCGCCACATTTTTTGATAGAGCTACATCTAAAACTGACGGTTGGCAGTGATCTTGATAGTGCGTGGGTTCCGGATGGGCTATGACGTCAAAGGCGAGAGCCTCACCTAGTTCGTCGTGTATCCTCCCGTTACGAGAGGTACACGGACTGTTCTAGATGACGTTCTCGCTATTGAGGTCCCCCGCTATAATGACTGAGTTACCTAAGTTAAATAGCGCCTGCAAATCGGATTTAAGTAATTCTTTATTCGGTGATAGGCACGCGGAGACAAGTATAATATCAGAGTGGCCTGTCATACCTACACGACACACTGACACTTCCATATGAGTAAGCGCGGGCTGATCTAACGGAATGCAGTACAACGAACGCCTAAAATAGATTAAGGTGCCACCCCCGCGGGTGACACGGTCGTTCCTGACTATTCAGTAATTCGCGATTCTCGGATTACGCATACTCGGTTTTAACATCGTTTCCTGGATGAGGAAAACGTCAATCTGTCTATCGCGCAAAAAGTCAGCTACTAGATCGCGCTGTGTCCGAAGGGATCTCGCATTGAAAAACGAGAACGAGACCCGTGAATTTTAAAACTTATTTAAATGAGGGTGACCGGGCCAGGCGCTGAATGGTGGCTCCGATAGCCGGGAAGCGCTAGAGCGGTGAGAAGACCTAGCTCCTCTTCGACCTCAACGATGGCGTGGAAGGCGAGGACCTCCTTCATATCGTGCTCGCGGAGTAGATGTTTCATCCAGTCGAACTTACTGGAGAGAGAGGATGAGGATGCATACGCCGCTGTGGCGGCGGCGCCTGAAGCTTAGAAGAAGCCTGAGGCTGAGGTCGGGGGGTCGAGGGGGCCATAGGGGCCCGCCCGGGTTGTGCCGCGCGCGGCACAGAGGGTGGCGAGTGCGGTGAGGTCGTGGGCGTGGGCACTACCGGGGCGCGGAAGGCGCCCGGCAGGCCCAGGAAGGCCTCCACGGACATGAGAGGTGGAGGCGGAGGGCGGGCGGTGGCTACAGGTGCCTTGGGCGCCTGCCTCGCCTGACGGGGACACTGTGTGCGCGGCGCGCGGGGACAGCCGTGATAATTCGCGGGGTGACCCGCGTTACCGCAGAGCATACAGCTGGAGGATCGGGAGTGCCAGGAGTGCGCGAGCACTTCTTTGTGACGTGGTCTCCCAGGCACTTGACGCACCTGGGGCGAAGATGGCAGTTCTTTGCCGAGTGCCCAGAACACTGGCAGTTATGACACTGCGACGGAATATGGGTCTTGCGTGGGGGCTCAACGGTGACGCCGTTGAGGTCGCACACAGATGTGAGCGAGAAAATGGCCTTGTCCTCCTGCAACCGGTCGAGGAGAACAAGCACCATGTTGTAGGGAGCGTGGCTGCGTGGGTGGTACATGCGATGTACCTTACGCACAGGGAAGTTCTTCTCCTTAAGGGAGAGAGTGATGTCCTCGACCGAGATTTCGGCCGGGACACGGCGAAGCACGACACGGAGGAGGCGCTCGTCCTCGAGAGCGTACGTAAAATAACCGAGTTTCGATTCAGTAAGGAATCGTATTAGAGCGCGATGGTCGTCGGAGGTGGGACACTTAACGCGGATGCCCGCCGGAGTCCTCAGAGCGGACGTATATTTGACGTTAAGGGTCTTCAAGCGGTTAGAAATCGCAGTCCTTTGGGACTTGTCCTGAATCGTGACTGGAGGTGGGGGGCGCGGCTTCCTACCTGCGGAACCCGCAGGGCAGGGGGGCACGCCAACGGTAAACTATCGGACTATCCCGAGTCTGAGCCAAGAGAAACTGTGGGCGATGTGCAATACCTCACTGGGGGGTCCTAACTTGCCTAGGGGGACGCCCTAACAAGCCCGAGGCCGAGGACGCAGACCGGTAAACCGGGCTACGCCCAAACAGACACACGGGGATGGAAGAAGGGGAAAGGGAGGATGGGAGGCCGACACCTGGACTAGACTAGTCGACCTCGCCAAGGCCTAGCTACCCTGGCCCGTCTACCTTTGCAGTAGGCCGCGGGGCCTACGGCGAGCGGGCAGAGCGCTCCAACCCACTTCGTTAAGCACTGTGAGGTTTCCGCAGGTTGGCCAGACTACTGGACTTTATGCAGCCCGGGTTTGCACTGAAAAGTGCATTTTACTGCGCTCAAAATGGAGCGCCTACGATTGATATCCCGTTCTTCACTGAGCCATACAGAAACGCGGCGAACTCGAAAGTGACTACGCGTACGCGAACGGTGCACGAAGCACGAAGCACGCAGCCGAAGATCGATCGAACTCGCGACAAAAACTTCGGAAAAATGACGGTCACTTTCAAGAAACGGTGCGCACGTCTGACTCGCACGGCGGCATGAATCGGACTCCTTCCATCTCTATCTATGTTCTGTATAACCTTTTATATAAATGAAACGATAAAGGCCTGCACCATGTTACGCTCATCACGCAAAAACTGCAGAATAGGTTTCGATTTTTTTAACTTCTAGACATTTGCGGTGTTAATACAAAAAAGTTAGATACCTGTTACATACTTGCTTTAAAAAGGTTTCCTACTAAATGCACCGCGCTGGCCCGAGGCAAGTTCGCGTTATCCTTTTTACGCAAGTCTAACCTAACCAATGCGAGATAAAAGAGCAAGATGGCGAATGTTCAGCGAGCGCAGTGCATTTAAAACGTAACCTTTTTAAAGCAAGTATTCAATAAGTATTTAATTTTTTTCTAACAACACCGTATGTCTTTGTCTAAAACATTATTATCATGATATCCTTGTGTAATATAATGATATTAAAGTTTAAAGAAACTACTATTTTCATAAGCAATAAACACTAAAGAAAATTGTGGAGTCTTTTCCTTCGTTTTCATTATTTTCTTTCATCTGCACATGGAATATGTTGTCAAGATAGTAAATAACGGAAACGAATTCAGTTTTATCTCACCATTTCAAAAAGAATATGCAAGTAGATTGAATTTACATAATTAGTTCTTGCATAAAAATCGTCAATTCATATTGGAATCTATGAAAGCTTCGTACCGGATTTTATACTTTTAGTAACACTTTGGCTTGGTTGACGACAGTCCAATTGGAATCCAATTTACATTTCAATCGGGAGTTTCATGTAAAAACATGAGCGGCACGCCAAAGCGCTTGTATAAAGCTTATGAAATAATGTAATATAAACGTGTATGGTAACACCCATTTATTAAGTCTACCTCTATCTCCTATATTTTATCAAATTTTTTATCAAAATATTGGTTTTGACATTATGTTTATGATTCAATTATTTTAATTTTGGTGTCAAAATATTACCCCTTACCTAAAGGCGAATCACTATAAAATCACTGTAAAAACACTTCTGCACTATAAAGTTTTTTTTGGTAGGTTGGTTAGAATGTAATATTATTCACTAGTTTTTGTTTGCGGGTTCGTTCGCGTTAAAGTAGATTTGACCTATAGGAATCTTTTTTTTAATGAAGCCCCGTCTCCTTTTTCTATCCCCTACAACGTATATGCAAAATTTAATGCTGGTCGGTTGAGTAATTGAGGAGTTAAAGCGTAACATACGAATAAACTCGTTTTCCTATTTATATTATTAATTAAGATACTATAAGTACCAAACACATGAACAAGGTTAAAGATTATAAAGCTGACAACATGCCTCATTTCAACATAAAATGTTGAAGTGAGTTGATATTAAACAAATAAGTTACAAAAATACGTGTACATAATGAAGTCGATTCCGAGAAAATGAAATGTTTATTTTGCAAGCAATGTCAGACTTAGAAAAGAAAAACGACGAAGCTAACTATACTCGAAAGGAATAAGAGGTTACCTTATTTTCAAATTAGTGTCGTAAAAAGAGTACTTATTTAAATAAATAAAATTGAAGTGTACATGTAGCATTAATATGGTTATGTTATCGAGTACGGAAAGTATCTATTAATTTATGTCTGTAGGTGGTGGAGCTACGCTGAAGCTATTTCTGATTTCAGCATGAATGGGTAGTACCACCCTTTCACAGAAAACCCACGTGAAGTAATGGTGCTTGCATTGTTGCGTTTCCTCTGGTCAATGAGAACCCTGGAAGCCCATTGTCCCCTTCCCTCCCCCCAAACATAGACTGGCGACGCACTTACGACACCCCTGGTGTTGTTAGTGTCTATGGACGACAGTGACTTAATATCAGGTGACCCGTCTGTTCGTTTGCCTCCAATGATATAAAAAAAAAAATATTTTATGTAGCTGTAAATCTCCTACAAGTCAGCTTCGTTTTTTACGACTCAATCAATCTCACTTACAAAAAAACAATCAAACAAAATATCTGAATGTATGTATAAAATATCCTTATAACTCACTAGCCTCTGCCCGCGACTTCGTTCGCGTGGAATAGATACTTTGAGCTAACGCTAACACGCAGCGGAAGCTCTCAAGAGGAAAAAAACCTTATTTTTATGGTGCTCCACTCCTATTTATCTTAACGTGATGACCATACTAATGACTCTATAACCATCCGCGATAAATGAGCTATATTAACACTGAAAGATTTTTTCAAATCGGACCAGTAGTTCCTGAGATTACCCCATACAACGTCACGACGTCACGAACTCACAAACTTTACCTCTTTATAATATTAGTATAGGTAAATATTTCTTACGGAAGCTCCCGGAACATGGCTGTTGGAAACTCTCAAACGATCTACTGATATCTTGTTGCGTAGATACTTTCATTTTAAGAATTAGCATGAAATTTCCACCTCTCATATTTTTACTTGAATAATGGAATTTTTGTACGCATTTTTATTTGCTCCATTTTATTAACGGGGGTTACATTAAAGTAATAATTCACGCGAGGGTAATACCCGAAATACATAAAAAAAGAAACATTTCTCCTTCTATTTGTAAAGTTTTCCATCTCTATTAATAAATTAATAATTATGCTTTTTATTAGCTTCCTCTAGCAGGCGTAGTGACGTAAAATTAAGGGCGAAAGTATGGTTTTTAAAATTCATTGTTTTTACAAGCTTATTGATTTATTAAGAACTTACACACTATAATTACTTTGTGTGTAAAAAATCCTTCAGAATTTATTTACAAAATATATTTTGTATGTACATCTATGTATAATAAAAAGCATATATATATGTTATAACACGTACCTGATACTGTTGTAATTAAAGAATGCTTGCATTGCTTCTTGAAATAATAGTTACTGAATGTCATAATCAAGACGAACTATGCTCTCTAGTGTATATATATAGTGTTTATTGTACAAATAAAGATATGCAAGAAATTGTTAAGATACACTAAATACTTTGATCTTTACATTATGCTTATCAATTTGGTATTTATGATTCGTTCAAAAGGCTTGGTTCATAACAAGAAAAAAATATATACTAACTGTAATACAGAAAATTGTTACGTAACTTTATAGAACTGGGTGTAAGGTTTATGTATGGATAAATAATCACAGCCTTTTAGAGTGTGCTGTAGATCTAACAGTGTCCTTTGACAGTGAAAAACCTGTCTCATGTACGTTCACCCGATACTCTTTCTACATTATCGAATTCGTAAAATTTTACATGAAACTGTGGTTTTCATGCGTCGTTAATTTTGCAATATTCATGGTTCGTATTTATTTTATTGGTTTTATTTGTTTCATTTGTTTTGTATTTAAACGAGTACGGCATGAAATCTTTTTGAGAAATAAGGTTCATATATAAAAAAAAATCGTTTTTATAATATTTGTTTCATACAGATTTTCATGTATATTCGTTAAGCTACATGACATTATATATTTTTTTTTATATCATTAGAGGCAAACGAACATTTGGGTCACCTGATGTTAAGTGATCACCACCGTCCATAGACACCATCAACACAAGAAGAGTCGTAAGTGCGTTGCCAGCCTGTGTAGGTAGGGAAGAGGGAAGGGGTAAGTTAGACGGTGGGAAGAGTTTCCTAAAGGTTACCTAAGGAAGTGTAAGAGAGTGAAGGGATAGAGGATAGTGGGATGGAAGCCTCCGGTGCTCTCACTGGCCGAACGAAACGCAACGATGCAAGCACTGTTACTTCACGTCGGTTATTTTGTTAGAGTGTGGTACTACCCCGCGCGAGCCGAGCCATTCCTGCTGAAACTAGTTATAGCTTTAGCTTGGTTCTACCACCTACAAATAAACGTTCAGCTTCTAAACGAATGTAACTAACAGAGATGTTATGTAATTGTCTATAGCTAATGTATTATTTTGTTACTCCATATTTGTTGTAAGTTACTTGTATTGTATTTTTCTAGGATTTTAATTAAAAATCATCATCATTTAAAATATTAGTCAGATTAAAGTATTAAACTGGATTCGTTTTAACTGGACTATTTTTACTATATTGTTATTCTTTTCGCAACTCAAGATTAGGAGTAACAATAATATGAAGACATTTTTTTTAAATGAACAAAAATATCACCAAAGCTAAAGTCGCTACCAACGCAATGTCGCTTGATAACTCCGGCGGCATTTTTCGTAGATTATGTTAATACCAACCTCGCGATTTGCATAATCCGAGATATAATAAAATTTTCACTAGCTCTACGTTTACATTCGCAAAGGGCTTATCGCGTCAACACAAACAGGGCATCCCATGTAATTACTGTACACTGATATTGCCTTATGAAATATATCGCAAGTAACATTTACTTCAACTATCCTTATTCTTACTAATATTATAATAATGCGAATGTTGACAGTTTTTGGCGGGATTTTAATCTGTTATGTTGTGGAATTTATATTTAATTCATAACGTTGTGTTATTCGACTCTATATTTTGTAAATTTGGTGGTGTTTTACGTATAATAGTTAGTTTATTGTGCATAAGTGAAGTGAATGGAAAATTTACCACCGAGTATGAAATTCTGAGATGTCACAAAAACTACCTGGAAGGTTCTAACAAGGGAGCAACCATCTTTTTGGAATATTAAAGTAATCACACGACACTTGTAATATTATTAACTACGTGGCAATGGCAGTAATAATCTGAAAGATTTGTTGTCAAATATAAAAAAAAAATGCAAATGTTTGTAACTTTTACGACATAATTACTGAACCGATCATAAATAAACTTTGCACACACGTTGTAAAGAGTATTGCTCCGAGGGATTGGTCTAATATACATCAAAGCGAGTGTAGTCGAGGACAGAAGCTAATATACTACCGGTGTTATTACAAAAAAGTTAAACACATATTAAATGTTGCTTTAAAAAGGTGATGTACTAAATGCATTGCGCTCGCCTGAGGCAAGTTCGCTTTATCCTTCTTCCGCATATCTAACCTAATATAACCAAAGCGAAACAAATGAGCAAGATGGTGAACATTCAGCGACGGCGGTGCATTTAATATGAAAGATTTTTAAAGCAAGTATTCAATACGTATTTATCTTTTTTGTAATAATACCGTACCTTTTTTTCTCGAACTGACTACGCTATTGACCCAGCAAGGTAGTAAGATGGTAGGTAGGTAGGTGGTGCTGCGGTTGATTTTTAGATTTTTTTTTATTATCAAGGCAGGACAACTTCCATCGCGCTCGCTAGTGCTATATATATATATAATCCAATATACATAATTAAAATGGTAAGTACTATTTTCACCAGCCTTCTGAATAACGAGAATAAATATCAAATAACGAAATTGCATCATAACGTTTCAGTTCAGACTTAAATAAAAAAAGATGTACATATTTCTTCTTTCTGTACCCATTTGACTTAAAATTGAGCCTTTACAATTTCTTTTTACTAACCGTTTATCATTTTATTGACTTCGCAAATGTTCGTTGACCTTATTTTAGTGTCTGTATTTATTTTGTCTTTCTTTATAAATCGTAGGCGGGTAATGTTTTGAAACGCATTCACGTAATTTTTCGAAATATTATTTCTGACATAGGCAGTTTATATATTTATAATAAATGATTTATATCTGAATGGTTAAAGAAGTAATTTGATTTGCAGTTTATATTAAATGTTTATTATACCTTAATATATATTCTACTCCTGTAATGGTGAAATTGGTTATATATTGAATTATAATGATAAAACTTTTGTTTACTTACTGGATCAATTAATAATAATATGACAAAATAATTTATAATACAAAAAACCTAAATCCCATTTTAAAAACATATTTTAAACTATTCCATTTCTTAGTGAAATATTTGTTTGAAAAGAAATATTTAAATATTCTAAAGAGCAATTAGTGTAATATGAAAACCAAAAGTAGGTACTTTATTCAATTTAGGCCCTAAGAAGTTGGTTATGAACGTCTTAAGTACCACCGGTTCGGAAAACAACCTAGTTATCGAGAATAACTGGTAAGAAACTCGATTGGGTTTATCATTTTAACGTACATATTTGAATAATAAAGGCACTACCGTTTTTAGCTAATGCATAGAAAGAGGGGCTAATTTCAGACATTACAATCGTTCCTATATTGATACACCTTATAATAAGCCTTTTGGTATCAAAATCCGCTTCACATGCCGCTAGAACTTACAGCCGGCAAATTGGTAATGTGTAAAACCTAAGACTATTACCTAAAAAACTTACTGGTTACTGCATATGCTTCGTAGAATGATCAGTTTAGCATAGTCCGGTGAAGCTGTGAAGGCCCTAAACAAGGCCAATAGCGTAGTCAGTTCGAGAATAAAAAAAAAAGATCAGTTTGTCACAATAATAATAATAAAATAAAAAAATATTGAAATCATGTAAGAATTTAAATCAAATAAGAAAAGAGAATATTGTCACGAGAAATTCTATACCAAAGCCTTTCACGATAAATAAACTTTTAGGATCGCCACACTTAAACTCATGCAAAAAAGGTCACGTCAAGTCATATGCCGGGATCCAAAATTTATAACGCGTGGGGCAGTCGCCGCTTTGTTCCCACGTTTCGGCTCTGAAATGTACTTGAGAAGTTATTGTTTCGGCGTGTCATGTGGGAGATATATCGTTTGTTTTGAGATATGAAAACGTTATATCATAACTTTTGTATATATTCTTTTGTTATTATAAGTGAGGAAAAACTAGCGATCCTATTGCAGATGTTTGAACGCTGTGACATTAAATTATAACCAATTTTGTAAGTCAGTTGTTGAAGTTTATGTTGGTATTGAACGCCATTATCATACGTGTATTATTATTGGGGTATTTATAAAAATTGATCACTTATAATCCCGATACACTATACTTTTTATAGAATTAAACACAGGAATTATTATTAAGTAAAACACTTTTTCAGCATAACGATATTCGTGAAATTTGAGTGAATTTTTCTTAACAATTTTTTCTACTGATTTCCTTAGTTTATATTTATAATGAGAAAAAAATGCCAATATATGAACATTAATTATAAAACAAATTATCATAAAATATGTCTCAAGGGCTAGTACATATTAATCCTATCATTGTTTTCAATAAAGGTTAAATCTTTCAATCTTTTTTTTTCCAGTTCTATCGAGTTCTTTACTAACTATATTGGGCGAAGAAACTGATATTTTGTTTTCTACTTAATTTTATATTGGAAAATAATATTTATCGAAAGACAATACAACTGATCCTTCTATTTGTGTATTTTTAGTAGCCCTTCACAGAGAACCAAAATTAGTTTTGAATTAGGAGCAAATTTATTAATTCTTATTGATACAAAACGAAATTATATGAACAACGTTACTGGGTGTATAGTTGAAACATAACGCGAAAATCGTGCTAACTATAGACAGGACTACAATGTTTTTTTCTAAACGTAGTCCGGTGAACCTGTTAAGACCTTGCTAGGTCAATAACGTAGTCAGTTCGACAAAAATAAAATCATAAACGCTTTGTTGTTACTATTACGTTATTTTATTACAACACTTATTAGATACATTTCTAATATATGTATTCATAGCAGATATTACAAAGTAAAATATATGATTTAGTGGGAGAAAGTTTTACTTCTGGTGACGTATATTGAGTTCTGATCGCATCGCGGGATTTTGCCATAAAATCCGTCTTTACGCTCTAGATTAGAAATAACGCCCTCGTTGTAAAAATACTTTTTCACTTCTAATTCTAATGTGATAAATTCTACAATTACGATTAGAATCGATAGTGTATTAATCTGTAGGTAAAACTATGGACTTGGTAATATAATTTAGGCATAAGCAATCGAAACGACCACGTTACAGAGTTTTTGTTACTTAATTCGCCTAATATTGCGTATAAGTTTAATATTAAAAAGAGTGGATAGTAAAGTTTGATTATAGACCAGAATATTTAATAAAGGCGCATTTTTTAATCAGTTAAAAATACTAAATAACTTTGCTATATAACCGTAATCTCTTCGCATATCAAATCGTGAGATTTAGTAGTAGTCCAAATTTAAAGACACCACTAACATATTAGCGATACTCGGCATGATTATAATAAACTGCTAAAATGTCGTAGTCCTTCGTAGTTCGCTGAAGCTATTAAGACCTCGCTAGGTCGATAGCGTATTCAGTTGAAGAAAAAAAAGTCGTAGTCCGGTGAAGCTATTAAGGCCTTCCTAGATCAATAGCGTAGTCAGTACGAGATAAGATAAAAAAAGTATGTTTGTGTGTACTTATGTACACGCGTTAGAAGTTCTACTTCTGTGGAGTAATAAGATAAAAAAAATTCCAAATTTTTTTTCTTTCGCCTTATTTTCTTTTGTAGAAAAATCGACACTAACAGTAGAAAAAAGGTGTTTACCTAATACATTGAAAGTTTTATTATAAACAAAAAATGTAGACTATAACTAATTTCAGGGTGTCCGTGACAGTGTGCGCGCGCATCGTAATAACTTCAGGGTATCGGTTTTTCGTGACGGTGTGCGCGCGCATCGTAAAATTTACTCTCATCATTTTTCCCTAACGCGCTAAAAGTATAACTTCAAAAAGCTAAAATAACGCTTGATAGCAACCTGTATGATACAAAATATTCCGTGTGATTAGATTATATCTGGAAAATCATATTCACGTATATAAATATACGCGTTGATTTAAAACGTTTTCACAATTTATAACCGCTCTCATGTACGTATACATAACTACAATATGTATATTACAAATGATATAACTTTGTAGCATTTCATGTGCACAAAGAATATGAATGTTTCTCTACATCTCATTCATATAAATCAAGTTTCAAAAATATTACAGCTGCTTGTAGCGTCTTCATTTTAAATTATTTGGTATGTCGATGTTATTCTTCACAAATCTGATAACGACGTAAATTTTTAATAGTGGTATGGAATAGCGTTATACATCTCATGTGGTGGTAGAAAATAATACATATTTACATTTATATAAATTACTAGCTGTTATCCGCGATTTTGTTCCTCGTGTAAATGCTTTTGCTGTTTCATCGGAACTATGTTTTTTTGGTTACATTTTTTATGGCCCTATTTTAGTCTTTAATTGTAGTTTTGCCATTACGGCTTAACATGTCACATCATTTTACTTACGTTTAGTAGCCCTATTTATCGCTTATCTCCTTTTGAAAAGTATAATGTTATTTAGCTTAAATTATATTTCGAACACCGCTCTCTACTTGGCGGTAAAAGCCTCGTCAGAAGTCTCAATTATTTTGTAAAATTTTATTAAAGTGTTGTGTCTGTATTTTCTTTAAGAAAGTAATTTATTCAGTTTTACACAATAGAGAATATTCCGTTTGTTACTATTAGTTAAAATTAATTAATTAATTCATTAGTATTTAAAACAGTCGTTTCAAGTTTGCAGGAAGTAAAGGAAAGAGTTCGGTAACGCCTACTCTGTATACAACTACATATGTATTGGTTCAAACATTGCTAATAATTTACCCGAAGTCTTAAAACATATCTTCCAAGTCTTCTCAATGGTTTAGCTAATTAAAATAATAATAAAAAAACATTAAAAGATACAAACATACAGCCAGTAATGTTTCGTGTTACTACATAACAAGGTTACTTTGTATCATAATAGGCGTGAAGATAAAATACACGGTAAGCCGAGAGTAGCCGGGGTTATTTGTCTCAAGCTTTAATGTAGCGCCTGACTGACATTATCTCTCTCGGCTGTATTTTAATCAGATTTAGCACGAGAACGACACCTCATTCATTCCATTACGGGCTTTTTATTCAAATTGCCATTATTCTAATTAACGTAGATTTGTAATAGGTTTATAATTTTGAATTATTGAAAGTTTTTTATTTGATACTCATTCGAATTTATAAATGAAAATCTCCAGGATCATTTATGCTCTATATTTTTTTTTTTATGATGCCGAAGAATGTTAATTTGCTAAATATAGAGCAGACCTTTCTTTCAACTCTTGTTGTTGGAACACACTTATAGTTCCCTGTAGATATACACTTACCTTAAAGGTGGTAGAGCCATACTGAAGCTATTACCGTTTGCAGAATGAATGGATTGGCTCGCCCGGGGTAGTATCACCCGACCCACAGAAAATCGACGTGAAGTAACAGTGATTGTATTGTTGCGTTTCGTTCGGTCAGTAAGAGGACCGAAGGCCCACTTCCCCTCCACCCTTCCCCTTTCCCCTTCACTCCAAACACAGGCTATCAACGCACTTGCGACTCCTCTGGTGTTGCAAGAACTTCGTCTCTCAAAAACAATTTATTTTTTATTTAAAAATATCAGCTACGTTATCGCTCCATACTGTAATAAATAGTTATGTACTAGGACATTACGTCGCTGTAGGGTTAAATATTACCATAAGCCTGAGCTTTACGTAAATAATTCAAAGATGTAATTTTTATTATTCCAGTGCAATTATCCGTCGTATATAATAATCAGATTTATGAGTTTCAAGGCATATTAATTCGGTTATATTCTTAACAAAGATTTACCTGAACAACAGAAAATTAGGCTCCATTATTAAACCCCGCAAATTTTTACCGCCGCCATGAAATACTACGGCGTTCGTGCCGAATACTAAATACGTTGTTGTTGCAAGTTACCAACATGGAACCCCTTGTTTACGTCTTAGCGAATAACCGCCTCATAAATTTTACGAACTCGAGGGTAATATTGTTCGTTTCTTACGGCGCGTTGTTTCGTAGAAAACGCCACATTTTAACCGCTCACTGTGAGGTATTTGCATAAATTTAATTTAGTTATTTTATTAAATTACAACTAACTTAACAGTTGGCTAGAAGTTTAATATAGTTGAATGGTAAACTAATTTGTTCTGTTCTGGACATATTTTCAAGTTTTCCGGGTTCCGAGTTATTCAGAATTAATAATAATAGAAATTAGGTAAAAAGATTATTGTACATTTTATTAACATTAATTTTTGAACGTAAATTTTTATCTTCATTAAAAATTATAAATAGTATCCAAATTAGTCGATCTTATAAAAAACAAAACAAATATGTCTAGCGTTTGCATGCGTCTTCGCTTGCATTAATGTATAAAAATTAGGTAGATTTATGTATGTTTTTTTTTAAATTATTTGTTTGAATATTTATGTTTATGAACAGTCATGCTATAACTGTGTTATACTCAATGCTAGTGCGTTTATGAAGTACAAAGTATGGTTTTTTTTCGCACCGACTACGCTATTGACCTAGCAAGGTCTTAACAGCTTCACCGGACTACACTATTGAATGCATTATTCAGTGTACCTTCCGCAATAATGTTACAATGTGTTACATATCTATAAGGTTTCTAGCTGTCAATTAATATCACTGAATATTATTCGTCATATTTATGCATACGCAAAACAAATTATTACATTTAATAAAACCAATCTCTACAAATAGTGAAAATGATGAAGTTGTTTTATTATTAAAGCAATTTGTACAGTCTACCCGTGTTTAAAGAGGAGCCTTTGCAATGAACACCTTACGTAGAGAGGCTCCACCCAAACTGCCATGTAGCGGTTACGCAGCGTTTAATAAACTAGACGAATTATTTCGTTCTACGGAATTAATATTTAATACGGTAAACTTGAAAACTATTATACCAGCAGACTTATTCTGTGACAGTTCAACGCGATTGTCGTGGCTAATTAAGTTTTCAGAATTAAGCAAGATTTTAGTTGATAATTCAAGATAGCCGACAACGTTTGACCTTTTTTTTACTTGTATAATATTACTAATTTATCGTAATACAGATATAACAATAAATAAAGAAAATCATTTATTTGCAACACACATAAATATTAAACACATACAAATTAAACATATACGTATAATATAAACAATGAAAGATAGAAATAAATATTGACGGTTAAATACGTATAAAGTTAAATACGTATCGAATACTTGCTTTAAAAAGGTTTCGTATTAAATACACCACGGTCGCTGAACGTTCGCCATCTTGCTCTTTTGTCTCGCTTTGGTTAGGTTAGATTTGCGAAAAAGGATAACGCGAACTTGTTTCGGGCGGTGCATTTAAAACGTAACCTTTTTAAAGCAAGTATTCAATACGTATTTAACTTCTTTGTAATAACACCTTGACGGTTTAGTGTATGTATGTCGCAATTGGCTCCGATTCAGCGTATGTGAATTAGGAGCTTAGTCCCACAGCGCTGATCTTCACTCAGGATCCAGATTGTTATGTGTGTGCTGAGTGATGGTGTGTACATTAAGTGTCGTGTAGTATAACTATGTAGTTTTTAGTGTATTGGAGTTAATAAATCTGAAAAAAATATATATCAATAATACAAAGTTGTGTAGTTTTTTTTAACCGACCACAAAAAAGGAGGAGGTTATGAATTCGACTGTATGTTTTTTTTTTTTTTTTATGTTTGTTACCTCATAACTTTGGACTGGCTGAACCGATTTTGAAGATTCTTTTTTTATTTGAAAGCTAGTGCTTCCCGTGTGGTCCCATTTTGGTCCAGTTCTGTCAACGGCATCCAGTGCAAAACCGGACAAGTGTTAAATTTGCATTTGGTGTGTATACGACAAATAGACGAATAACTCAATATCATGCCAACCAATTTCGATGATTCCTTTTTTATTGTAAAGGGTGTTCTTCAAGGGTAGTTTGATGAGAGTTTGGTTAGGTTCTGATTATGGGATCCCTGACAAAGTAACACAACTTTCAAGAAACAAGTCTACTCCTTTCTTAAGGGCCGGCAACGCATCTGTGATTCCTCTCGTGTTGCAGGTATCCATGGGCGACGGTGATCACTTACCATCAGGTGACCCACATGTTATAGAAAAAAAAAAATTATGTACACTAAAAATGGAAAAATAAAGTAATTTTTCAAAAAAAAGAATTAACCGACTTCAATATTAATCAGAGGCATAAAAATAAGGCACTGAAAACCGGAAAATAAATAGTTTATCAAATTAACCAAATTTAATGAAACATATG
>JACEII010000005.1:1073539-1183378 GCA_014332785.1 Antheraea mylitta | reverse complement strand
ATAGTCATTATATTAAGAAAAAATAAGTACGTAAGTTTTTATTATTCAGTCGCATAGAAGGACGGCGTTTATTTGTCGATGAAAAAGTATAAGGACTAGACAACTCGTAATTCAGGCTTTAACGTCGACCGGGTTTCAAAGACGGATTTCATACGAACTGCGATAATGATCTGGTTTTTATAGTTACTATGACATATATTAAAATTTCTTTGAATCTTTTTGCTTATCATATAGCATTTAATTGTGCGGTGATAACGAATATTTATTTTATATTATATTAAGTTAAATTTCAATTAATATTGATATTCAAAGTCGCGGCCAGATCATCGATGGTGATATGTCTTAAATACGTTACAAATTAAATATGTTAGTCGTATATATAAAGTGACCTGTTTTAAACACACCTTTTAAATTGAATTGGTAGAGCCTAGCGGCGGTTGCTATGCATGTCGCACTGTTGTTGATACTGGATTTTGCTTTCATTTAGATTAGCTTTAGAGCTACGCTGAAGCTATTACTAGTTTCAGCATGAATAGGTCAGCTCGACCGGGGTAGCACCACCCTCTCACAGAAAACCGACGTGAAGTAAGAGTGCTTGCATTGTTGCGTTTAGTTCGGTCAGTAAAAGCGCTGAAGGCCAACCTTACCTTCCCTCACCCTCAAACACAGACTGGCAACGCACTAGCAACTCCCCTGGTGTTGCTAGTGTCTATGGACGGCGGTGATTACTTAATATCAGGTGACTCGCATGATCGTTTGCCTCCTATGACATTAAAAAAAAAAACTTTTTTCAAGCTTCTTTTATTATATTATGTTTCTATCATTTTTTCTACCCTTAATGATCTATTGAGTACTTAAAGTGTGAATCGTAACAAACAGACTCACGTTCGCATTCTTGTATCAGTGTGGATTATTTACATAACAGTACTAAAGCAGCTTTCAATCCTAAAACCCTATTCAATATCGAAACTAAAACGTCCGGAAATAAAAATCGTGTCAATATATCTAGGTTTATAATATTTTGCTTTCATACGTAACACCGTACGAAATACTATTTGCCAAACGGCACAAAAGCCAGTTCACAAAGCCTATACGATCCTTTCGTACACATATTTCGAAACACGGTTGTGATACGGATTCAGTCACGGTTGATTTAATCTGGTGAGTTTTGGTGCGATCACGTCTGAATCCACATCACGGTCCCGGAATATGTTCTGACCAATCGGTTCATTAATCGATGCTTAATTCACAAACCCATTTACTCAAAACGTATAGCATAAATCCATATATAAGCCTAACAAAATACGTATCAGACCGCTAGTTTAGAAACTCGAAAATTTTAGCCTAAATTCTGACGAGCCTCATATTTTAGCAAAATTGAATGAAAATATGTGGAATGTTTTGGAGAATTTCAATGGATTCTATCAAAGTTTTTATACACATAACTTTTGAATATTTCAATTAATGAAGTCGTTATATTTCAAAATGAGTTACATCCGATTTAAATCGTGCATTTAACATGTTTTTTAAGGTTTCCAGTTTTTATATGGTACATCGAGAACGAAGTTTAAACTTTGCCGTCCATAAGGTTTTTAAGTTTTCTATGATCTTTATATTTTGAAGGTTTTGAAAAATAACGTTAAATATTAGGAACAGTTGAAATTGGATTTATCTATTTTTGAAATGTAACTACTCGATTAGAACAACTTTTGAAAACCACGACATGTGATTGCTTTTCACGCTATTCATTGTGATTGCTTGTTCCTATCCAAATACATATAGTTTTTCAATGTTTTTATTAATCTACTGTATGCTTTGAATTTACTTACGTCTTTTAATGGTTATTCATAAAGTAATCATTGAAACCTATATAATATTGCATATGAGATACATTTAAACAACATCAAGTTCATTTTTTAGCGTGCAAAATATTTTAAGCTTTTTAAATTATAAATAGAAAAGTATATGAACTGCAAAATTTGGACTTCCTTCACGGTATATACATCCTAAAGTCATAAAAAATTAAATATCGTATATGGAACTATTGAAATTGCACTTGGTTCAATTTTAAATATAACGCCTAACATACAAAAAAGGGAAAAAAGTTGTATAAAATATGTTGAAAGTTTTACATTTCACTTATATTTGAGTTATATCTTAATACACAAAGGAATCCTAATTCGAGACTGGTATCTAAAGATTCGTGTATTTATTTTCACGATGGCCAGAAAGCTTATCGTCGTTACGATAACATTATCTTTTCAGAGGGTAATATTTGTGACACGTAATAAATGTAGAAGGAAAATAAATTATTACAACATGATTATATTTATTTAATGTTTTTTACCATGTATTTTTCCTAAATCATTAAATATATACTAAGATGAAATATAATATACGAGTTAAAAATAGGAGTTGTTTTCAGCATTTCAGCAGATACAGCACTGTTCTCATGTCGGGAGCACTTAAAGGGCAATAAATTAGTCGTTGCTGCCCACAAACGGCTAGGTGGGTGGTTTTACAAGTGACTAATGGCTTTTGGGACGCCCGCAGACGGCTTATTATGTCAAAAATTCGCCATAGAGGTTATACCAGTAAACAGTCTACTTAAATTTTGTAACCATGTATTATATATTAGGTCTTTACCTATGAAATTGCCGTTTTGTATGAACCAATTTAAACGTATTTTTTCATGTATTTCTTATATGTACGAATCGAAATAATCATCCATGCAATTAATGCACCTTTGCCAACGCAGTAGCAGTTTATTCATGCCCTTCTTAAATAAATCAGCTGGACGGGAGGCAACAAATTCTTCAAAGCCATTTTGTACTGCCTCACGGGTATTGAATTTTTTCCCGCGAAGGAGTTATCCAAATTCTGGAAAAAGTAGTAGTCTGTAGGTGCAAGGTGAGTAGGGCGGATGACGGAGAACTTCCAACCCCAGTTCTTGCAACTTGGAGACCATCTGCTGTGCAGTATGAGGTCGCGCGTTGTCGTGCAGGAGCAGGAGACGAGCGATTGACCAATGCTGGTTGGAGATGCGCCAGCTTCTCCTTCATTATGTTCAGTTCTTCACAGTACACATCTGCAGTAATGCTCACCCCGTTTGGTAAGAAGCTGTGATGAATCACACCGGCGCTAGACCACTAAACAGGTGACCATCAATTTTCTAGGGGTAAGTTTTCATTTAGGGTATTGTTTAGGTGCTGAACCAGGATCCAACCAACTTCTAAACGCTTGCAGTTATCTAAAAGAATCCATTTTTCATCGCAGGTAACAATGCGGTTCAAAATTCCTTCATTTGTGTGTATGTTGAGCAGTGCAAGGCACGTCTCGATGCGTACTTCGCGCTGGCAAACATTGAGGTCGTGGGGCACCCATTTGTCTAGCTTTTTTACCTTGCCAGTTTGACGCAAATGGACCAATATTGTTTTGACGCTAACGTCGAAAGCTGCTGCTAATTCAGCCGTAGATAGTGTATCATCAGATTCCACAATCGCCTTTAATTCGTCATTGTCGACCAAAGTCTTCGGAGGACCACGAGGTTCATTTTTCAGGTCGAAATTCCCAGAACGGAAGCGAGCAAACCAATAACAGGTGGTACGTTGGTTTGTAGTGTTAGCTCGGTAAACGTCGTTGATGTTGCGTGCCGCTTGTGCCGCGTTGCTGCCACGACGGTACTCGTATTTCATAATTACTCGAATTTTTAACGTATCCATGATGACAAAAAAGATTGAAATCCGATGAAAATGTAACACTAATCAATAAAAAAAGACTACTTCAGAAAAAAGAATTCCATGTTTTTAAAATAAAATTAATTTGAAATTAGAATTCCTAACCAAACTAAAATTATTTTGATTTGAAATGGCCAGGTCCTGCAGAACGGCAATTTCATAAGTACCTATTATATGTAAGCATCGTTGGTACCATATTTTAAATTATGTGAATTACTCCGAAATTCTACACAATCTACTATACGTAAGATGAATTATTCTATACGATATTATGCTATTATAATTAACTAGCTGACCCGTGCAACTTCGTCTGCACCAAATTGGTTATCACTGGTTTCAATTGTATTTGTAAACATGAAAAAATTGAATAAAACTGATTCTCGATTGCAGCCAAAACTACCGTTTCCAATTGTGAATCCAAACTGTCCACGGATTAACTGAAACATTACCAGATTACATGTGATTTTTTTTAAAGAAGCCTAGTACCCTTTCGTAGCATCATCTACCACTCCGTTGTTTGTAGTCCGGTGAAGCTGTTAAGACCTTACTCGGTCAATAGCGTAGTCATTTCGAGAAGAAAAAATTATCTACCAGGATCAATTAAGACAAAAAGTAACCTACATAAAACTAAATAAACATCTCTACCACTTACTTTCTCATGACTATCTTCAACTTGTATTAAAACCTTTTTATACTCCATTGTATTAAAGAAAAATATATGAACACCGTATCGAAGCGTCAAACATCGCGCCGAAACGTCAACTGTCACTTGCTTGAAACTATTGTCTAAGAGTTATAAACTGTTTCGAAAACGTATTTTAATTTTTTTTTAAATATATTTTTATAAATAATCTCTGTATCACTCACAACATAGTACCTATCACCTTTTGGTAATTTAGCCCTGTTAATATGTTTCTATTGTAGATTATTCTACGTCGTTACACTAAATATTTGGCATTAAATTTATATCGTGTATTTGTCACACTTGATATTGGCGAAATTACCTACATAGGCAGAGGCCATACCGGTATGAATCAATCAAGCCTGTTTTATATATTATATTCATCCGAACAACGGGCTACCTGGTTGCCGGTAAGAGTTGCGTTTATTTGTGCACATCGTACCTTTACAGACAAAAATATTGATTTTTAAATAATTTTAGGATGTTTTTTTTCACTAACTTTGAAACGTTATTAAAATGGAATTATTATTGAAAGACATTTATGGTATTGACAATAATGTGCTTGATGTAATTTTTTGGATATAAAAATAAAAGTAATCTTAACCCATATTAGACTAGCAGTAATTTAATTATTACTATATTTAGATATAAATAAGTACAAATTTCATCTTTCACACTAATTCATTTATTAACTCAATATTTAGATCGATTTATTGCTATAAAAATAATATGTGTATAGAATATAGCTATAGGTATAGTTTAGTGCAGCACTGGCTGCACGATAAAGATAGCGATAATTGTGGCATCGTTTGTTATCGACGCTTTTTTTTCGAAATGTATACGCTGTTGACCTGGAAAGGTCTTTACAGCTTCACCGAACTATTGAGGCGAGCGCTGAAGGTACTCGACCGACTTGGGATGTTTGGGCGACCAACTCAAGGGTACACGGCATACCTCCGCTTGGGCTGTCGCCTGTTTTATGCAAAAATCGCGACCTATCTGAGCTAACATAAGCTAATCTATCTAGATATACGTATATAAGTTATTGAAACATGCATGTGTACCGGGCATGTGTGCCTCAACAACTCCTGTATGTATTTTGTATCGGAAAAATTTCTCTTAACTATATAAGATAGCATAGGATGGAGAAAAATAAGGGTAGAACTCTTTGTCGTTTATTTCTCTGCAAAAGAAAAACAGCGTGTAAGCGTGTAAGCGTGCACGTGTGAATAGGTGATGTGTGTGATGTTGTAGCAGTGATGTAAAGTTTTGTGTCACTGTATCGCGTGAGCAGCGTACTCAAGGGCTCCCCGCCGAGGGAACGGATTTAGGCTTGAGCCATTGCCGAGCGGGGCCTAATTTGGTGTGCGTGAGTGAAATTTACCCCCAGACCATGGCGGCGTGATCTGTGGTTATGTGGGCGTGGGCGTGAACACGATCTGTTTGAAGAGACAGGCTGGTACTGATCTTTCGCTGACGTGATTGAATCAGGAGGGTCGGTAAAATGTGTCGCGGTCGTCTTCTATACTGCGCAGCGTTGGGTACGGGTTCATAGTTCGCGGCGGATACCACTAAAGGGCTGGGATGATTCGCGGCTTATTCGAAATAACTACGTGTGAGTGATTTTATATACGCCCAGACAGAAGGCATCTCCAGGTCCCCGTGGAGATCCTTATTCCGGACGTATCATGGGGCACCGGTGATTTTACGTAGGGCTCGGTTCTGGAGAACCTGCAACGACCGAACAACTGTACGTCATAATCGGACGGATGCAAGTTTTACATAAAGTGAGTTTATGTCTGGGGGACATTTTACTCTTATGACAAAGCAAATGATAGAGACGACCCAAGACCATAGCGGCTTTGTTTCGCACTATATCTGTGTGAGAATCGAAATTTAAGTGTTTATCTAAAGTGACGCCGAGATATTTCACCTCACCGGGCCAAGGTATTTCGGTTTCGTATAGCCTGATGGTCGACGACGCATATATTTACGTTTATCGTTGTTTCATTGTATATGGTGAAATCTTAATATCAATAATGTTTAAAATGATAATAAAATGAAATTTGTTCTTTGCTATGAAAAAAAAATTGGTTTGAAATTTATTATTGTTATATATAAGATATATCAGCGGGTATATATATGATTGTTTATAAAGAAATGTGCCTGACTATAAGAAATTCATGCTTTTATTTGCGTTTAAAAGTTTCTGAAAAAAAATGTTCCTAAACCTATTCATAAATCAAAATGCGCATTGAAAATACAACGTTAACCGGCTACCAAGTGTCCTTTCGGGCTAATACCACTCTCTCACAGAAAACCGACGTGAAATAACAGTGCTTGTTTCGTTTAGTCAGTGAGAGCGCCGGAGGCCCACCTCTCTTCTCCTTTCCTCCTTTGCCTTCCCTTAAGGGTAAGGGCCCCCAATATACTCGTTGGCAACGCACTTGCGACACTCCTGGTGTTGCTTGTGTCTATAGACGGTGGTGGTCACTTACATCACGTGACCCACCTGTTTGTTTGCCTCCTATGATACAAAAAAAATTTATATTGATATATTAAAGAACCAGGTATTCTAAAATTCTTGTTCTTTTAACGTTGCCGGCTCTTGTACTAAGGTGTCGCAAAAAAGTCTTGTTACGTTAACTAAAAATTTTTGTTTTTCGTTATCCTGCAGAACCCCTTGCGTTTTATGGGATAAAAAGTATCCTGGATGTAGCCTTGTAATATCAGTTATTACTGTGTTGAGTTTCGTTATAATTGGTTCAGTACTTTCAGAGTAATACGGGTTTAGATTTTAGGCTTTAATCCTTTATCCTGGAGAACCCTTTGCGTTTTATGGGACAAAAAGTATATTTGATGTAATTTCGAAACATTAGTTATCACTATGTCAAGTTTCGTCAAGATTGGTTCAGTAGTTTCAGAGTGATGCGTGTTCATAGGGACAGACAGACAGACAGAAAGACAGACAGACAGACAGACAAAAATTGTAAAAAGATTATTTTTGGCTTCTATATCGATAACATAGTCTACCCTGATTAAAATTTTCAAAAAATATTTAATGTACAGATTTCGACTTGTTACAGTTTTATTATAGTATAGAAGAAGAAGATTATAATTCTACTTTTAATATTTTTGTTACAGGTAAATATTACTAAGAGTGTCAACACTATCTCCGCGGATTATGTAAGTTGATAATTTAATTGTGCCAAGGTTCAAATTTCACCGAGACATACATACTAAAACAAAGAGACAAGTACAAATATCAACATAACTTGAACGATAAGTAATTGGGCCAGACATGGGGTCAAGTCTGGTCACAACGATCACTTCCGATAACCCGACGAGCGTTGTGTTACAACGTCAAATCTTGATAACGATCTGAATGGCGACGGAATTAATCGTTTTGTACCGTATAAGACTACGACACGGTTTGCGTGCTTTAAATAATTCAGATAATGTAGAGTTAAAACTATTCATGAAGTGGGCAGAGGGAAACCTGATGAGATTCTTTATACTTTTTAATAACCTTTTAGACTTAATCATTGCAAATAAACAAAAAAGGTAAAGTTATAATGGACAAAACGATTTTTTTTTCGATCTGACTACGCTATTGATAAGGTCTTAACAGCTTCACCGGACTACGACAAAACGGTATAGTTTTTATGAACTCTTATTACTAATTTCGCGATATTGAACATTGTATATATAACATGTTATTATTTGATACTTCCACTAATTTATATATTTAAAAGAGTGACTAACTGACTGATATATTAAATCACAGTCCAGACTACTGGGGTTGGGGCCGTGAAAATGTATAAATGGCTTCCTTTTACGTTGTAGGTGAGTTCTAAGGAAAGATTTTTGGAAATTTAACCCCTGAGATAATGAAAAGGGGGATGAAAATATGTAAGAAAATCCGTCAGTTTTCCGTTAATCCTTTATTCTTTAACATAATATATAGTTATAACAGGAAGAGTTTCAAATAATTGCTGCAAAAATAACGCCTTTGAAGCCACGGAAAATTGTTAGTACACACAAAATTCAAAAGGTTTTTGTTTTTATGTTTGTGTCTGTGTAGACTGACAAATGCATTAACCTTGTAACATTTCTGAAGAAGGTAATAAGCAATTTCATGCTACACCCCATAGGACTAGAACAAGTACCCTACGTAGTGTAGATCTGAAATTATGTAAATCCAAAATTAAATAAGTAAAGAAATTAAGGGTGAGTCAGTTAGCCGATGAGAACCGAACATTACCGACCGAAAACAGTCGAACTGAGTAGTCCGGTGAAGCTGTTAAGACCTTGCTGGGTCAATAGCGTAGTCATTTCGAAAAAAAAAAACGGTCGAACTATCAATACCTAGATATGCCAATGCAGCTTAGTTTTCTACTCAGCAGTCATACTTTGAATGAAACTTGTTTAAGCTTAACCGTGTTAAATTTAAACATGTGTTTGAGACCGCGGGATAGATAATAATATTATCTTCTCAAAAATGTTACCTATAAACAAAATAATTTAATATTGTGATTGCTTTTGTTATAATAAAATCTAACCATTGAGAAGGAAGTTACTTTATTATGGTGCTTATTTCATGATGGTAAGGATTTTTTTCCAAGTTCACCTGGTTAGCTACCACTCTTAAGTTAAAAATCTGACTCCAAACACCTGATCACCTGATGGTGTGTTCCAACAGCTATACTTGAGAGCCAGTCCCGTGGTGGTCTACCGTCACTGAGATCTTAGATCAAATCGTCATTTAACATAAAATGAGAATGATCAAATATAATATGTCCATTAAACGCGAGAGAATGTCTTCATGAGTAACTACATTCTTGCCACAAATAACTTCTATAATCCCTAGAACAACCTGTTGCAACATATTGAAACAAATGTTTGCCAGTGGTTTGCCATAATTCTCCTTGTAGTACTGAGCCAAATGTTGTATAATAGTTAGCACCCAATCCACTATGTGCTCTATTCCCACACAAATACTGTTTAACTGTGTAATTATGTTATATAGTATTTTGGAAATGTATTTGATACTCTTTCGTCTTTATTATTTATATTATTATGATGAATATGAAATACATTATGACTTGATTTCACGTTCAAGATTGAAATATTATTTGTGATTATTAATTTGTAGTTCTTATTTTCATGCCAATTAATTAGGGTTACTACAGTATATTTTTCTCTCCCACTCTCTTCAATTGTCATCTCAATACCTACATAAACCTTTTATAGAGCTATCATTTGTTATACATATATCCGTATCCATACCTCTAATATGATTGTCAACTATTTTTTAACCTTTTTTCTTTTAACTTATCTTCTCTGGTTCTACCTCCAGACTTCCTGTTATGTGATATAGTTTAAAAAATTACTTGCCATTGAGAACGTAGTTTCAGTGATAATTTCCTTCAAATATTGTGTATATATTTACCTTTACCTCTTAAAAATAGCACATTAAATTTTACTTTAATAAAATATGTTTCTACTTCAATACATGTAATATACATGATTCGTTGTAGTATTTAAAGGAGTAAAAAGATTGAGTATTAAAAATGATAAAGGCACATATACATAATTTATTTAGAAATGAAACATCGTCTACGCTCTGGAATTGATAATATTTTTACTACATTTACATTATGTTTATAGTGTATAAAACATATATGAAAACAAAAAAGACGTATAAGATATATAGTGTAGAAAAGTTTAAAAGAAAAATAGAATTTTCCTCTAAAAGTGTAAAAGCACAACCGTCTATAAGATATATGTGCATTATCTTGCAAGGATTTATCTCCGGCAGCCTAAACCATTCCGCACTTGACTTTCTATTTCCGGTGAATTGCAACAAACTATCCTGTGGGATCTCAACGACGATAAATGAGGAAAGTTGTCTCTCGTCGGCTTTGTCTTCTTAGTTAGTTGGAATGAGTCGATTGGAAGTTCATTTTGCGTTTTCGTATGTAGCAATTTCATGTTTATAAGTACCTTTGTTAAAGAAGTTACTTCAATAATCAGGGATTGATTTTTTATCAGAATTTATCATAGGTCATGTTAGTTCTAGGTTAGTTTTATCAGATTTTTTGTACGTACATGATTTTTGTAAGTAAACATAATTAAATTGAACTTAATGTTTACGCATGAAAATATTATCATTTTATAATAAAGTCTTATGATAAGTTAAATTATTTGAAAAATATATTTTACTCTACGTCAAAGAAATTAAAATATTTATAAGAAATATAACTCTTGAAATGGATTTTCATAAATTATTTCATCGTGTACTTAAAAACTGCGATTTGTTACAAATATTAGAAATAATGACGCGTAAGCTCAAATTACGTTTGTGAATAAAATACGAAGGTATTGTCTTTGTACTGACGTAAATGCCATAAATATAATCATCTTTTGATTTGTTAAATATAACAATAGAATTTTGTATATTTTTGTATATATTAAATCGTTTCTTCTTTCTCTATGTACCAACAATTGGAGTCACCAAACGTCACCACTGAACTACGTTATTCATGTCTTTATGTACTTTATTAAATTGGATACTTGTCAAAACCAAAAAGTTATATTTACTCATCGGGTTACAAAATCTTAGCGTAGTAGATTATTTTACAGTTTATTTGTACGAAATAAAGTTACATCTCTGAAATATATTGTACAGAGACTAAAATGTAATTTACGAACAAAAGGGTCTGCCGAGTGCTTAATTTCTATCGATAATAGTCGTATTGAGCGTGAAACACTAAGGTTTCTAGATTTTACATATAACATTGTTTTTCTATTATAAGAGTTAATAACAATCTAGTCAATAGACTAGATGCCTGAAAATGTGGCTGATGACTAAGACTAGGTGGAAAATATTTTCATTTGGATGGTCGTGAAATAATGCTGTACTGTTGTTATTGATTGGACATATATATATATATATATATATATATATATATATATATATATATTAAAACAAAAACAAATTAAGTGTGTATTGGAACAATGAAGACTAATAATATACGGAGTTATTGTAATGCTGAAGGTTTTTTTCGTCGCAAGTTAAGTTTCAATACTTATAATATGTATAAGTCAGTTCATAATATGTGTCCTTATTTCCGTACGCTTAAAAATTACAGTCGCGGATGTTTCACGCAGAATGCAATATTGTTTTGTTTTCAAAGAAAAATATTGCAATATCAGTCGCTCGCAATTTCACCGGAATTGCTATTTCATTCGGTGCATATTTCGTTACGTTTCCTTTTTGTGAATGCTTTCTCTTCGAATATGCATGAAATACGAATGTAAAATCGTGACGTCAATGGAAATATTTCTCTGCTATAGTAGAACTTGTCACGCCGCCCAGTGTGCATTCATTTCCATTTCAGGCGTTTCTGCATAATTAACTTTATTTGTGGAAATACTCAAAAAAATTGAAACGTCACGATTTAATATAACTATAAATCATTTTATAACTGAACTCTGCAAGTACAGTTCCATTAAATCAGATCCACGCGGTTTAGAGATCAACTCAGACAAACAAGTTATAGAAAATTTAAAATACGTGCTTGTAAATTATTTTTTTTTAACAAATTTTAAATATTCAACGATAGGCATGCTACAAAACTTTCAGTTTGCCTAAAGAATATTTCACACGTATATGTTATACTACGCCGAAGAGGCGACTACAATTTAAATAAAGAAATGAAACGAATTTGTAAAAAAAAAAGTGTAGAATAAAGGCTTTTTTATTTTATTATATGTTATACAAGCGGGATCGGCAGAAGTTATCCGGCCCTGATTTAGAAAAAATCCTTGACAAATATACCAAAACGTTCCTCACTTAATCCACTGGTGCAAGCCGCATGGAAACCCGTTTAGTAGTTTTGGAGTTTATCGCGAACAGACGGACACACGTGGCGGAAGATTCTGTTTTATACTATGTAATGATGTCCAATATAATAATTCTCAGGCAGTAGGTATACCTCAAAACTACAAAAAAAGTATTTTGTTAGGAATATTATAAATAGCGAAATATCTCTACTCTCGATTTCAGATTCACGTATATTAATAATATACTACTTTTTATCATTTCAAATTATCCATAATATATTCCCGAAATTTACTGATTCCCGATTATAACAAAACAATGCGTGAAACAAACTGCTAATTATAGGCGTCATCTGAAACCAGCAAGTTTCATTTAACTAATAAATAAAACTAAAGTAAATCCAACGCCTTCAAGAACCTTCTTCAATGGAAGTTTCAGCATAAATTGAGACTTTTGGAAAAACATGAAAATGTCGATAACTCTATAAGCCCACCTGTGTCGAAGTCTGTGAATTCAGATCAGTGCATCCGAACTTGGCGGGGAGACGACCATCTTTCACAGTTGTCAGCCGTGAATATCGTATAAATGGTAATGAAAGTCAGACGTCTGATGTCTCCAATGAGATTACTGCTCCCGTAGAATTGAATTACCTGGGACTTTTAATTTTGAGTCGACGCGAATATTTCGTGGATCCAAGCGAGACGCCATTATACTTAGATGAATTATTTGATAACTGGCGATCATTTAACAAAAATACTGACTTAATATCGAGTATTTATAAATCTATTTCAAATTGAAATCGTTTCAATACTTGAATTGTACCCGTCATTGTAATTTTAAAGTTGTACAATGTATTTGATTTTCACAAAATTGGTTTTATGTACAGTAATAGCTTTGAGATAATCTTGTCCTGTGCATCATGGTAGTTACATAGATATTAAAATTTTAGCATTGCAACAATTATTCATATTATTTTGGTTTTATTTAAATTTTATAAAGAATACAATCGAAATTAGTTGTTCGAAGTCATCCAATAAATAAATAAATATACAAAATTGAAGAGAACATTATTATACAGCTATAACGACATTTACATATGACGGTAATAAATTGAATTAAAATGCTTGTACAAATCTCTGAGTGTTTATTTAAATGTAGCAAGTTCAATGGTGGTTTCCAAACAATGGTAAAGATCGTAGCAAAACAACGTGAAGACATAACTATTAATTATTGAATTATGGTTTAATTATTGTGGTCTAGGGTAAATTTTGTTCCCGCACACCAGATTAGGCCCCCCTCGGCAGCGGCTCAAGCCTAGGTCCGTTCACTCGTGGAGCCCTTGAGTGCGCTGCTCGCGCGATACAGTGACACAAAATCTTACATCACTGCAATAACAGTACACATATAACCCCCAGGCACGTGCACGCATACACGCTTACACATGAAAGTGGAAGGGTTTTGTTTCTTTCCCTTATCGAATTGAAATAGTTTGGAAAATTATCCGATACCAAATGTATATAGGAGTTGTTGAGGTATGTATGCTTGGTACACATATATGCTCCAACAACTCATATATGTATGAATAGTTAGCTTAGGTCAGCTCAGATAGGATGCGAATTGCACGTATCAGACAACAGCCCAAGCCGAGGTGTGCCGTGCTCCCTTGAGCTAGTTGCCCAAATAAAATCGGCTGAATGCCGCAAGTGCTCGTCTTAGTAGTCCGGTGAAGCTGTTAAGACCTTGCTGGGTCAATAGCGTAATCAGTCAAAAAAAAGTTTATTGAATTGTAACTGAAAATGATTTATAGTTTTTGTATGTAGATTTTGATTAAAACTGAAGGTTTTTATCCCCTCTCTTTGTAGATAGATAACATAACTATTTCATATAGGTTCAATCAGTTAGAAGTCCCGGCACACGTTATGAATTTCACAGTAGATTCTGTAATATTCAGTTATATGTCGCTATATGCTACTTTATATAAATGTTACTATTATATTCACGATATTTATTAATTATGTATAGAGGATTAATATGTTTTATACAATATTTTTGTTGTTCTGTGTACGTATATTTAATAACGTCTCTCTTTTAAATTCTTTTGCACTAGTGAACACTTAAGAGTATATAGTAGATTCTAGGTTTCTGTTGGCGACATGGGATCCATTATAAATTATATATTTTTAAATCAATTATTGTAATCGATATGTCATACTTTCCTCGTAAAAAAAGAAATATAAGTCCTTTTTTGAAAAGATGGACTGTTGTTTGGATAGATAGAAATTTTGGTATTCGTGAAAGGTGGTAGAAATCTTTCGAATTCATTGTACGTTTTAAAATTTTTGTCTTTTTTTATAATTAATTAATCTATAAATCTGTTTGATAAAACAATTGAATTAATTTAATCTGTAAATGATAGTCTCTCAATGAGTTATATTTCATACTAGCTGTACCCGCGACTCCATCTACGTGGAATCTAATATAATAAATTAGTGACTAAAAAAATCTGAAGTTTACTTATCTACCATTCTCTCATACTTGAGTTGCGACGTCATTAAAATTACAATATTTTTTGATAGAGTGAACCGATTGTAATGAAACAAAGACTAAGTTATTCTCGAGGATATGCTTTATGATTTGGTTTCAGGTTTTATGAACCCAATACTTTGGCAGTGAGGCGTGTTCATACAAACAGACAGACATTTCTAAAAATAAGTGAAATGTATTTTATTATTCATTCCTACACTCATCTTTGTCGGTGGTAGAGCCACGTTGAAGCTATTACTGGCTTCAACATGAATGGGTCGGCTCGACCAGGGTAGTACCACCCTCTCACAGAAAACCGACGTGAAGTAACAGTGCTTGCATTGTTGCGTTTCGTTCGGTCAGTGAGAATGCCGGAGACCTACCTACCCTACCTTTCCCCTTCCTTATTCCTTTCATCTCCCCCTCCCCCAAACAGAGGCTGGCAACGCACTTGCGACTCTCCTGGTGTTGCAAGTGTCTATGGACGGCGGTGATCACTTATCATGAGGTGACCCATCTGTTCGTTTGCCTCCTATGATATAAAAAAAAAATCACACCTGAAACAATTTATTTTCACGAAAATCGAAAAAGTACAGATACATTAGATTTCATTTCTTATTATATGTAGGTATAGATAAATAAACTTGATGATAGAAGTTTCCATTTCATATATTTTAACATGAATAATGTAATTGATGTATAATTAAGTATATAGTTTAGATATCAATATCGCTTCACAAATCTCCTATATACCGAGTACTACGGAATAGACCGGTCAGTAGTTGAAGCATGGGGGGAACCGATAGAGATCCGTGCGCCGCAAATTGAGAGTCGAGCGGCTCAGTGCAAATTGAAAGCGCTCCCAAATTGCTGTAGACCTTTGTATTTGTAACCAGGACCGGAACGCTGAAAATCAATCAGAGTAATGGAGGTTTGTCCGAATCAGTCTGGATTAGTCATTGTAAACTACGTACATAGCACTGCTATAAGATTAGAATAACCGATCGATAGTAATAAAAATACTCTATTAAACTGATTGGATATCTTTCAGTGTTGTGAATGTATTTGACGTGTTATAAATTGTAACATATGACCTTGATTATTCAACAAATGAACCACAGCATTTAATTTTGGAGTGTTAGAGCCACGGTGACGTTTGAGTGGTTTCAGCATGAATAGGTCGGCTCGCCCGGGGTAGTACTACCCTCTCACAGAAAACCGATGTGATGTAACAGTGCTTACATTGTTGCGTTTCATTCGGTCAGTAAGAGCGCTGGAGACCCACCTTCCCCCCTCTCCCTTCCCTCTCTCACTCTTCCTCCAAAACCCCTCCCCACCAACACAGGCTGGCAACGCACTTGCGCCTCCTCTGGTGTTGCTAGTGTCTATGGACGGTGGTGACCCACATGTTCGTTTGCCTCGTTTCATATAAAAAAAAAAAAACAATTTTCTACTCCATCCAATAAAATTTGTTTACTTCGTATTAAAATTTTTAATTTACTTAACAAAATTGTTAAAAAAGAAACCTTATCTCTAGGTAATAAATACACACTTTATTCATAATTATTATAAAGGAGTAGCGAAAGACCGAAAAGGTATGGATAGATTGTGTGAAGAAATTTGAAATGTATAAATGCTGTAAATACTGAGATGATATATGACAGGGGAGAGTGGAAGAGAAAGACATATTGTGCCGTGTGTACTTAGGTGTGATAAGAGTAACAGAGTGATGATGAACTAATTAATGTCTTTTTGTTATATTGGTGTTGGTATGAATTTTAGTTCCTTATTTTTCAAGAGCAAAGAAATACGCATATGTCATCTCAATTTAAAATGGTAGAAATGTGAGAGCGTATATTATTATATAATAGAGGTCGGTGTTGCCTCTTACACGATATACTACATCTATTTAAACTGGGCTATTTGTCAAGTGTCCTGACAAGGTGAAGTTAGACTAGACGTATGTCTTTGCAACTACATTATTAAGTTACTAAGGATCCACTTGACATAACGTCGGAATATATACGATGAGAATCATGATTGTATTTCGTACATAAAGGTTACATATTGTTCTGTTTAAGAACTATTAACAATTTTTACTGGATATTAAATCTATGTATATAATATTATTGCCATGTATCAAGAATTGTCTAAAACCGATTTACGCATCTAGACTAGTGAAACATAAACCTTTAAAAGGGTCCATATTCAACGGGCCTAATAACTATTGTCTAAAACAGTGTTTCCCAAGGTAGGGCCCTCGCCCCACAGGGGGGCAATTTAAAAATGGACTTGACACGACTTTAATCCTTTCGTTTAGGGCTATTTAAATACAATATATAGATATGACAAATTTAACAAAGAAGGCAGATTCTTAAAAAAAAATGGCGTTAATAATTATTAGGTATAATTTCGTTTGACGTTACCAAAATATCAACTGAGTAATTAGAGTCGTCAAGTCAAGTATGTTGTTCATTATATGTTTTGAAACTTTACTTACGATGTTTTGATAACTATTTCATAGAGACTTTGTCATTTTCATAGTGATGAAAAAAGGTTAAAAATTATGTAAAGCGGGGGGCGGAAATTTTTAGAAATGTTAAGGTGTGGCATGGCTTAAAAAGTTTGGGAAACACTCCATTACTCCATTTGTCCTATAAACAGATAATTTCTCACTATTACTTATATTATTTACTTCAATAATTTAATTGTCGGGATAATTATCTGAACTTTTCAAAAATTGTAGTGAAAGACATATGGGTCTGGCATAGTTTGTGATTGGTCTAATATATAGAATTCTACGGTATCAAATTTTGTAAAAGCAAAAAGAAAAACAGGACTAAGAATATACAGTAGGCACGTTTCAAATAGATTGTAAACAGAATAAATGCAAATTAAAAATACATTTGTAATAAATAAAGGGAAAGTATTAACGTTTGGAAAATGTTGAACAAAATCCACTCTACTAAGAATTTAAAGCTATTGTACGTCAAAAGCAACTCATTTTTGTGAAATTTTCCTTTGTAATTACGTAAAATAAGAAAAACTAGACGAGTCGGTAATACGAATGTTATAACGAAGTTGGAACATAATTGTGAACCACAGACTCGAAATTTCTTTTGTTTGAAACAGTAAGTTTCAGTGAGGTAGTTCGCCTACATGGAGCGAGGAACAGAAGGTAAGAGAACTAAGGTACGGCTTTGGCTTACGAATTAAAACAATTAATATGCTCTTTTCTTGTTTTAGTAATCTTGTCTTTTTTATTTCAAGAACATACTTTACCTACATCTAGACCACAATATATTCTTACAAATATGAGATGGCTTAGAAAGAAATATTATCTCTATGCTTTGTCATTTTTAGGATCATCATTTTAATAGCTCATAATAGGGATGCGATAGTGCGTAATCGAAATTGAACCTACGATTATTGAGTATTATTTTTATATAATTTGGAATAGTTAGTATTTTATTTTTCCGAGGTGAAACAGTTCTTTCAAACGCGGTGTTGCCTAAAGCAGTCTCTTTACCTCGGCTTTTTTTGCAACCATTAGTCGTTTTCCCGATATTTAGATATAAAAAAATATCTCATAAGACCTCAATTACTAGTTGATATTGTTGACGAACTAAATCATGAGAAGAAGTAACTAATGTTTTTTTTTACGAATAATTGTGTAATGGGTAATTGCAAACAGGTTTAATAATAACGAATTATTGAATATAGGAGTAGTTTGTGATTGTTGGATATGTGTGGAACTACTATACAACGAAAATTGGGCGCTACCAAGCAATGAAGTACGACATTACTTGTGATATATATTGTTGTAAAAAATACAAGATTTCATAAGCGTGAACTGTCAAAACTATCAGCCTAAATTTGACAAAGTATCAATTGGAATTCACAAAAGTGGATACTTACAATTTTTTATTCCCATATTAATGTATCTGTAGAAAAGCATATAACAAAATAAATCTATATGCAAACCCACCCGTACAGCAAAATTTATCTTATAATAGAAAACATCTCAATACTGTTATAATAAAATATAGTCTGTTGTGCACCATTACTAGAGTAATGCTGTTATAAATGTATTATTAACATTTTTGGAATTTGTACGAAAGGCTGCTGAAAGCAAACATTTTGTTTTTTAAACAAATGTACTATTAATTCAAATGAAATTTTTATAAAAGTACATGTTCCTTGTAAAACCTTTTTAAAGTATTCTTAAGAGAGAAAAGAGATTACCTATAAAATGTTTTCAGAAGAGATAGCCAGTTAATAATACAATGAACAAAAGAAGTTCTTTTATAATAAAAAAATACCATGCATAACCTATATACTTCTAGGTAAGGATTACATTTCATGCCTCCTTTTAATTAAATATGTAAACGATTGTGAACCTACTGTAGTTATCCCCGAGAGGTACTCTGATTAAGATCTTTTAAATTTCATATTAGTCTATTATAATTAAGCGTAAAGTACAGTCTTTATTTTCCTATAAGAACAAAGAATTTAACTCTATCCTTTCGTTGAACATAATATTGTATGTCTGCATTACATTTGCTAGCAATTTATCGCTGGGATTATTTTACGGGCCCTTTGTTTCCTATTAAACTCAATGAAACAGGAATATTATTTTTGCTATTCGTTTTACACTTTTTAAAAACAGTGTAAATTAATATGCAACAATGAACAAGCTGAGTGTATAATAAATTCAAGCCTGTAATGTGCGGTGATGTATACAAAGTTGTTTGGAAGTATAAAATGCTTCGTTTGTTCACTTTTCCGCGCATTTTTGTAAATTATTGTTAATGAACAATAACAGCAAAATGAAGATCTAATGTTTGCTCGTCTGTTTAATTACGGAGTATTGTAAACGTTACCTTAAATCTTGTTTTGTTTTTACAATGAAAACGAGGGTTACAAATAATTTTTATTCCGTGACAAACTTTTTGGTGATCTGGTTAAAAAGAATTGAAAGACAATTTCTTTTATCTCAAACATTAGGGCTTAAATATGTTTTATGAATATTATTATTGACAGAGAAGTTGACGAGTTAGTATGATATGTTATAAGGAGAAATGAAAACCATGTAGTACTAGAAAAGTTTTGAATATGACAGTGGCGGATATAAGAAAAGACGAAGACCGGGAAAGGTATGGTGGATCGATTGTGTGAAAGAAAAACTTGAGAGGTGTCAAGGGACACCCTGATGGAACGAAGTTCCTTTCGATTAATTAGTGAAGGAATTGTAATAAAATTTTATTTTTTTAAGTTATAATAATATTTTTTTTATTATTAACAAATATAATGTTATATAAATTTAATCAGTAGGCTCAATTTTCGTAATAATTGGCTTGTGGTAACTGAAGTAGGAAACATATGTTTGGGATTCTATTTTATTTAAATTATTATTTATTATTAACAAAAAACCTGTATACACTCAACAAAAATAATCGTCGCGACACCACACTGTTCAATGCGAAATAGAAATGAAAATATCTGGCTTGCTTTCTATAATAGAAAGAGAGAGAGAGACAGACAGAGAAACATGCGATGCCGCACAGCTTACAATAGCTTACTATAGCAAAATGTGTCGTTACAACTTTTCGTAAGAATTTTTTCCGTCTAGCCCCCGTTCACAACGCGCGATAAGGAACTTCGTTCCAAAAAGTGTAATAAGATATTGAAGCTTGAATATATCTGACAGGTGAAAGTGGAGAAGGAAAACGTGTACTGATTTTACTTAGGTGGGATTAAGGGTAAAAAGATGATAATGAATATTATTGACATATGCTGTAGGCATACTTGATTTCCAACAATTAATAACAGCGAAGAGTTCTACAATAACGAGCGAGAAACTGAATGATCATTACCTCGAAAGTTTTATTGATAACTGTCTTATTGCATTTTTTTAGGGTAAATGAATAGAATGAGTAAGAAGATAGTAACAAAATGCTTAAATTAAAAATAAATTATAAATAAGTAAAGAAGAAAAATCCCTGTTTATTTTTAATTTTTACTCTCAGACCATTATTATATATGCACTCTTAAGTTATACACTTACCAATAATTATTTATCGTAGTAAACTATAACATACCGGTACAAAATTTGGCACTTGTTACTAAATACAAGGTAATTTTCTTCGTATTATATTCTTTTTTGTATAAAATAAATTCTACTGTAGGTTCCTACAACGAAACAAAAATGTAGTCATTATATCGTATCCTTTCAGAGAATTTCCTTTCTTCTCTTTACATCATATTTCTATTATATCATACGCTTTTTACTGTGTAATATTGTGTAAGAAAGAAAGAAGTTATTTTTAAAGTTTTCATTTAACTTAAGAGGAAATGATTTTCACAAAGTGTATTTAATTTATGAAACACGTAACGTTACTAAAAATAATTTCCTTAAAGAAACTTGCTTTAAATACTAATTTGCATATAACAAATCGATATATTGTGTGAAAGTAAATGGAATTTTTAATTAAAGGTAATGCTTAAAAGCTGTAAGTCTGTAAAATTCTTTTATTATGCAACACGTTTATGAAATAAAGTATTGTATTCATGTACCCAAGCCCTAATAGAGAAATTCACGTAGAACTGGCCAATTTATTTGTAGTTAAGTGCACACAATAACTTTCTCAAATGGTCCGTACTTACACCGACGAAAGCGGCCTGCTATTTATTTCTCAAGTCCGAGGTTTATTGTCGAACCTGCGGACGTATTCTAGTAGACAATATGGGCTTAGATTTGTCGCATCATGTGGTAATAAAACAACGCTTCGCGCGCTATTTGTAGCTTTAATACATCTTTTTATAACGTTTTTTATGAGCAGCCATAAACTTAAGTCACTGAGGGCGAGAAATTTCTTATCCGTCTGACCCTAAAATAATAGCCGCAGAAAAGAGAACAATATAAAAAATAAAATTTCCTCTCGCCGCCAAGAACCTTAATTGGCAGAAAATTACTGAAGGGTGAAGTTTGATTAAAAAATACCCTAATTGTTTTGACGTCAACACCGATGAGGTGATTTGGTAAATACTTAGAGGGTTGCCCTAAAATTTAAGGAAAACAAATCATTTACGATTGGGTACGAGAGGCTTCGTTATTCTCGAATGTTCCTTCAAAATTGTTGGAGCATATTCTATAAATAGAAAAATTAAAATCTTTATATACAGATATATATGAATACATAACAGTCCAGCGTTACATTTAACATTATTTTATTCTCTTTAAAATCTAATACGTTATGATACGAAAATTAAATAATTATTCCTCTAAAGATGACATAAGAAATGATATAAGAGTTACATACGATCTAAGTGGTAGAGCCGCTGTAGGGTTCAGGTTCGAATTTTGTAGCCGCTCGACGATTTTTTTAAATAAAATAATTTATTTGCAAATTGTAAGACTTATTATTGCACACTGTTTTTACAAGACTGACATATGATGTATATTTTTTGTTTAGAACATATACATATACGTTTAACATTATAAAAATCAAAGAGGTTTTTAATATCCTCCAGCCCGCCCAAAAATGACCACAGACAATTACAAAACAAATAAGAAACATATTAAAGTATAAGTCGCTCAGGAGCCTTAACAACTCGACCAGATCTAGTCCGCAAATCATTCCCATTATTTATTTCTAACGAGTAAAGCTTCTGAAATGGTCTAGTGATCACGGCATTCTTCATTTTAACTTCAGCGACCCTGTCTTGACCATCCGCTCCAGAAATTATCTTTTTAATGACACCTATTGGCCAAAGGTGCCTCTTGGCATCAGTCTCTATAAGTACAACATCACCTTGTTTTAAAACAGTGGTGTCTCGGGATGAACTGCGCTGTACTAAAAGCCCTAAGTACTCTTTTCGAAACCTTTGTTTTAAATTTTGCCCTTACGTATTGATATATTTTAAACGAATATTCAAACTTTTGTGGTCTACAAGATCCAAATCGTCTGTATTAGAACAAGTTAATTCCTGGAGAAAATGCATTGGTGTCAAAAAGTTTAAATCATCATTCTCTGCCACATATGTCAATGGTTTTGAGTTTATCGTAGCCTCACAATCACATAAAACAGTTTCAAGTTCCACATACGTAAGAGATCCCCTTCCTAAAATTCTTAACAGTAAACCTTTCATTAATCTTATTAGGCGTTCCCAGAACCCTCCCCACCAGGGTCCGCAAGGAACATTAAATTTCCATTCTATATACTTTATTTGTGACAGTTCCCTAATATAATCCCAGTCCAAACCTTTTAATACATTATTTGCACCAACAACATTAGTGCCGTTATCTGAATAAATTATATTAACCCGACCTCTTCGTGCAATGAATCGCCTAAAAGCCATGAGAAAACTTTCTGTAGATAAAGACAAAGACAATTCTAAGTGTACTGCCCTATAAACAGCACACGTATACAAAATGACCCAACATTTTTGTCCTGTTTTTAATAACAATGGCCCTGCTAAGTCCACGCCTACAACCTCAAAAACCTTCCCTGTTGTAATTCTGGTTACGGGCAGAGGAGCAGTAGGTACTTGAGTAGCTTTAACAGAAAATCTTTTACAGACTAGGCAATTGTTAATAACTTTCTTTACTGTTCGACGTGCTTCAGTAACCCAATAGTCCTCTCTAACATTACACATTACAATACCAGTACCTGCATGCTGTAGTGAACAATGTTTTTGATATATCAATCGACTAACAATAACATGACGTCCAGGAAGAAGTTGAAGGATGTGAAAATGGTTTATACCTACCACATCATGCAGTTATTAAGCAATCAAGTACAAACTACGCCTATTAGACCCGTTTAAGATGCCTCAGCTAAAGACTATTACGGCCAGTCTCTCAATTGAAGTTTGCAGAGAGGGATCAATTTATTAGAAATAATACCAAAGCTTCTTATCAATTTTCGTAAAGGTTCTATTGGCATATCATCAGATATATACAAGGCTTTTTTACAAATATCAATTGTAGATAGTGATGATGTTATCTACAATTTTTGTGATTGAAGGATTTTCGCAAACGCGATATATTAGTAACATACCGTCACAAACGAGTAGTATTCGGGATCACTAGTAGCCAGTTTCTTTTAGCTGCAACTATTAATCATCATTTAGATAATGTGACAGGTAACAAAAGATATTTCGCACAACAACTCAAATCGAGTTTTTATGTAGATAATTGTGTACACTGTGTAAATACTGATCACGAGTGCCAAGAATTTATTAAAATGTCAGAAGAAATAATGAGTGAAGGTAAATTTACATTACGGGGGTGGGTTACTGGGCCTTGTCTAGAAAGTTGTACTCAGTCCGTTTTAGGTATAATGTGGGATAACAAAAATGATCAATTATATGTTAATGTTGATCATCCTATAGGTTTTTTATGTCCAAGCACTATTATCCCAAGGATACTGTTACAAAATGCTTGGCAATTAAAAATAAGCTGTGATGACCAATTACCGCCATCAATTTTCAAAGATTTTTTAGTATGGTTATATAGGACTACATTCATCCTCCAGCCGACACATGGTATAGACTGAGTGCGCGAACCTATGCCTTAGTCGTGACCTCACGTACGTCTTATAGAGGCCTAGTTTGGTGCGATAGGGTAGTCTCGAAGAAAACACCGGGTACAGCACTCTCCTCGCCACCCTCGCCTGTGCTATAATGGCTTCGATGTGTTTACGGAACGTCAGCCCCCTATCTATAGTCACTCCGAGGTACTTTACCTCTGACCTCCAAGGGAGGGTTTGTCCCTGGAGTGTGAGGGGGGGCACTGCTTTCTTAGCATATCTGGGCTGGAAGGCCTGCGTCTTCCCGACGTTCACTGTCAGCCGCCATTTGTTGAACCAGTCGGGAAGTGCGTCAAGCGTCGGTTGAAGCAGCGACGCGGCTTGCTTTCGATTCATGGACGTCGTCCAATATGCCGCGTCGTCTGCGAACAAAGCTATATGTGCTTTTCCAATCACGGGGACATCATTAGTGTAGGCCGCGTATAGTAGCGGTGATAGGCAGCTGCCCTGTGGCACTCCCGCTCTCACCGCTACCTCGGAGGAAATCTGGTTTTCCACTTTGACGTGGATTTTCCGGTCTTCCAAAAACGATTTGAGGAGATGTTGTAATCGAGTGGGAGTTGTTGTTTGCGTTGCGAGCCTGTAGAGTAAGCCCTCGTGCCAAACTTTGTCGAAGGCCTTTTCAACATCGAGTAACACCATGGCGGCGTGTTGTTTTTGGTTGTGACCCTCGACAAAGGCATTCAGCACTCTCGTAAGCTGCAGGGTGGTCGAATGTTCCTCTCTAAATCCGAACTGTTCGTCTCGGAGATGGATATGAGGCTTCAACATGCCCAGCACGAGTCGTTCAAATATTTTAGACAGCGTGCTGAGCAATGTGATCGGTCTGTAACCGTCTGGTTTGCTGAGATCCTTCCCTTGTTTAGGAATCATAATCACTGTCCCTTGTCTCCATCCTCTAGGGAAGTGATTTGCGCGGAGAATTCCATTATAGAGTCGCGTCAGCGCCGCGACAGTCTTGTACGGCGCGTGACGCAACATCGAGTTGGTAACTCCGTCCGCTCCTGGGGCTTTCTTGGGCTTCAATTTCGCTATTTCGCGTTGAACCGCGCGTGGTGTGACAAAGTAGCGGTTGATTTCGGGCTCTGAATCAGCCGCTCTTTGGGTATTCAGATAGCGCATTATATCCGCGTAATGTTGGTGGTCCTGGATAGGGTTAGGGGTGAATTGTTTCGCCAAATGCGTGGCGAAAATCTCCGCCCTATCTTTCGTAATGAATTTTAAAAATCCGTCTTCCCCTTTGTGTGGGTGCGGCTTTCTCGGTGCCGAGGATAGCGAGCGGCATAAGCGATGTACCGAGGGGGTGTGATCTCCTATGCTCTCGACGTGCGCGTCCCATGATTCGGCCGCGTGGTCGTCTAATGCGAGCTTAACGCGCGCTGCCAACGAGTTGAGTCGTGTTTTCAAGCTCGGGCAGCGGGTATTCTGCCACTGTACTCTGAGTCTTCTTTTTTCCTCAATGAGGTCTTTGATGCGTCTGGGGAGGGGTGGTCTCCTGCTCTGCGAACTCATGACACTCGATGATACCTCCAGAGCATTCTGGAGGCATCGCGTGATGTTTGCAGTCATGTTCTCGACGTCATCAATAGTCGTCATTTTGTGCGTGGGCGTTCTGGCTTCGAGCTCTTCCCGAAAACGTTCCCAATGGACCTGTCGGCGCGGTGCAGGAAGCTCGATTCGCACCGGTGAGGCGTAAAATTCGAGTAATACCGGCCTATGGTTGGACGGCAAGTCGGGAAGAACCGTCTGCGTGGACGGATTGCTAAGACCCTTGTATATGACAATGTCTAGCACATCACTTGACGATCGTGAATAATGCGTGGGCGCGTCTGGACCGATGATCTTATAATTATGGTCCTCGGAGTGCTTGAGTATGCGTCGGCCCAAAGACGACGTCCGCGAAGAGTTCCAGTGCTGGTTTTTTAAATTAAAGTCCCCAGCAATAATAGTTGGTTCTAATGACGTAACAAGTAGGTCTTCAAGGTCGGCCTCGAGTGTGCCGATTCTGTATTCTGACGGAGGTCTATAGGCGGCATAGAGTCTCATATTGCGTCCTGAGCAGTTCACCAACACTCCCAGCGCATAAAGCGACTGGTAATGCTTATGTGGGATGAGCTGGTGAACGACTTTACTCCTGACGAGCACTGCCAGCCCCCTGTAGGCAGCGCCGGTGGTTGTCTGCTCATCTTTCCTGTATATAGTGTAACAGGGGATTTTCAGCGTTTCGGTGTCTTTGAGGAATGTTTCCGAGATCAACATTACGTCGATTCGGTGCTCCTTTAGGAAGTGCATCAGCAGTTTTCGCCTCCCTGTGAGGGATTGGGAGTTCCAGTGTGCTACTCTCAGAGGTGTATTATCCATTGACGGATAGCATGTCGACGAGACCTCTGAGAGCAGCGATTTGGCCTTCTGCGCCGTCCTGCACGGTGAGAATACCCTTAATCGTTCCGATTGTCTTGGTCAGCACGTCCAGTTGTTGTGAGAGCTGGACGGCTGCCTGTGTCTTCTTGTCGGATTTGGACTACTTTTTTTGGCGCTTAGTTGTAGCGCCTCCCTGCCCGCGTTGTGTCGGTAAATTCGCCGGCGCCATAAGTGACGTCGGTGCCGCCTCCGACACATCATTGCGCTCGGGTAGTGCTTGACCTCTTCGGCCGGTCCTAGCCACGGTACTGGCCTTCTTATTCCGTGCCTCTCTCTTCCGGACCGGGCACTGTGAGTGACTCGCCGGATGCGGGCCTCCACAGTTTGCACAAGTTGCGGGTTGGTCTAGGGTGCGGTCGCAATCCGAAGCAAAGTGAGGCCCGCCACAACGTACACATGCTTGTTTGCGATGGCAGTTGTGGGAACTATGCCTGAACTGCTGGCATCTGTGGCACTGGGCGGGACCAGTCTTCCCGCGCCAGGCCTCTATCTTTATCCCTCTCATGTTCAGCAGTTCGGTAGTGTTATAGATCGCCGGGATTAGCCCGGGGGTTTTCTTAAACGCAACGTAAAATATATTGCCTGGGCGGTCGCCTCGCGCCCGGATATTCCTTGCGTTTCCGGACTCAAACACTTTGTTCCGTAGGGCTTCCATGATTTCATCAGGGGTCGTGTCAGAGAGCAGCCCTCTGATCGCTACTCTGACATTCATTTCGGCGGGCAGAGAGTACGAAAACCATGCTAAATTTTCTGTTTGCTCTAAGTTAGTGAGGTATTCTTGTATGATGCGGTATTCTTTGTCGTCCTCGGGCAAGAATCGCACCCCCGCACCAAAGGGGCGTGCATTGGGTGGTCGGTTTAACACACTTGCAATGTTTGCAAGATGTGTAGTTCCGTTTCGGAATTTCTCGACTACAAGGGGCGGATATTTCGCCCTTTTTTGGGGTTCCGCAGTCTGCAATGCAGATGCAGTGCTCTGATTGGCTGTCTCGTTAACGGCCGAAGTACCGGGCGCGGCTCTCGCCTCGGTAACGCCGTCTTGTGTCTCGCTTCTTTGCATCGGTTGTCTCTCTCTATGGGCGGAATTCTGCTGCGTTGATTTCGGCGCAGATGTCGCTACTGCGTAGGTTTTCGGCGGGCTATACCGGCACGAGGACCTTTGTTTTGTTTCTGTCTCGCTCACCGGTGCTGTTGTTGTTGCAGAAATTTTTCGAGCAATGATTTTCGTTGTAGTTCCCGTAGGGGTTGTCGTCTGTGTCGTTGGGGTTGTTCTGGCCGGGGATCTCGAAATGGTTTTCCGAGCAGGTGCGGGGGCGGTCGTGGTTCTCTGCGGCAGCGGTTTTGTTATTTTTGGCGCTTTCGCGAGGTTTTCCTTCTCCTTACGTGTTAAGGAATCTGTGCGGGGGCGGACATTCCTTTCCTCGGGGGAGTCGTCTTCGTCCTCCTCTCTGCCACGCCGGGACGCCCTTCCCAGCGGGCTTATATCGAGGGCGGGTCTAAGAATATCGGGAGGGCTTAGAAAGCCATTCTTGGCAAGATCTAGGGCCCTTTGGTCCCTAAGTGCGGGGGCGGCTTGCTGTATCTGCGCTTCTTGTATTCTCAGATAGAGCGTCATCCATCTTTTTAGTTTATCTGAGAAGGAGTCTGTTATCAGGTGCAATGCAACCGTTTTGAGGTCGCGTTCGTATTCCTCCAGCAAGGTGGAGTCGACTGTCGCTTCAGTCGCGCTCGGGACTTCTGCGGTTGTCTGGCTCCTTGCGGGGGCGGGCGTAGGTGTCGCTTCGTCTTCCGGTGATGCAGGCGGCGAGCGGTACTCGACGCGAGAAAGTCCGGTAGGCGTTGCGGGGGTCGTCAGGTTGGCGGGTTCGTGGGTCGTGGGCGTAGGCCGGGTCGTCAGATGTGCGGGATCGGTGTCCGTTTGCGTGCTTGGGGTCTTCGGTTGGCCCTGAGAAGGGCCTTTGTGCTTCTTGTCACCAGCGTTGCTCAGCATGGTGACTCGATGCCTTCGGTGTTAATACGCCGCGGTGCAATCCTGAGTGCGCCGTAGCGACACCCGGATTTCTCGTACTTAAGATATCTAAGTAACGTTGGTCGCTGGACAGGTACGACCAACGCGAGCGCGGACTAAGGATTCGTGCACTACGTAGGCGGCGTAGGCGAATCTGAATACGCATGCGCGAGAACCTCGCGTTTTATAGTGTGCGAGTGGACACCAGATGTTCACCTGTTGGAGGGCGAGTGAGATGGACGCGCAACGATTGCGCGCGCTTCATGAACCTCATCGCATTGGCCAACGTGGTATTTTATTTTCGTGTACATGCTACTGTTATTGCACGTTTATTTTGTACATAAGAAATGCTATTTTATGAATAAATGACGAGAAATTTATCAGCATATAACGCTTTTTAATTCTCTCCAAATCTCCTGCAACCGTCTGCGGCGACTCGACGCGCACTACAGTTAAACAAACTTTGATTCCTTGTTCCGTATTAAAATTCCACGTCGTTTGACAATATTTTCTATAGAAAAATGTAAATTTTCAATACACACATTTTGTGATGCAAGCAAACATGCTTACGCTGCTTGTGTGTTTTGAAGGTCAGAATTTGAAGGTCAAGTTTGCGTGCAGTTAGTGATAGCCAAATCTAGGGTTGCACCGATAAAAGAAGTGACAATTTCAAGAAAGGAATTATTTCAGCGGTGATTGCTGTTAGATTATATAAACAAGTTATACAAGCACTGAATATTAAATGTGATGTTTATTTTTGGACAGATTCTGCTGTCGTTTTAGCTTGGATACAGAGAGAGATTTATTGGTCGGTGTTTGTAAATAATCGTGTGAAAGAAATCAGAAGTATTAGTGATAGGAACCAATGGCACCATATAGCGGGAACACAAAACCCAGCTGACATACCTTCTCGTGGTTGTCTGCTTGATAAGTTAGAAGCCTCATATTGATGGGCCGGACCAAAATGGCTATATGACAAAATAGAATTATGGTCAAATACTGAAATGTCAGTTGATGAACGGTTGGTTAATTCGGAAGCAATATATTCTGTACAAATAGTAGATGATAGTGATTTTAGTGAAAGGTAAATAAATAAGGTCAGTAAATATTCTAAAATAGTACGAATGAATGAATGCTGAATATTTTTTATCCAACTGTCTACGCTATTGACCCAGCAAGGTCTTACGAGCTTCACCGGAGCCACGCTGAAGCTATTTCTGATTTCAGCATGAATGGGTCAGCCCGCCCGGGGTAGTTACACCCGACCCACAGGAATTCGTTCGGTCAGTGAGTGCGCCGGAAGGCCACCGCCCCTCCCCCGCACTTCCTTTTTCCCCTCCCCCTTACTCTTTCCCGCCAAACGCAGGCTGGCAACGCGCTTGCGACTTCCCTGGTGTTTGCAAATGTCTAAAGACGGCGGTGATCACTTAATATCAGGTGGCCCGTCTTTTTGTTTGCCTCCTATGACATAAATACATATAGCTTCTCCTTATTACCTATTGTTTATAATAATAAGTGTCAGTTCTCAAAGCTTTAATGGTACCTGTTAACGTTTGTATTTATGCGCGAACACGTTAACAAAATAACATAACACTGCAACGTAAATTTTCCTTTCCAAACTTTGTAATTAATGTTTTATAATTTGCCCACCGAGTGCACTAAAGTTCTTTGGGTTATGTTTTGACCGCACGGTGTATCTAGAGTAGCTACAGACATTAGTTCTGAATATTCTGTGAAAAGTTTCTGGGCAACATGACCACATTGTATTACACTTATGCTAAAACTAGTGCTATCTACAGATAACAGGACGTTTTTGAATTTACTATAGAATAGATTTCTTTACAACCAAATACTTTGAGAGACTAATGATTAAGATTAAAATGTGTATATATTCAATACGAATAATAGCTATAATATATAATAATAATATATAATTATAGCTCGGAGTGCCAATAGATGTGAAAACTAGTTTAATACCAATTATTTTCAAATTTACAAACTATAAAGTATATGTAATGCTCACTATAATTGATTTAAAAATACAAAAAAGAACAGTTATTCCACATCATTTGGGAGTTTTACTATTGCCGGCACTCCTTGTTACTGCGTCGCATTTTTTTTTATTTCAAGTCTAACATCCATTTCTATTTCAATTTTCTGCAGACTCGTCTTTAATTAAATCATGACACCAGACCTTCGTGGAATGTTACTCATATTGTATATAGCTCTCAATATTATAGTTAATATTAATGTGATAACTATATCTATAGTTTTATGTCTATTTCTCATTACTATTGCAATATGCAATGTGTATGTTGTGATGGTCGTTATGCTTTAGTAGCTCTTTTGACAGAGATTAATTATAATTTTGTTATTAGTTAGTGCCTAGCATTTGATTTGGCACATCGAGAAAAAGAGTAACGTATGCGGTTAGAATCGGCTTGCTTTGGTTTTGTAAAGTGTTCTCTATTGCACAGCGCATTACCTGCCATAGACAAAGATAACGCTATACGAAACCGAACTCAGCAGACTACCTCGCTCTTTTCCCGACTACCAAATCAAAAGTCGGGTACTGTATATGTATTTTAACATTACAATACCCATTGAAATTTTAATGGGTTTGTTTCAATTTTATCAATGGAATTCACATATTATTTATGTACGAACGGTTTAAAAAGAGATTGTTAGTAAAGCTACGTATAAATATTGCGTTCAAACATCAATGTGACAACTCCGGGCGTCCCAGTATGTACAACTCCACGTTATGAGTTCCTGGTTTCATTTTCATTCCTAACGAAAGCTTGTATGCATATTTACTTTTTATTTTAAATCTCAGTGTTCTACGGTATTAAATATGTAAGTTATATTCTATTTTTAGAACACCATGTATTTATAAAATTAATAAGTGGTGCAAAAGTTTTGTAGGAAATAGGACGAACATAATAGTTACATTATTAAGAAAATATAATGAATAAATATTTACTGCCAACAATTGCGGTAGGAATTTTAAATAATTTTACTCATTGTTAATTTCTGATTACGTAATACCAATAGCATCAAAAGCCCGCAATCAATAAGGGTTCCTTCCGGGTCCAATTCGAAAACCGTAATAACAATGACGTCACTGGGATACTACACACTTCGCTTTTTGCCATCGAAACCGAGGGTCTCCCATATAAGCACCCGCGGGAGTGCTTTGCGTGGCAAATTGCTATTCAATGCGGCTTGCCCCGGGCTTGAAACTGCCTATCAGGAACACATAAACCCTCCTGGTTCTCTCCATTTACTTTGACGAGTTGGCAAGCCTCTTCTCGTTACAAAACCAGTGTAAAATTTTTCGATAAATATTCCAGCGTTTTACGTATAATTCTTCTAACCAACAAATTCAGAAGAGTCATTAACGAGTTAATCAATTGTGTTCTTATTGTAATTTGAGACATTGAGACATTGGCGTATTACAGTTTTTGTAGGTTATTCGAAATAGTTATTTTGTGTAGTCGTGCTTCATTAAATTCTTTCATATCGTATTATCTATGGATGGGCTATGCAATAAACTGCTGTTGAAATCCATAATGAAAAGTTAAATATCCGAGTTTCGATTACGATACAATTACTAAACATAAAGATAGAATTTGTGATATTTGTCTGAGATATCTTTGACATTAAACTCCAGAGTTGTTTTCTATATTTGATTTAACGTCGAGAAAAATATATTGTTAGGGATATTTTATTCTTAATAAAATACATTGGTATCAAAGGCTGGTTTTCGTTTGTAACCAATACTTCCTTTGATAGAATTCTTTAAAGTTGATCGAAAATTATGCGTCGTAAAAACAAACTTTTTATTCGATTCGCTTCACTGTTTTGAATTTCATTAACTTTAAGTTTCAACCCATAACGGGACCGCGACGTTTAGTAAATTACTCCCTTTTACGTGAAATATGCGAGAAGTTTTTGAACCCTAATTGAAAATCAAGTGAGTTTGTACACAGAATAACAGCACTTCGTAACGAACTTTCCAACTATGTCTAACAACTTGTCAAACAAATATTGAATTTGTCATTTATTGTTTTAACAATACTTAACGGATATCTCTTATCCCGACCTTAGCCAGAATAACGAGTCATCATAATTATAAATAATGCAGCAGAATTGTAATTTTAATGTTAATGTGCCATACAGTTTTATCTATATTTCTATACTAATACTATAAAGAGGTTTTTGTAGGTGGTAGAGCCCCGCTGAAGCTATTTTTGGTTTCAGCATGAATGGGTCGGCTCCGCCGGGGTAGTACCACCCCTCTCACAGATAACCGACGTGAAATAACAGTGCTTACGTTGTTGTGTTTCGTTTGGTCAGTGAGAGAGCCGGAGGCCCATGTCCCTTCCTCTTTCCTTCTTTCCCTTTCCTTCCCCTCCCCCTTCTCCCATATACAGGCTGGCAACGCACTTTCGACGTCCCTGATGTCGCTAGTGTCTATGGACAGTGGTGATCACTTAACATCACGTAACCCACCAGTTCGTTTTCCTCCTTTGATATAAAAAAAGGTAGTTTATGAGTTTGTGACGTTGTAGGGGTAATATCAGGAACTACTAGTCCGATTTGAATAATTCTTTCAGTGTTAATAGCTCATTTGTCGAGGAAGGTTATAGTATATATTGTATATCATCACGCTAAGAGCATTAGAAGCGAAGCATCAATGAAAAATGTTTCAAAATCGGTTTTTTTTTTCTCTTGAAAGCTTCCGCATGGGTGTTAACGTTACAGCTCAAAGTAAAGTCGTCGTCTAGTCGTCCATAAAATGGTATCATCTCAGGACGTCAATCAAATACCATATAGTATTATTTACTAATAGTATTCATTGATTGTAAAACGTCTACAATAGCTAGCGAATTTTTAACAATATTATGTAACTGACTTTTTTATCTATGTTCGTTTATCATACAGTATCAATTACAAATCGAGTTACATTTTTGGTTGTGAGAGAAACATGGTCACAATTTAATAAGAATCGTCTTTCTTTTTTTTTCCCCTGCTTATCTTTAATTGATGAAGTATAAGAAATAAAAGAAAAAGTAACGAAAGAAAACATGGAAGTTAAATTAATCAATACAGATTTAAGTAAGCTAAAATATTTCATAGCGTTTCATGCAATAAGTCTTTGAAATAAAATGTTAATGATTTTTGAATACCATGATATTCATCACAATATGCCTTGTATTTATTATCAAGAGATTTAATGGCCGACTCTTTCTTTAGCAATTCGTACAGATTGAAGGAAGAAACCCCAAGGTTCTTAAAGCATTAAATGGTTAAATATTTTGGGACCAAATCTGTGACAGTGTTGAAGATGTTCAAAGGTTGATATATTCATTATAACACAGTGAGTAATGTAGATAGGGGAATAACATAAATCAAGGAATACCGTCGAGCGGCGGCGATTACTTTTGGAGCAGAACAGTGGGCGGACGCTCTGACCAAAATCTTATAAATGTACTCATTACTTTACTCTTATAATTAAAGTAAGCTTAGTGATGTATGTTATACAACCTATAGCTGATCATAACATATTAATTTTTGCCAATGGCTTCCTTCGCGTTAATGCAGAATTGACTTATTCGTCTGAATTAGTACATTTTGTTCGAATGAAAAGTACGTCCTTTCCCATACTAGTGACAATATTTACCTATGCAAAATTTCATAACGATCAGCTGAGTAGTCATGCTGTGAAACACAAATAAATAGACTCACTAATTTCTGTATTACGAGTTAAACTAATTTAAACCGGTACTCAGTAAGTAGTCTGTTGAAGCTGTTAAGACTTTGCTAGGTCAATATCATATTCAGTTCGAGAAAAAAAAACAGTATTTAGTGTATTGTAAAACTTTGAATTAAATGAAAAATTAAACCTATTTTATGATAAAATTTATTTGATTACTGTTTTATTATATACTGTTTGTACTCTGAACTTGATAATGTTAAACCGGCCATAAGGCGGAGAGGCCGATAGAAAAAAAATTGTTATCCGTAGTATAATACAGAATCAAATTAAACTTATCAAAAATTGTTGAAACAGTACGAACAAACAGACATACAAATTTATTATAATAATAGGAATTTCATGAATTGTATTACCAACGTCTGTAACTGGTAACTTGTGCTTACTTTTTGCTAGGTTAACTTTTTACCGAGAAGCGAACGTATCTCGCGTATAATTACACGACGAAATAAATTACCTCTGACATAAATAACGACGCTTAATTATACGCGGTGGCAGGTATGGAAGCAAGGAATAAGTTCTTTACTTTAACCTGCCCTTTTGTTTTCCTACAATGTATAACCACGGTCGTCGGTTCACTTCCAACTTTAATCTTTCGTTTGTAATTTTGTTTTTAAGAATGTGTAGGTGTGTTTTTTTTAACATATGTGTTAAATATAAATCTTTTAAATATATTTGAGGGTATGTGTATTTCTATAGTGTCTATATTGGTCGTTAGATTTTAACATATACGGTGTCATGTGGTAGTGATGTGGCTAATCTATATTGGAGTATAACGTCTGTGAAACAATAGAATAAGGAGGGGTAAATAAGTTTTTACATAGCAATATTCAACTAATTGAACGATTCTTTCATTTTCACAAAAAAAAATCTAGTGTCAGCATGAATGAGTCGGTCGCCCGGGGTAGTACTACCCCCTCACAGAAAACCGACGTGAAGTAACAGTCTTGCATCGTTCGGTCAGTGAAAGCGCCGGAAGACCAGCTCCCCTACATCCCTCCAACCTAAACTCCTCCTCACCTTCCTCCATGTTTCTCCCCGCTCCCCCAAACAAAGGCTGGCAATGCACTTGCAACTCTCTTGGTGTCGCAAGTGTCTATGGACGGTGGTGATCACTTAACATCAGGTGACACACCTGATCGTTTGCCTCATATGATTTAAAAAAAATGGTTTTACACTTTGGTTGTTTATTTTATTTTTGGAATAAATATTATGAAAAAGTAACTAATATAATATGAACATGTTTTATTTAAATAAGAAGTTTATTACAATAAAATGAAATGTCGTTATTAATAGAATACTTTAGTTAAAATATTCCGCAACGAATTTGTTAACTACTTTTTCTAGAGCTTTTAATAAGTAAGTAATATAATTTGTGTAAATAATATTTGCAATTTTGTGATTCAGAAATAATACATAATTTATGCGATCACATTTAAATACAACGAGTTTGAAACAAGGAGTTTGAATAAACGGTGGGTGGGTGTTATAAAAATTATCAAATTACCTCTTAATTTCTACAAGACAAAGCGAGTTAGGCGTAAGGACATATCTTTTCTGTTAATCGTGCCTAAATTTCAACTACTCGCACTGATGTCAGTTGTGTAAGCTCGTAATAAATGAGGCCTACCCTTACATGACCGTCTTTAATCTTGGGTTAAGTATCGCAATATTTTCTAAACCGACTTAGGGACTATAAAATTAATATTATGGTCTGAAAATAAATTTGATTTGCATGCCCTCTCCCGACTCCGACGTGAAATATATTTTTATGATGGTATTAAAATGCTAATTCGATAATCTTCTATATATAAATTGTCAGAGATAAAAGTACATTTATCTACTCTGTTTGCCAACCGTTTTATTATACTTTTTTTTGTTAAGTAGCTATTGCTGTTCAGCTTTAGCGATTGGTATCAATAATAAAAAAAAAAACTATTACTTTTGTTTCCATACCATCGAGGAACCTTTATATATATATATATGTATGTATGTATGTATGTATGTATGTATATATATATAAAGATATACATACATATATACATATTTCACGAGCTTGACAATATGTGTCTTAAATTTATTCATCCATTAAATTACCAAAGTTACACCAACTTCACCAAATCTGCTTTAATATGCAGTTTTTTTTTTCAACCAAAAATTTCGCTTTGTTTTGTTTTATCCAACAGCCCTGATGACTTCTTATAAAGGATGTTTTGCAGTTTCTAAAACCCTACATCAATAATATCGGATACTAGCCGCAGTCCTCTGATAAAAAGGTTTATTTACATAAATGTTACAGCAACATGAGCTACAAATAAAATTAAGTAAGAAAAATATGTTACTGAACTGATCATTATTTCCCGAGTTATTATTGAGTGTCAAAGTCAAAAAGGACTTTTTTGGTATGATCGATGATAACTCTGTGCCAAATCATTATACAGACCTAGTGAGCAGCTCAAATTAAAGAACATAAAATTTGCTAAAAGAGTATTTCTATTATTTAAAAAATATCAGAGCTCATCGACCGTTTCTAAGATAAACAAAAATTTGGAATTCTTTTTAGATGGTGTTTTAAGGATTCGTGTGAAACCATAGACCTGAACAATGTGTGATAGTCAAATACAAAAACTAGACACTTGCAAAAACTATTAGGAAGTACTGGGATTCTGGAAGTTTGGAATTATATATTTTTAAGTAAGTAATAAAAAAATGTTTTATAAATACTTGGAAGTAGGATTTAAATAATGTTAATTTCGATAATTATCGTATCTAACTATAATTAATAACCATTCGGGGACTTTATGTGAAATAAAAAAAACACCAAAAACGGTTAAAACGCTTAGAAGAAAATTTGCGATTGCGAACATACAATGAGATTTTATACACAAAGATATACCTATAACATGGATTCTGGATATAAGTTAATAAATTCTATTTTTTTCTTATGAAATCGGAATATTAAAAATGTACAAATACCTCGTAACGATTTACATACATTAATATTTACATGTATTTCTTATTTATTGAAAAAGGTATCTATATTTATTATTACATCCTATAATAAAAACATTTTCATTTTACTGCGATGCGAAACGTAAGGGTCACCTTTCTGAGTCCTCCCTTTTCGGGTTGGTATAATCCACGCTCTATGACCGCTTATATCATATTTAGCCCACTTGACTACACCAATGTTAATGAAAGTCTCTTTTCTTTTGTTTTGTTTATTACCTCTTTATTTTTCCTTTGGTTATATCAAAGGTAATTCATAGCGAACGTGTTTGTCTATTTGTTTATACTGTGACTTTTTTCTTTATTATTTTCTGCACTGTCTCTATAGTATAGGTCGGCAGCAAATAAAACATTCGATGCAGTGCTACGCGTGTTTGCACTCGGAGTTAATCAAACTCACTTCAACTTCAACATTTAAATAATGGCGTCTCGTATAATCAAACTAAACTTACAATTTTATTAAATTCTTTTAAGATTTTGTTTAAGTTTCTTTAATTTATAGCGGCGCCCCTTTAGTTCTTAATCTATCAGAGTGGCGCCTAGTTTCAAAAATCCCTGGTATAGCGTATATTTTCAGACAGTTTTAAGAGTACAATTAAGGAATGTTTGAATAATGTTTTTAAAACACGCAAGCAAACCATTTAAAAAGGATAATTATTATCCAAAGTATATACTAGTTTTTGCTCGCAACTTGGTTCGCGTTATTATAGTTTTGATCTCTCTCTCGAGAAATTCTTTTTTTTTGCTGCCAACGTATGTACAAAAAATTGATGATAATCGGTTGATAATTTAAGCCATACGTATCTAAGAAACAAAAGAACTCACATTTCCATTTATAATATTAGTTAGGATAAATCGGGTTCATTTTCAGCGTTCAGTGACGTAACTCTTTTTTACGTGCTCGGCAAAAGGCTGGTATATTATATATCTTGTTAAGAATTTATTCATATTATTTATCGTTTTATAATATTTTAATATAAACAATTTCTTTAGTAGTAATTGGTACGGTATTACGTCAAGTGTCGATTCGTTATGGACAAGGAAAACTGAACTGATATAACTTGACATGTTGAGCCATACATATGAATAGAATATCAAGATATTACATAAATATGTATAAAGATGTTACCGGCGCGCATGTATGGAAATATTGATGAATGCGCCGAAACAGGAATAAGTAAATATGGATATCAGGATCTGACGCCCGTGTAGCGTACCTCCACCATAAAGTGCTTTCAAATAGAGAGTGCGCAAAAATCTCTAATGGCATAAAGTGCAGTTTTCCATATTTGTTTATTTATTTTTACGTATTATAAAAATATTGTGATATCTTCTACCTCTTTATCTTTTGATTTTTATGAATTCATACTCTTATGTGGTATTGTATAAATCGTTATTTTAATATTCTTTGCGAAGGAATAAATGGAAGCATTATAGAAAAACAGATTAATTAGCTATCGTGCAAAGACTGCCAATGTTTCTTTAGCCAATTAGCCTTTCCACTGTCGATGTCATTTACATGAGTTACAACGAAGATTCAGTCGATGCAATAAGTTTAGCGAGAAATATATAAAATCACTTAGTTACGAAGGAAAAGGTTAAAAAGGATCTAATGTCATAGTAGTCCGATGAAGCTGTTAAGACCTTGCTAGGTCAATAGCGCAGTCTGTTTGAGAAAAAAAAAGATCTAATGTCATAGATTCAGGCCTATATGACATATATGTGTGTTAATTAAAGCGATGATGGTTCATTGGTTATCGTATTGGGACACTGCGTCGATTGACGTTGTGCGAATCCTTGCAAATGAGCTGGAGATTTCGGTGCAGGAAAGTAACGTGATGAAATCTTAGCGTGGTGGTAAGTAAGGCTTTTGCTAAGCCTAGTTGGTTAGCTACCATCCAAACAGAGAAAATCTATCATCAAGCAGCAATGGATGTGCTCAGTTAGCTGAACTTGAGACCCTGTCCCCTCTAGGTTTAGAGTGTTTATCATCTTAGACCAGATTGTCATTTAACATCAGCTGAAATTGTGGTTTAACACTAAAAGCTATAAAGTATTAAAAATCTTATATATTTATTATATTAATACGTGAAGCCAAATTTTGTACCCCTTTTTAAACAATTCGCGTGAATGGTTGAACTTGAAATTTAGCGTAGTAAAAGTTTATGTGTAGGAAAAATGCACAAAGTTATTTTTTATATAAAATACATTAAAAGCACATTAAATCAAGTAAAATATAGATTACTTACACTATTGCTTAGATTTTAAACATATACACACGTGTGTATGAAAACGACGTTATGACATCCTTCATTTTACTTTAATGTTCCAATTACCTTTTTTCATCATACATTCTATATTTTTAACATGACTTACGTTCTATACCATACATGGTAACATGGTTATTAACTGGTCAAATTGTAGGTTACTCTATTAATAATATAATATGTATATTCACAATATACATTAAAAATTAATTGATCTTAAATTATTATTTATTCTCTTTGGTTTTATTAAATGTCAAAATGAATTATGGTCGAATCTAGGCACTAACTACTAGACAACCACTAGTAATTAATAAGTGCTCCAATTTATGTAGGTACATATAGGTTTTTGGAAATATATATTAGATATAGAGTTGTTTAACCGCATTTCAGACACTACGATATTACAAAATTTCGGTAATTTATATGTTATTGTCAAATATGACGAGCTTCGTCGGAGTAAGATTATTATGAGAAACTTTTAATGCAATGTCATATTCTTGTGATAAGGGTTTGACGGTTTAATCAATCGGCTCCATTCCTTATTGAAATTTGATTATATGGGTAACGTATTATTAAAAAAAAGGAAAGTTTTATAGGAAATAAATGTAGGTATTTATTTCTAACTAGCCATTCGCCTTCACACATATGTATTAAAAAAGAAAATGAGTCAAATTTTTCCTTTACAGTACTTTCTTCTACCTCACTTACACTTTCTTTCTTTTATAAGGAGATTTTTTAACCCAAATTATTCGCTTTTCCTTACGATTTTCTTTCATTAATCATCTGTATTTATTACTTAATTACTTATAATATAACAATAATAATATATTAATATAATATTATAAAGAGGTAAAGTTTGTTTGTGACGTTATAGGGGGTAATCTCAGAAACTACTGATCCGATTTGAAAAATCATTGTTATATCCCTCATTTATCGAGAATGGTTATAGGTTAACTATCATCACGCTAAGACCAATAGGAGCGGAGCACCAATGAAGAATGTTTAAAAATCGAGGTTTTTTTCCTCTTGAGAGCTTCCGCTGCGTGTTAGATATAAAGAATATCTTTATTCCACGCGAACGAAGTCGCGGGTAGAGGCTAGTGTCTGGATAAAAGAATTAATCAAATCTGAAGTGATGCATTCACATACATTCCGCGTTTTATTTTTACATATAGATATTTCTTGATTTTAGTCATTTTTGTCAATATAACAAGTATAATATGTTCAGTATTAAATTTACAGTACAGATTAAGACCAATCTCATGAAATAATGTATCAGTTGACAAAATGAAATACTATTACTCTCATTATACAAATTGAACAACATATACGCGTTTAAAAAGAGACATTCGATGAAGAACATCCTTTACAATAAAAAAGGAATCATCGAAATCGGTTGGCATGATATTGAGTTATTCATCTATTTGTCATATACACACCAAATGCTAATTTAACACTTATACGGTTTTGCACTGGATGCCGTTGACAGAACTGGACCAAAAAAAATGGGACCACACGGGAAGCACTAGCTTTCAAATAAAAAAGAATCATCAAAATCGGTTCAGCCAGTCCAAAGTTATGAGGTAACAAACAAAAAAAAAAAAAAACATACAGACGAATTGATAACCTCCTCCTTTTTTTGAAGTCGGTTAAAAAACAAAAGACACGCCCAATCTGTAGGAAAACCTTGTAAGAAAATCTCGTAGCTTAACACCTTAATCCCCGCGTCAGGGCTATATGACCCAACACTGAACGTTTTATCGACGCGATTATCTTGTTAACCTGCTGACCATAGAAGGCATCTTCTAATGAGAAATTATGGAATGAAAGAAAACGTGGCTGGCTGTTTTATTTTTACCTTATCCATTTGGTGATGTTATTTTAATTAATATTATAAATGCGAATGTGAGTGTATTTGTTTGTTTTTTACCATTTTACTACTTTATTACTTAACTGATGAACATCAGAGTAGTTGCCAAAACAAAGTAATTTTTTAATGGAAAATATTTGTATGTCCCTTTTACTATAACTCTTCAGTAAAAAGTACTTTAAATATATCGGATATCAGGTAAAAAACACAATAACTTACAGCTTATCAAAAACACTTTATTTCTCCTACATATAATAAAAAGTGTCATAATTCCGATATATTGCCGTGTTTTGATCGTTAAATGTAACATTTTTATCAAAAAGCGTTCAGTGACGCTTCTCGTGCCCATAAATTTCGCCGCAATGGCGGCATTACTCCCGTAATTAAAAATTAATAGTTGCATAAATCAATAATAATGTTTATTGTTGCGTTCGCACCGAGTCCAAACAGACTCATCCAGTAATACGATTATGTTCGACAAATAAATTCAATAATATCTCTTATTGTGTAACATTATTTCTGAGCTTATATAATTTTTTGTTGATGTTAAAATGTAATACGTTGTGTATCAAGGATTTTAACAAGGGAGAAAAATAAACTTAGGATTGTTTCTCCTCAGAAAGATAAATTATTACTTAAGGATATCTTCATATCTATCATTGTTTCCCTAAATATATCGGATAATAGCCGCAGTCTTCTGAGAATAAATAATGACAATAAAAAAAAATTATTTACAATAATGTTACAGCAGAATGAGCTACAATTACAATTAAGTAAGAAAAATATGTCACTGAACTGATCAATATATTAGCAACTAACTTTTGCTAACATTGCTCGCGTTTAAGTAAATCTAACTTATCTCTTGGGAATAGTACCATTTTCCAATTACCTTTTCTTTCTACCCTTGAGAATGTGTGTGTAAAATTTCGTGATGAACGGTGCTAGTGAAAGGATAGTAAGAAACAGAGAAAGAAACAAACATTCGCATTCGTAATATGAATAGGAATTAAAACTATACACTAAACTATTACTAGACAATTTATAGAATTATTAGCCCCTGCCCGCGACTTCGTCCGCGTAGTAATAGTTGCTTTGGGCTAAAGCTAACATGCAGTGGCAATTCTCACGAGAAAAAAAATCCAATTTTGAAACATTTCTCATTGGTGTTTCGCTCCTATTGGTCTTAGCATGATGATATTATAGCCTATCGCGTTCTTCGATAAATGAGCTATATAACACTGAAAGAATCAAATCGGACCAGTAGTTTCTGAGATTACCCCCTACAAAATCATAAACTCGCAAACTCACAACGTCACAAACTACCTCTTTATAATATTAGTATAGATGACTTTATAAATACTAGTGGGCGCCCAGTGGTCGACATTCCACCATAGTTATTTGATATTTCAAAGTTTGAACGTTATTAGGGGTTCTTTTGTCAAAGGGTATACTTCTATAATCAAAGGTTTTCATCATGGCTACTCAGTTATTTGCCATGATCTTTAATTTTATAAACATTTAAAAAATCTATGTGTAAATGAAAATTGAAATTAATTAGAAATTTGAAACAAAAATCACATGGTAAAGCTCTCAAATTTTAAGCAAACATAACTTTATGAAAATAAAGAAATTTTTCGCAACCCATGACACAATTTTCAATTAATTTTACACGAAACCATGGTTGGTGGTATTTCTGGGTGATATTGAATTAAATGTAGTCTGTTCATTATGAGAAATAGTGATATGCCCAGTATCATCGTTTGGAAAAGTAATGGATCCACAATACAATCAAATGGTGAATCCAGACAAAGATGTTTTTAATACTACCATTAGCTTTTGAAAATAAATTCTTTTTTGTTGCTACATGCGGTTGAATTGCAACATTGTAACCGCGGAGGTCTAAGTCATGGATTACTTTTATGAACAAAATCCTTATCTTGATTACACAATGTATTATTTGGCTCATTTTTTTTATTAAATCTTCATTTGAAGTGAGTTCACCATAAAAAATAATAAACATTACAATAATAGTTACATTTTATAATATCATTGTTGAATGTGGGATAAAAAATGGTAATTGGAACGTAAGAGTTAAAAAATACATGTAGTCGAGCATAGCAACCTCTTTCACAACCTTTTTGAAGTTCGTAATTATTGACGGCTGTCAAAATGTTTTTTTTTTATTTACACGTGTGCATATGTTGCATAAAATTCGAGTAGTAGTGTGAGTAGTGAATATTTTAATTAATTTAATGTACTTTTAATGCATTTTATGTGAAATAAACAGCTTTCAGCACCGCCATATAAACTTTAACTATGCCAGATTTCAAGTTCACCCGTTGACGGGAAATAGGTTAAAAAGGGGTACAATTTTTTTGCTTCACGTATTAATATATAGATTAAAAAACGTTTAATACCATCTGGAGAGTGCTGAGATAATTTTATACCGTGAATTTTTTATCTAAAAAGTTTAAAGTAAAGTAGAACATATTAAGTTTCTATTAGGTATACTGTTCAAGTATGTGTTAATTCTCTTATCAAGTTCTAATACATAGTCAATTTGTAGTCTGAAATGAGAAGGCCAAAACAATGTAGGTACGTTCTTGGCCCGAGAGTTATCATGAATAACTTTATCATTTTCGTTCTATTTTGAATACACGTTTCAAAGCGATCGCAAAGTACTTCGACTCCATAAAAATGATATGACATCACATCGCCTTTGTAACGAGGTCCCGTAAAATACACAGTATCATGAATTCTTCCTTCCTTTGCGATACGGTTTATTCGTATAACGGTCGAGTTGTGTAACTGAGGTTGCAAAAAAATGTTGGTCCTATTCTGAGTATTTTATTTAATGTTTTTCTTTATAAAAATAGAGAAATTACTACTCATTCGTAAGCTCTCTTCAGTATAATGTAATCAATAAAATATGCGTTCCACTATAGTCTCAGGTTTATTTTGTTGCGGGATTTTCGGTAGGGAAAACTTATGGGTTTTCGTCACCGAAGACCTCGACATGCTCGTAGCGTATAGCGCTTGCTTTAGAGTAGCGACACGTACTGTAGCGGCCTGTGTATATGTAATACTGATATCTTGTATTCAACTTGTGCAGCTCATACTGTTTGATCAATTAATATATTGTATAAAACATATATATTAACTTTAGAACGTATAAACCATAACAAAAAAGAACGTGCATTGAATAATATACATCTAAAATAGGTACGTATCTAACAATGATTTTATAATTTTCGTACATTATTGTAATTGTGATTTATATTTTGTAAATTAAAAGTGACTGAATTTTTTTCTATATCTAATAACCTTATAATGAGAGAAAGAGAGAGAGCAGATTTTGTATATTAGTTTATTTGAGGTAAGTAAACTTAGGTACTACTGCTTCGTTTAATAAATTCATTATTTTAAAGGTATAACAATTCAGATGGGTATAGGCTATCTATTATATATATATATATTATTTTATATCATATTTTTTATATTATATTAGTCTTTTTCAGAGCGTTTATGACGTGCGTTTCCGTATTAGTTAAACTTAAACATAAAAAATGTATGACTGATCTATTCCTTATAACAAAATCTACAAAGAGGTCTCAATAGCGAATATCAATACGAGTATACTGAGGATAAGTGACAGTTACCATTACTATGTGAAAATATAGTTCAAAAGTAATTAAACAAAATACGATCAGTCTGATAGTTCTGATCTCATGCGTGTTACGTAAAAATTGAAAAAGCGATTAGTTTCGATTAGAACAGATCTTTTTTCCGACGAGGGAATCTTCTTACATCCCGAACTTGCCGGGTTGCATAGACGGAAATGTCGGATTTATACTGACTGCGGTGTTCTCTAGCACCCTTTAGCCGGGTGGGCAGAAACTGTCTCTGCAATACTTGTACTCACCCGGTAGGTGCAAGACCGTCAAATGAGCCCCGAGTTGCGGTCTTAAGATGGAAGACCTAGTATTAGATCCCCCTCTGACTTATTGTTGGGAGGTGCAACGAACACTAATGTGTCCTAATCACATGGGCGTGTACAAAAGTTGTAAAGGTGACGGACCTGAAGTCAGATCTACCCTGCTTAACTATTGCACCCATGCTAAACCGGGTACAGGCTACTAGTTATTACAACAAAAACCAATCCGTGTTATTACAAAAAAGTTAAAAACGTATTAAATACTTGCTTTAAAAAGGTTTCGTACTAAATGCACTGCGCTCGCCCGAGGCAAGTTCACATTATCCTTTTTTTGCAAGTCTAACCTAACCAAAACGAGACAAAAGAGTAAGATGGCGAACATTCAGCGAGAGCGGTGCATTTAAAATGTAACCTTTTAAACCAAGTATTAAATACGTATTTAACTTTTTTGTAATAACACCGAATGTGTTTTAAAATAAAAAAGCTTGACAATTCTTCGTCTTTAACAAAATGAGTAAATACACTTACTGAAAGGCATGGCAAATATAAAATCATTAGACACAGTGGGGCGCGTCCAAGCAACGCTAATGAAGAAGGACGTTTTCTTTAATTACCTTTTGTAATTTTTCTAAGTCGTCTAACGTAAAAATTACATTTTCGTCAGTGGGTCTTCCATGATACCATCGGGGACGGCATTTCACACGAAGCGAATAACGAGAAAATTATGAGATTTTGAAGTTCGTTAATATTAAACCTAATTATAATTCTAAAAGGTATCAACACATGATTTTGTACATAACATTTATTTATTAAATTATGACTTCGAAATAATGTACATAGGTTTTAAAAAATATCAATTTGCTGTTTTTATTTTTAATCACCATTTCAGGAATGACAATAACGATTCACATTTTTTTTTAATCAATACTAGTTTTGAGTGAAAGTTTTACTTAATTGAATCAGATTAAAAAAAATACATCTTCTACATTAAACCGGCAATTTTTAATTATTTTCAATTCAAAAATGCGCTACGAAAGAATCTATTTTTCAACTATGTACTTATTTATGATCATTCTATTAAAGTTCATGCATTTATAAGTAGACCTTATACAAAAATATTTTTGGTCACGTTCCTGACTTCAAGTTTTTCTTTCTAATTCTAAAATTAAAACTAGAACGAAGGGGAAGAAATGTTGATACCTCATAATGTTTTTATTATTTATTTTACGTGAATTTCTCCATTTATGAGATTCTAAATATACTCTCTTTTGCAGATATAAACTACGAAGCCTGTTGAAAAAAAATGTAAAAATCTTACTAACAAGGGCAATGTATGATGCGCGCACTAACACAACGCTTTTATTTCTACAAAAACTTTCACTTTACATTTATTTCTTGGAGATATTAAAATGAAAATAGTTTTTCTCGCTTAATTAAAAATAGCAACGAAGCATTTACAACGCAATCTATTCCACCGTTATTCAATTACTATTAGGATGGGTGAAATATTTTCTATGAGTCGCAATGAACATACTTGAAATTATCTATAACTTCAAATAACTTTCAAACGAGTTGAATTAGCGAAAAATCTATGTAGGCATTTTTCTAAATCATGCTATGTCCTTGAGAAATATGTATTGCTTTTTACGATACGGTTCCTTATTGAGTAATAAACATTTGCAGATAGGGATCTATTGATATTACAGGCTTAAACTTTTTTTAGTTTCGTAATTTTTAACAAAATCTCGATTTAAAGAATTAATGATACTTAAAATACCACAGTAATAATTAGTAATCGTTAAGCTAATCATCCAGTGTTAGAAAAAGAAACAAAATTGTTCTAGTTGTTTTTTTATGCTAAGATATTGACGAAATAGAAGACAAACGCTATGATGTAGGGAGTAAAATATATACAGAAAAAGTGTATAAATTATATATCAAAATATCTATCTTTCAGGGACAACTTTAGTTTTATTTCAAAATATAGTTAAGGATTCAATTTCAATTTTGGTGATGAATATAAGAAATAGTGGTTTTATTTAGTCCGTCCTAACTCATAATATATAGACGGTCCATGTATTTACTTTACTATTAAAATCACTACAACTACAGTATCTCGGCCATGAATCATATCAGTTGTATGTTCCATTCATTGTTTCTATCGGAAATAATTTACTACTGTCGCAGTAACGATATTATTATCTTATGGGAGCTTTGATAAGGAATGTGTTTTATTATCCATATATATTAAATAGTGTCTAGTTAATTATACACTGTAAGCTACGTATGATATTCCTGAATATTCCACCTTCTTCTTATAGTAGGTCATGGATATTGTGTTTGAATGGATGTCAAAGTGTAATTCCCACTGTAGTGAGACATTTATAATGATTTTTTATTTAAGATAACACTATTCATAGTAACCAAGTTTCCTAGGTGGTAGAGCCACGCTGAAGCTATCACTGGTTTCAGTATAAATGGGTCGGCTCGTCCAAGGTAGCACCACCCTCTCACGGAAAACCAACGTGAAGTAACAGTCCTCTTCCCTTCCTCCCCCACCCCCAACCCCAACACAGGGTGGCAACGCACTTGCGGCTCTCCTGATGTTGCAAGTGTCTATGGACGGTGGTGATCACTTAAGATCAGGTGACCCACCTTCGTTTGCCTCTTATGATATAAAAAAAAACTAGGCAAACAATTCAGAATAAATAATACTAACAAGACTAAATTACCTTACTAATGCAGTCACACTGAGAAACGGATAAAAACCATTCATTCCTCACAATGTAACATTAGACTATTATAATTGCGATACACATTATTTCAGACAGTTACTTTTCTATGCTAAATGCAAAGTGTTCAGGTTCTTGAGGCTGGTTACATCATTGCACTCATGTCTGCGAATACGATTATTTTTGTCGCGTAACTTTTATGTTTGTAAAAATATGTATGATGAAAACATAAACCAGATCGAGTTTCTTGTCGGTTCTTCTCGATAAGCTGATTGTTTTCCAAACCGGTGGTAGTTTAGACGTCCATAGGCGTTTTCTGAACGCCTAAATCGAATAAAGTACTTTTGATTTATATATAGTATATTTTTTTGGATGAAAGGTACTCTATGTTCCTTTCTGTACGTCTGACAACAGTTGAATTGATGATTGCATTAGCATTTCGTGATAATGATCGATATAGTAATGAAGGCGTGAAAGGATAACAAACAAACAGATATACGCGTTTATAATATTAGTAAGAATGTTATTATTATCTATATCATTATTTCAATGAACATATAGAAACTATCTCTATATAGATATTAGAGATGTCTCCACAGTCCATAGTAAACCAGAAAGCAAAATTTTGTCGATTACAGCAGAATTCTCAAACACCTTGCTGAAAACAAAACTTCTAAAAGCTGTAAAAGAATATAGTAAAGCAAATCGAGCAAACCAACTTACTTCTGCCCATTTAGGTATGGATGAACCTAGAACACCAATTTTTGTCTCTGAAAAACTAACTATAAAAATGAAGAGATTGTTTTTTTCTAGCTAGATCCTTTACTAAGACTCATACGCCTATTGCTGGATATCTAACGGACGAATTTTCCTCAGAAAAGAAAATGGTTCTCCCCAAATATTAGTCAAAACGGAGATACAATTACAAGAGCTAGGGAATGCATCTCAATGACTTGAGTACACTCACATAATTATTATTCACAGTTTAAGTTATGTTAGATTTATATTCTCCATGTTTTTACTAATTCAACCACACACAGTTTCACACCTTTCACTTTTGATCTTACAAGCACAACATATACTAACAGTTATCTTATTCATTAAACATAGTGTTTTTATTTATATAAAAGTATTGACAAGTTATAGCTTCCATTTACTATTTTTTTTCATCATATTTGCTTAGTTTCTAAAGAGTCTATCAAATTGGGTAAGTCAGCAACTCATGTATATACTCGTATTAAACCTAAGACAAAATTTGGCGAAAGATATTATTTTCAATGCAAATAGCAAACAGGTAAGATTATATACTTATTGTTATATATTAGCATATAATAGGAATATCAATGGTCAAATAATTTATTTGTCTTCTCAAATTAAATCTTAATAATGTTACATGAAATTAATGAATTTACTAGCGATCTCGACGATTTAAGTAATCTTACATCATATATGTGTCCACCTCAAGATTGCACAAAATATATCAATAACATTGACAATGATTTAATTATATTCTCCCAAAACATAAGAAGTATAGGGCATAATTTTGATGATCTTTGCGTTACATTAAATTCTACTCAGCTAATTCCAGATGTTATAGTTCTAACAGAATGTTTGCTTTCCTCAAATGTTTATACCCCATTTCTTAACAAATATACTCCAGTAACAACAAAGACTATTCTCAACCAAAACGACGGTGTGGTAGTATATATCTCTAATGCATTATCTCATAATACTTTTGAACCAACGTTTGAAGAAGCGAACTGTCTAGTAACAGTATTTGATAACAATATTGTTCTTATTTCGATATACAGGCCACCATCCTTTCGTAACTTAGATATATTTTTAAAATCTTTAGAAAGTTTATTAGAATCCTTAAAGGACGAGAAAACTATAATTATCACAGGTGATATTAATATTGATATTAAAAATGATACGAGTGATTCACGGGCTAGTGATTATTTGGATTTGATTTCGTCTTTTGGTTTATACCCAAGTCATACACTTCCAACAAGAATAGACAATTGTTTAGACCACGTCTTGATTACAAGTAATTTGACTAGTATCACACTTGTGGTAAACAGTAGCATTACAGATCACAACTCGCTTGTGATATCGGTAAGGCATATAAATAATAAGCGTAAATTTCCCTTTTTTATATCTAAGGTTGACAATGCAGAAATATACAAGAATCTACAGAACCTTGATTTGAGCACTTTTTACATTCTTACTTGCCATAATAAATCGGTGGATTTTCTAGTAACAGCTTTATCCGAAATTATAAAACGTAATACAATAGTACAACGCATTTCATGTCGAAACCGCATCTTAAAACCATGGATGACCCCTGGGCTCCTCAGGTGTATTAAGAATAGAGATAAAATGCACTTTAAAGTAAAAAACAACCCGTATAATGATATTTTGAAATTAACATACTTAAGATACAGGAATTTTTGTGGCAATTTGTTTAAAAAATTAAAAATTGAATATGAAAAAACTCAACTAGAAAAAGCAAGTGCAGTATCAATAAAGAAAACTTGGCAATGTATAAATAATATAACCAATTTTAAAACTAAAAATAAACTTTCAACTGAACTATTTAAAACTTGTACAGATAAGGCTTATGCCGTTAATCAAGCAAACGTATTCTTTACAAATATAGGTCGAAATTTAGCCGAAACGATAAATTGTAATTCTCCAGATAAATCGGATTTAGGCTCTGCATTTAGTGATTCGTTTGTATTGCTAGAAACAGATAATTTTGAAGTGTTTTCAATCATTAATTCACTTCGCACTGAATGTGCTATGGGATGGGATGGGATATCAACTAAGGTAGTTAAATTAAATAAAGATATATTAATTCCAGCAATAACACACTTTTGCAACCTTTCCATAAAAAGTGGTAAATTCCCAAAGTCATTCAAGAGGTCCATAATTATTCCAGTTCACAAAGATGTAGACAAATCAGTAATAAATAATTATCGTCCTATTTCCCTTTGCCTATATTTTCCAAAATATTAGAGAAAGTTATCAACAATCAGTTGGTCAAATTCTTGGAACGCTCTGGATTACTATCAGATAATCAGTATGGTTTTCGTAGAGGTAGATCAACGGTTGATGCTGTTACGAAATTTTGCGACTTCATTTCCAAACACCTTAACAAGGGATTTAAATCTCTTGGTATCTTTCTCGATCTTGCAAAGGCTTTTGATACAGTTTCGATTCCTTTACTTTTACAAAAACTTGAGTTTTTGGGGATTCGTGGAATACCATTCAATCTATTTGAAGATTACCTTTCCGACAGAACTCAGTCTGTTAAAATAGGAGATATTGTTAGTGACCAAGTTTTCGTCACATATGGCGTCCCACAGGGTAGTATTCTCGGACCTACACTATTTATGATCTACATAAATGATTTGTGTCAATTAGAAATAGAAAACGGGAATATTATTACTTTTGCTGATGACACTGTACATTATTTCAAGGTCATAGTTGGAGAGAGACATTTCTAAGTGCTCAAATAGGTTTTAATTCTGTAAGTGCCTGGCTACGTACAAATCAACTCACGCTGAATGCAAATAAAACAAAATTTATGACTTTTATTATTCAAAACAAATCTGATTCAAGCTTGGATGATCTGAGATTAATTGTACACTCGCCATCGTGTCCGAATACATTAACTAACTATTGTAATTGTCCTAATTTAGATGAAGTTAAAAACACTAAATATTTGGGTATCGTTATAGACTATAAACTAAATTTTCAATATCATATTTCGTCATTAGTAAATCGCGTGCGTAGGCTTATACCAATTTTTAAATGTATTAGACAAGTAGCAGACAAAAACATTGTTAAAATGATATATTTCTCTTTACGCCAGTCACTTCTTCTTTACTGCATCCCGTGTTGGGGGGGAGCAAGTAAATCCATTTTGCTACCCCTAGAAAGGGCTCAAAGAGCAATACTGAAAGTAATGTTTTTCCGGCCGTATAGATATCCCACAGAGAATCTTTACCAAGAATGTCAGGTTTTAACCGTTAGACAACTTTTTATTCAACAAATTATTCTCCGTCAACATGTAGGAACGACAAACATACAATTCACAGATTCTAGAAGGGTCGAGGACATAATAAAAGTACCTAAACATAATACTTCGTATGCTTCGTATGCTACTATAATAAAGCAAACAATACATTAGGGATTAATCAATTCAACAGTCATACTATTAAAAAACTCACTTACAAATGGTTAACTTCACAAAATTACACAAATACAGAAAAATTACTAATACCACAATACAAATTGTAAATAACTTCAATATTTAAATTCATACATTTTTAATTTAAAAACAATGCTTCATGAAACTCTATCATATATACATATACTATCATAAAACACCCTTGGCTATCTGGGAATACTGTGTTACACATTAATAAATATGTGCGATATTTAAGTCAAACTACGTTCTTACGTTTTTATCTATACTAATATATAAAGCTGAAGAGTTTGTTTGTTTGATTGTTTGTTTGTTTGTTTGTTTGTTTGTTTGTTTGTTTGTTTGTTTGGTTGAACGCGATAATCTCAAGAACTACAGATCCGATTTAAAAGTTTCTTTTAGTGTTAGATAGCTCATTTATCGAGGATGGCTCTAGGCTACATATCATCACGCTAAAACCAAAAGGAGCTGAGCACTAATGAAGAATGTCTCAAAATCGGGCTATTTTGGAAGCTTCCGCTGCGTGTTAATGTCAGTATTATATGCGTTGCCATGGTAACGCGATAACATTCTATCAAAAATATTTTCATGGTTTATTTTGTATTCCTATTCAAAAAGTTTATTCTACGTTAGTTTTGTTTTCGATTTTTAATTATACGTGTTACGTTTATATCGCAAACATTTCTTAAGTTTATTTTGTGTTGTTATTCAGAAAGTTTAGTAGTAATAATATTCGTCCAATAAGACAGTCGAAGGAATTAATCCATACAGCCAATTCTGAAGTTGTCAATATAATTAGTTTTCTTCTATGTCCAAGTTAATGTAAAGGTATAAGCGCCGAATCCTCTACATAATATAACGTAATTTTTTATCTTCTTAATCTTCAAGACCATAGAATTAATGCTTCGTGGTTTTATTTTTCATTCATTTCACTAATGCAAAATAAACGAACGATATTATATAATACGCAACCAATTTCTACACGATATAGAATCATGTAACACAATATTATGAAAAAAATATAAATCCACTGCATGACAGACTGAAATCCCGCCAAACACTCTTAAAAAACTTTATTCTACATTAGTTTTGTTGCCAATTTTTTATTTGTGATATATTACGTATTATAAAAGTAAAGTGAGTGTAATTTATATTAAAATAAATTATTTTTGGTGAATACAATCTGTGATGCTACAAACATCAACATTTTTTTTAACTCTGTCGATATGTCTGTTTTTTTATTTGTTCCGGGTAATCTCCGAAACGACTAGACCTATTTGAATGTTTTTTTTTCTTAGAAATGACTACGCTTAACACCTTCAACGGACTACAAGTAATATTTGAACGGGAATTTTACGCGCAAATAAGTAACTAATTAGCTGTTTTATTTAATATTGTTCGATAATGTGTAGCTTCATATTTTCATTATTTTCTTATATAGTGTGAGTAATGAGGGTGATATATAGTTTAAAATTCCAGTTATGTGGCTGATCATAATTCCATCCCATTCGATACACTATTCGTATTCACATACATAATGGACACGTTACCTGTTACAGTAGATGATGTGCGTGTGATACAAATATTTTTGAAATAGTATTATTGTAATTTACACTAGATGTGTAATCACAATTTTAAATTTATTTGATATATTAAAAAAAACGCGTGCGAAGCCGCGGGTAACAGCTAGTTTATTATATGTTTAAGTCACTGTTTGTCTTACTTCTCAATATATGAAATTTTGATATCTGCGATACGGTTTATAACCAGTGCAGATAACAATATAACTGTAAATTATGTATACATTGACTTTGAACATTAAATTATTATTATTATCTCGTTTAATGTTGTAGTTTAATATCAAATAACGTTATTACATGAGATAGCACTCAGTAGTTCGGTGCGAGGAGGTCGCGCGCGGTAAACTTTTCCAATATTTTTTTCATCACGTTTGTCAACTTCCACGGGCCCGTATCACGTCAACAAACAAACAATATTCCCCTCGGCGAGTTTGTCAAACTCATTTCCATTTGGGATCGTGTCGCAAAGAATTTATTGGTCCCGTACAAGTTACAAGGAAATTCACGTGGAGTTAATCTTTCTTACCAGTTTGGACCTTCGTTCAGTCTTATTTAGCAGCGCATCGCTTTTCATTAACTATAACGCTGACAGATTACGTTTCTTTTATTTCCTTGTGAGTATATTACTATTATGTATATCGTTTCTTATACAACTTTTCACTTTAGAACATACTGTAACACGTTGTCGTGTTGCGGAATTCACGACACAGGAATGTTATTAAATAAAAACATGTGAGCTCGCAGCTTTCCAACTTCGACGTGTGTTTGTAATTCCATCGATAAACCAATAATACTGTTCTTTATAAGATGGGTAACTTTTCTCTCACCAAAATAAGTTTCTGATATTTTGGTAAGGCGATTGTCGAATGTCGTCCAGTTTTGTTACTTATAAAAAATTTAGAAAAATGAAAAAAAATTCTTATATAGAACTAGATTTTGCTCGCGGGTGAAAGGTATCTTATATATTTTTCGTGTATGCAAAATTTCGTAATGGTCTAGGCGTGAAAGCGTAAAGGACATAAACAACAACTCATTTTTACATTCATAATATTCGTAAGGAAGTAAGGATTATCAAACTTATACGAAAGTTAGAAGAATTAAATCTACATATTAATAACCCATTAATTCACAACTACAACATAACATACACCATCGCATACTCTTAGATTAAAACAAGAAGTCGGTCAACTGTCCACTTATAGGCTTGTAGGACGAGTGCCTATCATCAGTACTAGTGTATCTATAGAGATATTATAAATGTAAGTGGGTCGTGCGTATCCGGAGGGTTCGCTATCGTTTAGTGCATTAAACTGTTACTGTTATTGCAATCTAATGTACGGTCATTAATTTAAGATGTCCTATAAAATGTTACGTTTCTGTTGTAACCTTCGAGAAATTATATCATTAATTGAGATATATGTAGAGAGCATAATATAATCAATATGTGAACAATGGAGACTTCTGGAAATGACGCCTCTCTGAGCATCCTCCAAAAACAAATGTAACTGTATATGTTTATATATGTCGTACTAAGTTATTTATAATGAAAAGATAAACGAAATCAAGCTTCTTGCCGGTTCTTCTCGATGACTGGGTGGTTTTCCGAACCGGTGGTAGTTTTGACGTCCATAAGTGCCTACTCAGAGCCTAAAATTAATAAAGAATTGTTCATTTTAATTCTGAATACAAATCTTGTATACTTTTTTCTTAGTAAGGAGATTTTTATTTATCGAAGCACGATAGAGTAGTAGGACTTAAATTTAAGAAAAAAGTGTTTAAATGAAATGCTTTTACTTAATAATTTTAAGTGGTATTTCTTATACCTAAAGTTAACAATTGTATGGAAAAATACGTTGAAATGCAAAATGTTAATTCAAGGCTAATAATTTTTTAATGCTAGATTTGAATTGGCGGGTGTATTTAAACCAAAAAATAGGTTCAAATATCATCATAATTTAAGGTCGCTGGGTCGTAATTAATTGATTTTAAAAACTGTTGGGCTGGAGTGCTTACATAGTTAGTCATTAAATCAGGTCGTTGGCCTTACGAGGCTCTTTTGTAATTACGCGGCATTGTTTAATTGATCGCGGTCTCATATATTTTTACATTGCGTTTTGTAGGTGGAAGAACCATGCTGAAGCTAAACTGGTTTCAGCATGAATGGGTCGGCTCGCCCGAAGTAGTACCACCCTCTCACAGAAACACCAACGTGAAGTAACAGTGCTTGCATAGTTGCGTTTCGTTCGGACGATGAGAGCGCTGGAGACCCACCTCTCCACACCTCGCCCCTCTCTCCTCCTTTTACCCAATTCCCTTCCCCAAACATTTGTAGTCCGGTGAAGCAGTTAAGGCCTTGCTAGGTCAATAGCGTAGTCAATTCGAAAAAAAAAACTTCCCCAAACATAGGCTGGCAACGCACTTTCGACTCTCCTGGTGTTGTAAGTGTCTATGAGCGGTGGTGATCACTTAACATCACGTGACTCGTCTGTTCGTTTGCCTCGTATGAAATAAAAAAAGTGCCCATATAATTTCACGAAAGTGAGAGTGTTTATTTTGTATGTTACGCTTTAAACTAATTATTGAACCAATTATCATGAAGGTGTTCATAAACGTTGCCAAAAGTACAGATAAACATAGGCTTCCTTTCCTTCAAAAAATGTACTGTTGACAAGGAATAGATCAGATTTGTATTAACGCGGGTATAAGTTAGTTTATAACAATTTACAGAACGAAGTATTACAAAGTTACCTCGTATGGTTTAGGTGAATGATCTGATATATACACAAGTGTTATTATAAATAACAGATAACTTCTTTGTATTAATAATGTATAATAATTCTCATGACATAAAGTAAGAAGTCAATAATTCGTCTTTATCAAGGTAATAAAAATTAATTTGAAGTTATAAATTTCTAATTAAATGACAATGTAACTAGAAGAATTAATAATAAATATACCCTTATATCTATACTAATAATAATATTATAAAGAGGTAAAGTTTGTGAATTTGTGACGTTGTGATGTTGTGACGTTGTAAGGGGTAATCTCAGGAATTAGTGGTCCGATTGGAATAATTCTTTCAGTGTTATATAGCTTATTCATCGAGAATGGTTATAGGCTATATATCATCAAGACCAATAGGAGCGGAGCACAGATGAAAGATGTTTCATAGTCGGGATATTGTTTTCCTTTTGAGAACTGTTGCGTGTTAGTGTATCGATTCACGCGAACGAAGTCGCGGGCACAGGCTAGTATTATTATAATGATGTTATGTTTATCAATATTATAATTACGGATAATAATATAATATTGAAATATTATATTTGTTATGTCACTTATCAAGGGTAGTACACTCGTTGGTGTAAGTAAGTAAACAAATGATGGCAATAAATTTCACTGTAATGTTGTTATGATATTGCAAACAAATTCTAAGCAAGCAACGTAAACTATATCGGCCTTTACAGCGTTGGGTTGTTATGTAGTAGTAAAATACAAAACAACAAAGATCACTTGAATTTATAATTTATTGTCTTCAACAAGGTTCCTATTACATATCTATATGTGACTTATATAAATGCTGATATCGAATTACAATCTGAAACATTAATCAACTTTCCAAAATTTTAGTAAAACGATGCATTTTTACATTTAAATTGTAGGTAGTAGAGCCACGCTGAAGTTATTACTGGTTTCAGCATGAACGGGTCGGTTCGCCCGGGGTAGTTCTACCCTCTCATAGAATATGTAAGTAAAGTAACAGTGCTTGCAGTGTTGCGTGTCGTTTGGTCAGTAAGAACGCCGGAGACCCACTTCCCTTTCCTCTCCTTCCCGTCCTCTCTCCCCTCCTCTTTAAACACAGGCTGGTAACGCACTTGCGACTCTCCTCATGTTGCAAGTGTCAATGGACGGTGGTGATCACTTAACATCAGGTGACCCACCTGTACGTTTGCCACCTATGATATAAAAAAAAACTATACACTTTTGTATGTAAATTATAGTAACATTTAATTATAACAGTTTTTAATATTGTGAGAACAAAACGCTCGTGTTAGGCGTAGTTGTGTTTTCTTGTACTACATATTGTGAGTCCGTGTCCTAGCGTTAGTATAATTAAGTTATACTTGTATAGTGAATTAAAAAAAAAAACAATAATGAGAGAGATATTAAGTCTACGTTACTTGATATTGGTGACTCTTAGGTAATAAAAAATAAAAAGTAATACACATTTAAATAAATAGTGTTAAATAATAGTCTTGAGGTTTTGTGTCACTAGTGTAATGTATAAAACTTGAGAAATATGATTTTAATATTTGTAGTCCGGTGAAGCTGTTAAAATTCTTGCAAGGTCAATAGAGTAGTCAGTTTGAAAAAAAAATGATTTTAATACTTTCTTTATATAGGTATACATTTTTATTTCTCATTTACTTGAAGTAATTACATATATAATTTATGGAGTATTTTTCTTCAATAGATGCAGTATTGTTTATTGATAATATGTTATAGATATATATTAATATTTTTGTTACGGGGCTACTAATACGGGGCTAATACTGAAATTGGCCAAGAAATTCATCAGTAGGGGATATCGTAAGGAGAACATTCCAGGTTGGGATTCACGTAGTGAGCAATTGTATGAAGAATATCAACAGTCAGGCAATTGTGGCATGGGTGCCGAGCTGATACATTCTCTAGATACCCATTGTGTTAATATATGGAAGGAAATGGTCACGTCTATGGATTTTAAAAGATCTAGCCGCAGAGCCTGGGAGGTCTTGAATACTCTAACTGGTAAAAAATTTACCCCGAATATACTACCTAGTATCCACTCAAATAAAATAGCCAACAGATTAGTTGATCTCTCTAGAGCGGGAAAGGATAAAGCAAAGACAAGGCTAATTAGAAAGAGATTTCTCCATTTAAAGAAAAATCTTACTAATGATCCTGATTTGGCCAAACCATTTTCAGTCGTTGAAATCCATCGTGCTATCAAAAATCTGCAGACAGGCAAAGCGGCTGGTAATGACGGTATTTATAATGAGTTTCTCTTGAACTTGGGCCCGGCTGCACGAAATTGGATATAGTTTTTGTTTACTGACATCCTCTTGACAAATATCCACCCTAAAGATTTCAAGGAGACAAAAGTTATTGCCTTTTTAAAACCAAGTAGATCAGATGATGACCCATCCAGCTACCGTCCAATAGCTCTCCTTAGCAATTGTTACAAATTATTAGAACGAGTGCTATTGTCGCGTATTGCGAAGCTTATTAATGACGTTATACCTATAGAACAAGCTGGTTTTAGATGTGGTAGAAGCTGTACAGACCAAGTGCTGGCTCTGACTACTCACATAGAAACAGGGTTTCAGCGGAAACGTAAATCGGGAGCCGTTTTCGTAGACCTTGCCTCCGCATATGATACCGTGTGGCGTGAGGGCTTATTATATAAGCTATTGTCCGTGATTCCGAGTAGAGAAATTGTTCATCTTATATCCAATATGCTCTCACAGCGGTTATTTAGAGTACATCTGGGTTCTGCGGTTAGCGATGTTAGAAGGCTAAACAATGGCCTTCCACAGGGTTCTGTTTTGGCTCCGATGTTATTTAATTTGTATATCCATGATTTTCCAGCTACTATCTCCAGAAAATTCATTTATGCTGATGACATATGTCTGATAACGCAAGCAAAGACTTTCTCTGATATGGAAGTTACTTTATCAAATGACATGGAATATTTGGCAAAATACTTTAAGATTTGGCGTTTGATACCTAACCTTAAGAAAACAGAAACATGCTGCTTCCATCTGCATAATCAATTAGCCGGGCGCGAGTTGGAGGTTTCCTTCAATGGTATACATCTACGACATAATCATTTCCCGAGGTATCTAGGTGTTGTACTTGACCGCTCACTTACGTACCGAGAACATCTTGTGGGGACCTCACGTAAATTACAGTCTAGAAACAACGTGCTTCAAAAATTAACTGGAACCAGCTGGGGGGCAAATGCCGATATATTGAGAACTACTGCCTTGTCGTTAGTGTATCCCGTGGCTGAGTACTGTTCCCCGGTGTGGTTGGGTAGTGTCCATGTGCAAAAAATGGACCGTGAGCTTAATAAATCTATGCGAACCATATCCGGGACGTTAATAAGTACTCCCACGGATCGGCTACCGGTACTTAACCATATAGCTCCACCAGCTTTGAGAAGGAATGACGCCTTACTAAGAGAGCTTATTAAAGTAAAGCAAAATATTCGTCTCCCTATGCATAGTGAGTTCTTTAATCCCCCACACCATAGACTAAAATCCCGACGACCAGCTTACAAAATTGCTGCGGAAATAGGTAATAGGGATTCCAGCATATGGAGCGAATGGCGAAAAAACTGGCAAGCATCAAAGTTGGGTGAGGCAAGATGCGACATCAACCCGTGCGTTAAACCAAAGGGGTTTGAATTGCCCCGAGGTGAATGGTGCAAGTTAAACAGATTGCGTACTGGTCACGGGCGGTGTGCAGAGTTTAAATACCGGTGTGGGTGGGTTGACTCGGCACGCAGTGACTGCGGAGCATATATCCAATCCATAGCACACATCATAGAACAATGCCCACTAAGGAAATATAATGGTTCCCCTGATGACCTGATCGTTCTTACTGACGATGCCCTAAAATGGCTGAAAGCATTAAACCTCCAATTATAGTAGTACAATTCAACTGTTACTCCATTTTAGCCATACGATTAAATAAAAATATTTTTGTTTATCGTATTATTGTGTTTTAAATTATCTTTAACCTTTCAACTAAGGCCATTGTATATATTACATCAAAGAACAAGATATAACGGAAATTGTAATGTAATTGCCGAAAATGTTTAATTATGATATTGTAAACATAACAAAGCGTAGCACTCAACGTTTTAACTGAAATGTAAACTAGAAGCAATAACCTCACTCCAGTTACAGAATCGTCGCAATTTCACTTCCCTCGTAGAAAGCGCACGCTTTGAATTGCGGTTGTAGATATTTGCCTCGAGTAAGATATGGGATTTCTGTTACAAATTAACGAGGTAGTCAGTCAAGTGTCAGGCCGTCGGAGCTCATCGCTTTGCCGTCACGATGGGATGTGTGTGTGACGTCACCTCATTTACAAATAAACACCTCATTTAAACGGGGCGTATAACATTAAGAGCTTCTTAAATTTATGGATAAATCTCTATGTTCCATTTTAGTATGTTTTGGAATGTTTTTTATATCACATAGGAGGAAAACGAACAGGCGGGGGTCACCTGTTGTTAAGCGATCAACGCCGTCCATAGACACTAGCAATACCAAGGGAGTCGCAAGTGCGTTGCCAGCCTGTATTTGGATGTATGGAGAAAAAGGGAGAGGGGTTAGAGGAGAGGGGAGAGGAGAAGAGATGAGCCTTCGGCGCTCTTACTGACCGAACAAAACGCAACAACGCAAGCACTGTTACTTCACGTTGGTTGCCGTTCAATGTGTGTGTGTGTGTGTGTGTGTGTGTGCATTTACACATGAAATAATAAGTTAATATGCAGATCATTTATGTTACAGGGGCAATGTGTCCTCAGTAGCCATTCAGAATCAACTTTAAAAAGGACTCTGGTATAAGTTAAATTAGTCCATAATAAATTGCTATTCTTAGGAATTATGTTCAAATTCACAAACTTTACCTCTTTAATATTTAGTAGATATAGAGTACAGATAAGATTTGGGTCAGCCAAAATGCTAAGTGTAATAAAGGTAGGAAGAACTTGAAAGTAATGAACTCTTTAGAAGTTTATTAAAATTATTGCTATATAAATCAAAATGCATACGAAATTGTAATCAATGCGTACAGGATATCCGATTCATTTATCGTGCATTGGTCTGTTAAACGATAAATCTTTTTGCTTTTCTCACATTTGAAACGGACGAGATATCTCTAGGTTGATAACAGTTACCTATATATATGTATTGAAAATTCAGGGTTTAACGAAGTGGTCTCAGTAATTTTCATCTGGATAAGATCTGGGAATGATTTTCAAATATTTTGTTTTATTTTATATTGAAAAATCTATTACAAAATACTGTTTAAGTTTCGAGCTAGAGAAGGTTTACTAGTCTCTCTAAAGGTGAAGCTAGTTAAGACCTTTTTGGGTCAATAGCGTAGTCAGATCGAATAAAAAAACATTTTTAAGAGATTAGGTTTTAAAGTATGTAAACGTCATAAGCTAAAGATCAAATAAATCTATCAAACTTTTATACATTTATAAACCATTGATGACAGACATGAATAGACATGCATATTTAAAGGATCAATTAAAACCTATTCAATATAGTAAATTAAAATAGAACCATTTTATATAGAATTAGCTAAGTTTGTTAATATTTGTTGCAATAAACAGTTGAGTTGTAATAATACGGATATGATGTAAATATATTCTGTGGTCGAATATCCAAGTATACCAGTTTTCATGAGGACTGATGAAACGGTAAAGTGGTTGATAGGCTGAAGCGCCATTTAGTATTATTGTATAAAAATGTAGATAAAAAACAGCTCCACAGAAAAACATTCAGGCGTGTGAATTTCCTCATCGATCGGTCAACATCGATGTCAGAGGGTATTGGTCTCAAATATGTCAATATCATTTTTTTTATACAAGATAACCTTTTAATTAGCAGTAGCATAATATAGGGACAATGTTAGCGATGCACTGTTAATATCACGCTTAAATACTTTTTACACCGCTATTAATTGCATTATATGTACACGTTGCGCTCAAGTATCGTGGTCTGGCATTTCCTGATGCAATTTTGCTCTGACGCTGATAAGAGACTGCTTCGTAATTGAGACGCAATAAAACCTAACAACGTAATAGTCTATTTACTAAGTTTATTATCATGGTCGCTTTATATTAAATGATTTTAATGTATTAAATAAATATAATTGAAATTATTCATTCAAATATATTGATATCTTATATTTTATTTCTATATTTTCATAAGATAGATTAGATAATTAGTTACGATGTTGTTTTACTTTACTACAATTATTTAGTTTAAAGTTATTTTTTCGTTATTGTTATGTCACAACCTACTGGTAAATTGATTTGTTTTGTTTTAAGTACCGCAGTAAAACTCATTATAGTTTCCTTTTTATTTCTATATATCCATTTTAAGCTTTTTTATGTTTAAGATTTTAGCGCGAAGTGAATTTTATATATGCTTGGCGGGAAATTTTGAGGCCTGACTGAAAACTAGCGCCGCGCCGCGCCGTTCTGTAACTAACGTTATAGACGGCCGTATGCTGACGTCAGGTCTCTTTGTTGTAAGATTTGACTGTGTGTAAGGGTTGTTTTTATAATATTTTTTGTACATTTTATGACAATAAATATTTCTTTTCTTTTCTTTCTGTTCTTCTATTTTTGGTACAATTTACAATCTTACTAAATTAAAGGACCCTTTCTGAATGTTCAGAATTAATTTGTAGTTTTTTTTTTTTTTTTTTTTTTTTTTATTGTAGCACGACAAAGTGACTGCACTATGCCTGATGGTAAACATAGTACAATCCAAAAATAATAGCGACCACCGATTGACACACTGTGCATCGCCGGTCGCCACTATCATGCCGGCCTGTAATAAGTTGGATATGCACAGGCTGATCCCGAAACGCAACCCGTAGAAGCGAATCACTATTACGGGGTTTTTCGCCATATACATGGTGGTTGCGACCCAGTCGGGCTGTAAAACCCTACCACCCCGCTTGCGCCATTGCCTCGTTCGTTATTCAGCAGGGTGCACCACGTGCAGGTGAGGTTGGCTTGGATGTCTCAGGTCTTATGATGTTATTCGACACCCCTTACACCCCATAATTTTGAATAGATTTATAATTCTTTGATATATATACTTTATATAATTATAATTCTGTTTTTAAAAAATTGCTATCATACTGTATGTAATTTCAGCAAAGTATATACTGTCGGTGATGTAAACAAACCCTGAATGAATACCTAATTAAAGTTAAATGTCTGATGCAATTTCCAGTGAACGGGCACAAGGTACAACTTGTGCCTAGCTTTCAAACTTGATTACAACCTGCTCGCTTATGGATGGATATTTCTGATGTAATTTCACATTAAATAGCATCAGTTCTAAAGCCTGTTTAAAAATCATGACTCAATTTCATATGGAAGTTGCATATAGTATAATCTTTTCTTTTGCAAATATTCTAAATGTGTATTTTGTGTGAATTTCCATCTATATGAATGTGTTTAAAAGTGTTAGTATAGTTTATTTTTATTTTTCTATTGTTCCAATATATTGGCTGTATCTTCAGCAGTAAATTTTACTCAATTGTTTAGGCCAGAATGTAAATGAATGTGACTCCAAAAGGTTGTTCCTTAGATAGTTACTACGTTAATTTTTTTTTTTCGAAATGAAAACACTTTTGACCTGGAAAGGTCTTTACAGCTTCACCGAACTACTTCGTTACTACGTTCAAGCATAAGATTTTTCTACTTTTATAATATATGTAGATATGAATATGTTAAATTCATATGGAATTAATTAATAAATAAACCAATTTATTTAAATAACTAGCAGGCCCGGCGGACGTTGTCCAGCCCTGATAATAAAAAAACGTAGACAAATTATACACTAAAATCTTCCTCGTGAATCTTCTAGTGAAAACCGCATGAAAATCTGTTTAGTAATTTTTGAGTTTATCGCGAACAGACAGACAGACGTGGCAGAGGACTTTGTTTTTACTATGTCATGATTTAATGTAGTATATAATTATTAATGTCGAAAAAAGGTTATATGTGTAAAAAAAAAATGCTAACAAGACAAAGTATCACTATTCTATTCAATGACGTTTATCTTCATCTTTACAATCTATCTACCGAAATGTTCCGACATATAGAGTACCAACACATCACCTTTCTAAACTTAACGTGGTACAGAGGCGTTGCGTAGCGAGGTCAGTGAGGGTGGCTCGCCCGGGCGGCATTTTTTATGGGCGGCAAAATTTCACAACAAATAATTATGATAGTTTGTAATCTAAATTAACAATCGGAAGCATTCAGATCATATAGCGCCGCACTCGTAATAGGAATCGATTAAAATGAAAGCGGAAGTTTAATTTTTGTAATTTGTGATAGAATCGGGAAACCCTCTTTCTATGAGAGAATGTAGTTATGAAATATTGAAAATATTATGTATACGATCCAGATGTCTTCTGGTGATTCTGCATCTTTTATTTTATGTTTCTGTTTTCACGACGATCATTGAAGGTGGATTCAGGGTTAATTTCATTATTACAAATAAAGAATATCACTCAGTATTATTTCATTTTGTAAATTTGAATATTATCCAGTGTATGTTTCTCTTAATACTCTGTGCTAAGTAATAAAATACTCGTTGCCACAAAATATTCTCTAGAATTTAAGTAAATTTCTACTGTATTTAAATATTCGTATAGAAGGCCTATTTCTCGATCAACTGGACCCCAACTGGATGTCCTTCGGTGGGGTGAATTCAAAATTTCAAGTGTAATTATGGTGAAAATGTCTATATAATCAAATAATATAAATTAATGTTGTTGTTCATGTTATTCGTGTATAAAATATACGAATTATTTTAGCATGTTAATCTTATTGTCTTTTAATTGTGTTTTATATGTGTTCTATTTCTAAATTTTAATTTTTACTCACTTAGTTCTAGAACGAAAGCCCGAGAGTGTCCAATTTCGGGATTCAGAGAAAGATAAACGAGCTATATTGATCGTAAGATAAGACGAGCACCGAAACGGTGCGAACGTATTGGAAAGATTAACGATCTAAAAATCAATGAAGTGAAAAAATATCAACGAAATGATAGATAGATATCTTTCACAGTTTATATTTTTTTAAAGTGAGAGTTGTTTATTTTTTAAGTCTTTGTTAAAATTTTTACTTAATGGATATTCCGCTTACTTAGTGCTGTATATAAACTGTTTATAAATTTCGAAGTAAATATTACATTATATGCGTATTAGAAGGTATGTAGATATGAAACAAATCCGTCTTAAATTGTATAGTTAAGGTACAAAGGTTCGAAGTACAAAAACGTCGTATCAAGCACGTTGTCGACCGCAACAGAATATGATTTCTTTCCAATAAACACGAGATAAAGCATCGCCTTACACAAAGGAAGGTTAGCGGCCCGACGTGTCGAACCCTTTCAATAAAATTCACATTTTCTTTCACAAGCCGAGTGTTGGTGCCTTGGTAACATTCATGGCGGAGTTTAGTGACTTCCGAAGTAGCAGGTTATCAGACATAGGGCTGGAGGGGGAAACGGGTCGAGGGGAAGAAAAGCTGGATGTAGGTGGCAGATTCCCGCCCCCGCTACGATCGTTCAGACACTCGCGTACCGTCGTCCGGCGCACCCGTTCGCGCCCTAAACTGTGGTTGCTATAAACATTTTATTTACGTTCCACATTATATTTATTTTTATTTTGGAAACGAATTTTATTACTGTGTGTTCGAGGTTTGTTGTGACAGTGACGATAATCAGTGTGATTTTTAACGGTTTTCTGTATTCGATATTATCCAAATTTTATTGATATGTCTTAAAAGATCATTCTTAAATTATACTGCCGTATTAGGATAATGCAGCGTTAACTTATTCCGTTCATAAGTCATTAGCGTTTTATAATTTGTTGATTAACTTTAACTATAGTAAAGTATATTTAGAATCTCCTTTTCACATTTCGGCATAGCCATATTTAACACATTACACATTTATATGTCTAATATAGTCCTCAAAATAGGAAAACGAAATTAATTTTGTATTTTTTTAAATTGATTCTTTCTGTGCAACGGGAGAGTAATGAACGTCATTCAATTGTGATGAAATTATTGGAATAAAAATTACACTTATTTAATATAAATATTTGATTTTAGGATGCTTTATTTTATAATCAGATAAAGCATTTTATTTACTTACAAGATACTTAAATGTCTTGTTTTAAATGAAAATCGTGATTGATTCTTTAAATATATACATCTTCGAATATAGTTAATAGTAGCAGATGTCTCAGATACCAAATAGCCTCTTAGTGCTAATGATCTTTATTTCAAAATACATAACACTTTACTAAAAGATTATACACTATATATATTATAGGTATATATTTGTAGGTCGTATTATACGGTCTAAGCCGTTTATCTAGTTTAATCCAGGCGGTCTCAATGTTAGACGTCTAAGCTAATCGATCATATATTTATAAACCGTCTGCAACTATACTTTATTAACTGTTGAATTCTTCTCTTTTTATATAAATTCTGTATATTTTATGCTATAAGTGTTAAGCTCTTCTTTGTGATATTCTGATATACAATATTAATAGAAATTATAAAGATGAAAAGGTAATGTTTGTACGTAAAATTATTTTACTTTAACTTTTTAATAAAATCTCAAATTAAATTCTCTACTTTGATAAAATCAGACCATCTAGGTTACATTTACAACTATGAAATAACATTTGTGTGATGTAGTAAATCCGCTTTAACATAACAATTTTATATTTTGTTTTGCCTTTTCGAATGTCCGGAAAAGCGTTCATAAAAAATATTAGACGCTCACAACGGACTTTGGCTCGAGTGTTCCACGGCATGAATAGCGTAGTCCCACAGTAAGGCACAAAGGAAAATGTATAAAAAGCGGCAAATTCAGTTTTATTGTTCACATATATGTAAGCGATATAAAGATTATTTGATATTCTATTATATCTTTAATTTTATGTTATACTTATCGTACTGAATTACACATACCAAGAATAATATTACCAATATAATTAACTTTCAGCAGTGCACATATATTATAGTTAATTATGTACCGCAAATAAAATGTAAGTTTTACTACAAAAAAAAACATAAATAGGTATGTAAATATTTTATAATTTAATTAATATTATAATCATTAGAAAGAATTGTGCGCTACTTTTCTGTTTCTAAACCTCTCGTGAGTATCTTATATATGATTTTTTCAACTCTTTTGTGCATCTTTCAAGTACTCTTCTTACCTTTTCTCAGTTTCTACTATTTAATTCATATTAATCTTTGATGAATCTAGCTTGTGTTTCTACGTATATTTGTGTTTAATTTTTTGTAATATTTTATTTCTGTATACCAGCGAAGAATAGCTTTAAATATGTAGATGAGACTGGTTTTTGAATCTACCACTGAGTGTATCTTATCGTTTTCAATGTTATCAATGTGACTACATATGTGAAATATAACGTATTTAGTATGATCTCTTTAATTAATATAGTAATTCCGTATGTTTCGGCAGTAGCGCTCAAACAAAATATAAAACAAAATCTTTCATACGTTAATCCATATATGCTAACTGCGCCCATTTTTCTTATGTATCCTGGACTAATTATGCAGATTTTCTAATGTTCAGTAATTTATAAGCGATTAAAATAATTATACATAAATTTGTAATATAATCAAAATGAAATGGTTAAAAATATTGTATAAGTAAAAAAAACTTCAGTAACGATCAGTACTAAATACAAGTATTCCGTTTTCAATTCAGTTATTTTATGAAGAAGTCTCCATCCTTATGGTTGCTACCTCAATATAATTCTAGATTTCACAACCTTCTCGTAAGTTCTATTACCCGTATAAATTACTCCAGTAAAATAAACATAAAAAATAGGTTATGTAGTTACCGAGAAAATGCGTACATACATATATATAAGAGTATGTTGCACTACGGACTAGCAGTTTTTTTTTTAAGTCGGTTAAAACATTCCTTCACAATTGTCCTACTAATGTATGTGAATAATTATTAACATTGAACTTTGACGCGACCCGTTAGCCCGATATTAAAATTAAGTTCTATTTTCATCGAACCAAATCTCATTAATTTAATAGGGCGCGATAAGTGACCTACAAAAGCTAAATAGTAAAGAATCTGAATAGAAGAAAACTTAAGATTGATAGCAACTAAATAGATGTTTTTATTTATAGACATGTATTTTTTGCATTAAAGAGATACAATTATATTATATTGAATTTGTATTGAATTCCCATTTTGAAAACGATCACATTTTAAAAGCTCTAAGGAAATGTGTTCTATGTATATTTAATGCACAACCTGTAATTGCTTTTTCAAAATGTATTTTACAGTCTTTTAGTATTATTTACAAGTCTTCTAATTAATTTTTGTTGTATATACCATCTTAGTTATATTCGGTATAACATCTATGTTTACTACATAAAGCTAAGAAGCATTTATAAAAATGGCTATTTATTATTTTTCTACATATTTAGAGTGCTATATAAGTATTATTATTAGAAAATAAAGAAACGGATCTGAAGTAGGCACACTAATTCGTATATCTTTAAACTGCTTACAGAACTGATGATCCTCGTTACATATATGTGAATTGATGATGCATGCATCATCATGCAACCATTTTCGAGATACATACGTAATTAAACACCGTAATTGTAATATTTCATATTTTTTCTTTGTAGAAGTTTATAATCACTAATCAGTCGGACCAAGCTCCGTATCAAGGCACTTTTATGCGTCTGCAATTAAACGGTACAAAATACACTAGACTCTTGTTCTGTTTGGCATTCGAACCCTCAAATCGTCCGAGCGACGGTAGAAAAGAAATGACTGCTGGAACGAATGAACTATTCGGGTTGTTTGTTTTTTAGCTTGTTATTTCAGCTTATTCTCAGTGATTATAAATATGTCTAGAAGGCAATGTTTTTTTTATTAATTCTTATTAAAATAACGACTTTTCAAAGTACATATATATTACATGTTTCATATTTCACACAAGAAATAATGCCGTTAACGTTGTGTTTAGTTAGAGTATTGGTTGTGTTACTAACAACTAATTCCGAGGAGAGTGATAGAATTAGTTGCATGATTAGATGATTATTTAAACACTATCCCAAATAAAATGCGTCATTCATTATTCTAAAATTGTTACTAGAAAGCAGTAAAGAAAATAACATAAGAGGCACGCAGATGTGGTGTGTGTATCACGTAAATGTCCTTGGCTTCGCCATGTCGTCGTAGTCTTTCTTGCCATAAGCGAAAACCCACTCCAGAGTTTTCCGCCCCACTTTTCTTGTTAGGCAGTCGCTATGTGGCCTCATACACAACATAAAAACGATAAAACCGCGCTTTCGATCCGGACGAGAGATCAAGTTTCTATCTGGAATTATATTCATGTACACTTGCGCGCAAAATTCCATGTACCGTTATGGCTATATGTCGAAATTGAGTTTTTAAATTGTTTTACTTTGAATAGGTTTTTCTGTATTGTATTCAGTTGTGTTATTGTTCCAGCATTTTCCATCTCTATATACACAAGAGATTAAAATTTGAGTAACCACATTTTATCTAAGCTACAATGTGCATATTAGTTAAGTTTATTTAGTAGTACGAAGTATTTATTTTATTCGTACCATATTAACTAATATTACAAAAGCGTTAGGCTATTTGTCTGTTACATTATTACGTTCTATCTATTCAAGTAGTTATCATGAAATTTTGCATACACATTGTGAAAAGTAAAGGCATAGATTAAGTTTCTTCCAGAAAAAATGTGCTGTTCCCAGGGATAAGATTATCCGACATTAACACGAGTGAAGTCGCGAGCAAAATAAATAACATAATTTATAAACAGCTTTATTTCAAAAGAATTAAGTCTTAAATTTGATTTCAAGGCGCAAGCAATAATGTTAAATATTTTATTTAAAATATATTTTATAAAGATACCGCCTTAAACATAATCGGATAAAATTGACTTGGAAAAGTTATAAGTCTTCTCCGACTTATGATTAAAAAAATATAACAAAGGGTTTTAAAAACAAAGTTTGAAGTAACTAAGTTTGAGACGTGACGAAAATTTTTGGGGTACTCTCCAATGACAAATAATTTCTAAATGGAAGCACATCAAAGATTCTTGTGAAATTCGACCAGCTATCAGAGTTTCCAATTCAATGTCGTAATTAAATTTAACAAGACGAAGGTCTGTCAGCGATTGTACCAATCTATCTACCACACTGCATAGCTTTTATCAGGAAAAGTGCTTCTATGAACTACGACTGATTTATACGAGACTTGCAACTTTCTTAACACGACCTTGGAGTTTAACATAAAAATTTAATTTAATTTAACGTATACATAGAAACTTCAAACATTTAATATATATAGATAACTAAAAATATTTAGTAAAACTGTATTGATAGTGCTGTATCTTATCGAAAGGCCAAAGTAAGAAAGACGTTACTTATATGGCTTTGGTTTTCGTTCTGAGAGAAGGATTCCAATTTCATTTCTGTTAGATTTACTGTTGTAATAGGATTGTAGATAACTACAATTTACTGCCACCGCACCGCTGTAAATACTATATAAAAACATTTTTTTACCCTAGGTGATGATATATCGCGGGTAAGTACAGAAAAGGTTATATTTTCTTGCTTTACGCAGTAAAATATGAATGTAATTTGACACAATGAAATATGATAAGTATTATTTAATCACTCACGACTGATATCTGAAATATTTCTGAAAGTAATATTTATCAGAAGGCATATTGAAGTCATTATAAAGAGAGCAACGAGTGTAAATGAAGAAATATTGTGAGTACTTTAATGCTAAATATATTTTGTGGTGTTAAATATAAAATAACTAACTTTTGCCCGCAGCTTCGCTCGCGTTAATATGGATCTGACGTGTCCCTTGGTAAACGTACATTTTTTATGTCTGTTTCTGTTACTTTGACAGCGTGTATGCAAGATTTAATGATAATAGATTGAATAGTGAAATCATGAACGCGTAACAAATAAACATTCTCTCGTATTAGAATATTAATTGCTCTAGAAAATGTATATATGACAGCAGTAGAATTAATATTAATAATATAAATATTAAAATTAATAATAAAAATAATAAAATATAATTTAGTGGTTAGGGATATAATCTCCATCACTAAAACCTCTAAATTACCATTCTTTTGTTTATTTATGAGAGAGTATTCATGAATTTTTGTTTTTCATTTTATTCTGTAGGCCGATGCTGACTTTATAAATCGAGTAGATTTGTGTCCGTATTTGCTCTCTGTGAAACAAATTACAGAATATTATGTACGTCATAGATTAAAGGTAGCTGTGATAGATGAAACTTAAACTATGATTATCTTGTTAGGAAACCATTTAGAATTCAGTTTATGTAGGTACTTTATCAGTTTGAAATCCCTTGTGAGCACTCAAACTGTCTGAACGTCAATCATTATTTCTTATAACTTGTAATAGAAATATTTTGTGAGCATTTACATTAATGTGAAGTGTTTAAACACTAGATAAATGATTAATGTATTATACAGGTTAACTAATGGAATGAATTGGAATAATTCTGATAGCCTTTGGCTGTTTCTAAGATTTTTCCCAAATATCTCTTAGTTCTTATGAAACTAAAGGTATTTTTATTGGTGTCCTGAAATTTCCTTACAAACATGGTTTCATAACAGATAATTGTACATAATAAATGAAATATTTCGTTTCTATAAATAAATATTAAGTTTATATAAATTGAAACAATTAATAAGGTAAGTTTGAATTTATTATACAAATAAACATATATTAGAAACACAATTATAATAATTACAATTATAATTCTTGTAGGTGATAGAGCCACGTTGCCCAGTCGCCCGGGGTAGCACCACCCTCTCATAGAAAACCGACGCGAATTAACAGTGCTTGCATTGTTGCATTTCGTTCGGTCAATGAGAAAGTTAGAGTGCCATCTTCCCTCGTCTCCCCTCACACCTCCCCTTCCTACCTATCCACCCTTCCCCCTACCTCCCAAACTGGCTGCCAACGCACTAGCAACTCCCCTGGTGTTGCTAGTGTCTATGGACTGCGGTGATCACTTTACACCAGGTGACTTGCATGTTCGTTTGCCCCCCACGACATAAAAAAAGAACCAATTTGGCATATAGAATATGTAATATTAATAAATAATTTTTAAGAATGCTACACAGACTATATTAATTATAGATTTGTGATTAATCGGCAAATTGACTTGGTCAGAAAAATTTACATCTATACTATAATAAAACTGTAACAAGTCGAAATCTGTACATTAAATATTTTTTGAAAATTTTAATCAGGATAGACTATGTTATCGATATAGAAGCCAAAAATAATCTTTTTACAATTTTTGTCTGTCTGTCTGTCTGTCTGTCTGTCTGTCCCTATGCACACGCATCACTCTGAAACTACTGAACCAATCTTGACGAAACTTGACATAGTGATAGCTAATATTACGAGATTACATCAAATATACTTTTTGTCTCATAAAACGCCAAGGGTTCTCCAGGATAAAGGATTAAAGTCTAGAATATAAACCCGAATTACTCTGAAAGTACTGAACCAATTTTAACGAAATTTGACACAGTGATAACTAATATTAGAAGACTACATCCAGGATACTCTTTGTCCCATAAAACACAAAGAGTTCTCCAGAATAACGGACGAAAGTAAAAAATTTGTAGTTCATGAGATTCTTAATGGATTTTGGTAATTTTCCTTTGTGCTATTTACAGCAGACAGATTAGTTAAAAATTCAAGCTATATAGGCTACATAAAAAAAAACAAATAACCAAAAAAATGACGGGGTTCGAACCGTCTCCCCGTCGGTCATGAAAATAGTATAGAGTCGCCAACTTTACCTCTAGGCTACGCTTACATAACAATTCCATTCAAAAATTTCAACTGCTTCGAAAACGTCCACAAAATTGTTAATAACTGATCTATATATACTATTAAAATTGTAACAAGTCGAAATCTGTACATTAAATATTTTTTGGAAATTATAATCAAGGTAGACTATGTTATCCATATAGAAGCAAAAATTAACACAGTGACAACTGATATTACAAGGCTACATCCAGGATACTTTTTGTCCCATAAAACGCAAGGGTTTCAAATTTAGAATAGCTGGTTAATACTGTGAAAATTGGTCGATGATAACTGAAGTATGTTATAAAAGTATTAGATATAGCATTATCAAGATATATGTCATAGTGTGATTTTACTTTGTTTGTAGAAGGGTGCATACTTTCAGTTCCGAAATTTTATTATTTTATTATCGCTGTCCGACATATTTTCAATTAAAACACTGGTTACATTCACAACTGCGAATGGTGTTTCATAATTTATAAATAGCGTTAAAAATGCGTAGTTTAATCCGTGACAGTCAATTGTCTAATTAAATAGTAACAAAGAAATCAGTGAAAGGTGCAAGCGCGGTGTGTTTGGCGGTATGTCAAAGGGCGCAAGGTCTTCTGTGCATGCCGTGTAATACTGGTACGACGAGTGTTCGAGAAAGCAATTTGAATGTTATGTTTATACAGATAGAGTTGCAGATGTTTTTGAGTACTTCGTCAATAGTGCAAAGTTCGTATTATAACCTGTAGCTTCGGAAATGTAACGTCACAAAAAACCATAATCTTCATCATCATCATCATTGGCAGCTCTTCTCGACCTTATGCAGAAAATAAGCCTCCTCTCTTTTAAAAATAAAAACATGTAATTGAAATCTATCTAGGTCAGACTTTGGTCAGTGTATATGTATATTAGTAAGATTAAAAAAACCAATTCCGTAATATTATAAAAATATTATATTACACCTAATTTAAAAATATAAAAAATACATATACCTATATATTAAAAAAATTACTGAAGATTAATTTGACCCGTAAAAAGCTAACATCACGCAATATCTCCAGGCGGTCACCCATCCAAGCACTGACCACGCCCGACATTGCTTAACTTTGGTGAGATCGGACATGAACCGGTCGACGTTGACGACAAAACATTTCTATCCACGCGTCTCTCTCCCATTATTGTGACGTTACATAATATTAAATAGAAACTATTTGAATCTTACAATTATACAAGTAGGGTTGTAAAGGTTTTTGAGTAGGTATTTCGTTAATAGTGCAAAGATTGCGTTTTGTGTGCCCGCGTATTTCGTTTAGATTGACATTTTAAAACTCGCAATATCTTTTGAATGTAATGGCTGATTTTAATAATTCAAAAAGTTATCTACAGGTACTGAAACAGTCTTAGTTTAAAGATAATTTATTTGGATTAGGATTAATATATAGACATGAATAACATAGTCTTTTACGCATGGTATAGTTTTTATTAAGATTTATTTCAAAAATGTAGTTATAGTGACATAATCACAATAAGTAGACATATGTATGATGCCGCGAGGTTTTTTTATAGATAATAATATGTTCTTTAATATTGTAGAACATATTTTTGTTCTATCATTCATAGTTATCGGGGCGCATGCGATAAAATACATTTTATGCCAAATTTTTTTCATACCTTTGATTACATTATTGAAATTTTAGTAGAAATCCCAATTTTTTTCTAAAAAATAAATATAGCCTATGTTACTAAGGGTTTTTTCGAAATGTCTACGGTATTGACCCAGCAAGGTCTTAACAGCTTCACCGGACTACTAAGGCGAGCGCTTAAGGCGCTCATCCGATTTTATTTTGGCAACCAGCTCAAGGGTGCACGGCACACCTCGGCTTGGCTGTTGCCTGTTGCATACAAAATCGCGACCTATCTTAGCTAACCTAGCTAACTATTTATATATGTATGAGTTGTTGAAACGTATATGTGTACCAAGCATACACGCCTCAACAACTCCTCCATATATATATTATTGGAAAATTGAGAGTTTTTCAGTTCGATAAGGGGAATAAGTAAACCCTTCCACTTTCAAGCGTGTAGCGTGCACGTGTGTGGGGGTGATCGTGTAGTGTTGTAGCAGTGATGTATATTTGTGTGTCACCGTATCGCGCAAGCAACGCACTCAAGGGCTCCCTACCGAGGGATCGAACCTAGGCTTCAGCCACTGCCGTGGGAGGCCTAATCCGGTATGTTACTAAGGGATAATGTAGCATTCTAATGGTAAACGAGTTATCGAAATCCGTCCAGTAGTTTAAGTTTATTCGTAATTAACATACAAAAATACTACGATTCCTCTTTATTATAATAATTTAGAAAAATAATTTGAATCTTATGCTTTACTGATAGGGTCGTTAATAGTGCGAAGCTTGTGTGTAATCACCACGAACGTCGCCATGGCCGATTTAAGTTTAGGGTGCGCCTATAGATGTTTTACATAAAAAATCACATATAATCTGGGTATATGTTTGAGTGAGACCGGGGATAGTTAGGATTCACAATTGGAAACGGTAGTTGTGGCTGCAATCGGGTGTCAGTTTTATTCAATTTTATCGCTTTTAAAAATACAATTGAAACCAGTGATAACCAATTTGGTGCAGACGAAGTTGCACGGGTCAGCTAGTTAACAATAAAACGTAGTAGATACAAGTTTTATTAAAACTCAAGCCGTGACTATTCGTTAAAACTTTTGATTCATTACAGAAAATTTAATTCGAATTTCACGATCCGCTATAACCATTACTCGGAGAGTTTTCAATAATTCTTGAGACGTATCGTTCGCAAGATTGTAAATCTCACCCCTACTTCTGCCTCCATTCATCTGGGAATTTACACCGGGTGGGGGCGTCCTGGATAAGAGCGATGGTTGTGAATTTGACAGCCGCTGTTAATTATATGGTCTCCAGTGTCGATCACGAAACTCGTGGGTTGAATTAAAATTACTACAGCCCATGGCTCGTTTCACACGAGTACTGTTTAACGATGCCATGAAAAGGAGAATCGAAGACTGAAATTGAAAATGTCTTTCATCTTTGTGCTTATTAGTAGAATATTTTACGTTTCATTTTATACGCAAATAATATCAACCATGGAGGTAGCATATATTATTTACCTACTTTTAATGTAAATTATTAAAAAAAAAAATTTATATATTATTTCTAGTCATCATGAATTATCAATACAAATGTATTATTTATAACGACATAATTGTATGTATAAAACATATATCTCAAACTGTGTCGCGACGCTTATATGTGAGATATATTTTTTTTTATTTAGTCTAATTAATTTTTTGACAGGTGTATGAACAAATCTAAAGATCGATGGATTTTAAGTTTTTTTTTTTTATATTTATCATAGGAGTCAAACGAACAGGTGGGCCACCTGATGTTAAGTGACAACCATCGTCCATAGACACTAGATACCAGGGGAGTTGCAAGTGCCTTGCCAGCCTGTGTTTGGGGAAATGGAGAGAAAGGGAGAGGGGTTAGAGGAGAAGGGAGAGGTGAGAGGAGGCGAGATGAACCTCCGGCGCTTTCACTGACCGAACGAAACGCAACAATGCAAGCACTGTTTCTTCACGACGGTTTTCTGTGAGAGAGTGGTACTACCCCGGACAAGCCGACCAATTCATGCTGAAACCAGTAATAGCTTCAGCGTGGTTCTACGATCTAGAAAGTTTTTTTTAGTTATTTTAGCTCTTGATATGATAACACCATTTTGCAGTCGCTCATTTTTAATTCGAAACTTAACATAATGCAACTAAATATCGCATATAGTATAATAGATATTTAACATCCAGAGAACTGATAATTATGCTCATTACGCAAAAATCGGTCATGTATATTTCAATTGGCGATCTTTCATACCAGTAGTGGGGCTCACTACCACTGTGCTCGAGAACTAGATAAAATGAGAAAACTTTGAATATTTTCTAAAGTATTTCGTAACTTAAATTACATATATTTAAACTTTGTACTTCATATAGGTATAAAAATATCATATTCTCCAAGCAGTTAGGCGTAATGTGCTTAGTTTTTTTTATAAGTTAAATATTTGTTCTATCTTTATGTTAGAAAATTTATTAAAGGTACACACGAGAAGACGTAATAGTTCAGTCGCTTTAATAATGTTTACTTAGGGCTTCAGGCGTAGTATTCGTTAGCATTTATGGACAAAAATGTTCACCTTATAGTCTCTCAGAAATGTCACAGAGTTCACTTCATTAAGTGTTATAGTGTTATTTAAGGCTTTCTTATGTATTATGTATGGTTATATAAGTATATTGTTTAAAGTCCTGCAGAGATTTACGTATAGAGTGGAGGAGTAGGGATTTTTATCCAAAAAAATTCGATATTTTTTTCGATACGATATATCGAACCGTTATACCGATGTTAATCGATATATCGAACAATAGTATGTATATGTCGAAAAGAGTTCATTTTTCATTGCTCGATACTAAGTGGTATCTAAAAGGAGGAAAAACTAAAAGTTTCTATTGAGAATTTAAAATGCAATCAGTATTAGGACAAGTACTATTTTTTTTATAAGTTATAATATTTCTAATTAATTTCTTTCATAAATATTCCAATTATGGACATACTTCGAGGGACGCAAAAAACGCAGAAAATATTTTGTTATTTTGTACTAACCTTATATACCAGTACTGTGATTTGAAAAAAGATTTTCAGCAGAATGTTACTTACGACTTTCGTTAGATTTTTTTTGACTATTTGTTAATTATTTTGATGTGTAGTGTATATAGTAGTAGTATATGATAGTGTATGAAATTCTGCAGGTTTTTTTTTAAAACATGATTACTATTTTTTCTTATTGAGTAATTTTGATAAGCCCGAGGAACAACGCTCAATCTCAGCTTTGCATTAACTTTAATTGAAAATGGTTATAATTACAATAAAGTGGCTTAACCATTAAGTCTACAGTGATATTGTTGAGTAAACATCCGATGATTGATATATCGAATCAAATATTTCGATATTTATATCGAGGTTTACTAGGTCAATATATCAAGTCAAGTAAAGTTTTTTTTGTTATCGATATATGTACATCGAATATCCCTCCCTGGAGTTGAGGTTGGGGACATTTATTACTGTAAGTCTGTCCGCTATCCTAAAAGGCTCGCAAGTTAATTAGTTCAAAAACGGTTTACGCAAAAGCTTGAAGTTTGATCAATTCAGTTATAAACATTCATGTTAACAGTTAATATATTTATTCCATTGTCATTAGTAGAATATAAGTCAGAGCTTAGGGACTTTTTTTCTAAACTAACCATCTTATGGGACTACTAAAACCTTTCGTCTAAATTTTGCTAAGTATTCAGTGCAAAATATTTACAAAAGTATGTCGTTAGCCAATTATATAATTTAAAATTATTTGATATTAAAATAAAAAAGTGTTATAATGTAATATAGTAATCAAGGACAACCGAACACCGATTATTTTCTAATTAAGTAACTAATTCTAGTGGCTATTTTTATGTCCACTCGGAATTGGTTAGTCAGGGGCGTTTGGTAGGAATAATGGAACGGTGTAACTGACGGGCTTTCGAAGTTCTCCAAGTAATTAATTTTGGGCTTGGTCCGAATCTAAGCAAGTTTACATGAGATTACCGTTTGTAGGGTTCTTGATATATCGGTATATCGATAAATCTTGTATAATAATTGCTTAAAAGAGGACTTTCTTAACAAAGAGTTAGTGTGAAGGAGTTGTCCATGTTAGAAACAAATTTATTTTAAGAATAATATTTTTTCAGGGAACTTTTATATACTTTAGTTTTAGTTTAGGTTTAGTTATGAACACGCTAAACCTAGCGTGGGAAATGGCTCTCAAATACAGCACTGGAACACATACGGTGTTATTACAAAAAAGTTAAATACGTATTTAATATTTGTTTTAAAAAGGTTTAGTATTATTTTCCGCGCTCGAGTTTTTTCGCATGTTTAACCTAACCTTAACAAAGCAAGACAAAAGAGCAAGATGGCGAACATTTAGCGAGCGCGGTGCATTTAAAACGTAACCTTTTTAAAGCAAGTATTCAATACGTATCTAACTTTTGTTTAATAACACCGACAGTGTTTGGTGACAGATTTTCGACTTGAGTTTGGTGGATAACCAAGCGGGCTTAGAAAAAGCACAACCGCTTTACTTTGTGTACTTCGTCACTATATTTTCCTTCGCCGAAAACTTTGATGCAGTCATTCGAAGCTAAATCAATCTAAACACGTTATCAACTGAACCACCATGGCTTAATTAAGACAATTATGTCCTATATAAAAAAAATCAGTACTTGCACTTTTCGGTTGATTTTTTAAGACCTAGAAGCCAATTGGTATATATGATATGGTTTTTTAAATTTCATGATTTAGTAAAAAAAGTTCGTACAAAAAAAATTTCGAAATACATTTACAAAAACTATGATTTTACAATACACAATTTATTTAAAACTAGCTGACCCGTACAACTTCGTTTGCACCAAATTGGTTATCACGCGAAAAAATTGTTTCTTTTTTTATCGTAGCACGGCAAAATGCCTACACTATGCCTGATGGTAAGCACAGTACAATCCAAAAACAATAGCGACCACCGAGTGACACACTATCCATCGCTAGTCGCCACTATCATGCCGGCCTACAAAAAGCTGGATATGCACAGGCTGATCCCGAAACGCGACGCGCAGAAGCGAATCACTATTACGGATTTTTTCGTCATGTACATGGTGGTTGTGACCCAGTCAGGCTGTAAAGTCCTACCACCCCGCAAATAAAACTGATACGCGATTGCAGCCACAACTACCGTTTCCAATTGTGAATCCAAACTATCCACGGATTCACTTAAACATATACCCAGATTACATGTATTCATTTTTTAAATAAACCTAGTACCCATTCGTAGCGTCATCTACCAGGATCAATTAAAATAAAAACTAACCTACATAAAACTGAATAAACATCTCTACCACTTACTTTATCATAACTATCTTCGACTTGTATTAAAACCTTTTTATACTCCATTGTATTAAAGAAAAATATATGAACACCGTATCGAAGCGTCAAACATCCCGCCGAAAACGTCAAATGTCACTTGCTTGAAACTATTGTCTAAGAGTTATAAACTGTTTCAAAAACGTATTTGAAATATATTTCCAATATATTTTTATAAATAATCTCTGTACCACTCACAACATAGTACCTATCACCTTCAAACCAAGCCAGTTTTATACATCAGGTTCAATCCCTCGGTAAGGATCCCTTGAGTGCGTTGCTTGCGCGATACGGTGACACACAAATATACATCACTGCTACAACACTACACGATCACCTCCACACACGTGAAACACATGAAACACTGAATGATGATGAATGAAACATGTTACACATGAAAGTGGAAGGGTTTACTTTTTTCCTTATCGAACTAAAAAACTCTCCATTTTCCGATAATAAATATATGCAGGAGTTGTTAAGGCGTGTATGCTTGGTATACATATACGTTTCAACAACTCATACATATATGAATAGTTAGCTAGATTAGTTAAGATAGGTCGCGATTTTGCATGCAACAGGCAACAGCCAAGCCGAGGTGTGCCGTGTACCCTTGAACTGGTTGCCTAAATAAAATCGGCTGAGTGCCTAAAGCGCTCGTCTTAGTAGTCCGGTAACTTATATACGTATATAAATTATTGAAACATGCATGTGTACTAAGCATGCGTGCCTCAACAACTTCTATATGTATTTTGTGTAGGAAAAAATCCTCTAAACTATGTAGGATAGGATAACGAAAAATAAGGGTAGAACTCTTGTGTCACTGTATCGCGTGAGCAGCGTACTCAAGGGCTCCACGCCCAGGGAACAGATCTAGGCTTGAGCCGTTGCCGAGAAGGGCCTAATTTGGTGTACGGGAGCGAAATTTAGTCCGAGATCACGGCGGCGTGATCTGCGGTTATGCGGGCGTGGGTGAGAACACGCTCTGTTTGAAGAGACATGCTGGTACTGATCGTTCGCTGACGTGATTGAATCAGGAGGGTCGGTAAAAATGTGTCGCGGTCGTCTTCTATACTGCGCAGCGTTGGGTACGGGTTTATCGTTCGCGGCGGATACCACTAACGGGCTGGGATGATTCGCGGCTTTTTCGAAATAACTACCTGTAAGTGATTTTATATACGCTCAGACAGAAAGCATCTCCAGGTCCTGTGGAGATCCTTATTCCGGACGTACCATGGGGCACCGGTGATTTTACGTAGGGCTCAGTTCTGGAGAACCTGCAACTTTTGAATACGATTTTGCGCATGTGCAAAGACCGAACAACTGTACGTCATAATCGGACGGATGCAAGTTTTGTATAAAGTGAGTTTGTCTGGGGGATATTTTACTCTTATGACAAAGCAAATGATAGAAACGACCTAAGACCATACGGCTTTGTTTCGCACTCTTTCTGTGTGTGAATCGAAATTTAAGTGTTTATCTAAAGTAACACCAAGATATTTCACCTCGCCGGCCCAAGGTATTTCGGCTTTGTATAGCCTGATGGTCGACGACGCATATATTTGAGATGGCGTCAATCCCAAGTCATACGTTTACGTTTATCGTTGTATATGGTGGTCAATAATGTTTAATAAAATGAAATTGGTTCTTTGCTATGAAAAAAAATAATTGATTTGAAATTTATTATTATTATTGGAACGAAGTTCCTTACGGCAGGCTTGGAGGAGATAGAGATTTTGCTGCGCGACCGAACTGAAAAAATGTGATAGTAAAACTGTAACGAAAAGTGCATGGAATAAAACAGTTAAATGAGACGTGCGCAGGCGCGACAGTCGTATTCATAAGTGAGTAGTGTATAATATCTTTCTCTTTCTCCTTTTTTGTAATTATTTCTATTTCTATGTAATTTTATGTTGTCAAACAAAAATAAACAGACATATTTTGTTATTTTAATTGATAATTTGAATTACGATTACATAAAATTGAGCACGATTTTTTTTTCCAAATAGTGTCCATTCTACATTAGCCGAAAGAACTTCGTTCCTACCTGGTGTCCCACGACACCACATTCTTTTTTTTATTTATAAAATATATCAGCGGGTATATATATGATTGTTTATAAAAAATGTGTCTGAATGTTTAATTGCGTTTAAAAGTTACTGAAAAAAATGTTCCTAAACTTATTATTGATTAATCATAAATCAAAATGCCTATTAAAAATACAACGTTAACCCGCTACCAAGTGTCCTAAATTCTGTCTATTGATATATTGATAATTTCTGTAGGTGGTAGAGCCACGCTGAAGCTATTACTGGTTTCAGCATGAATGGGTCGGCTCGTTCGGGCTAATACTGCCAGAATATTTACAGAAAACCGACGTCAAATAACACTGCTTGCATTGTAATGTTTCGTTCGGTCAGTGAGAGTGCCGGAGGTTCCCTTACACTCCCCCATATACAGTTTAGAAACGCACTTACAAATCCCCTGGTGTTGCTAGTGTCTATAGACGGTGGTGGTCACTAAACATCACTTGACCCACCTGTTCGTTTGCATCTTATGATATAAAAAAATATATATTGATGTATTAAAGAATCAGGTGTTCTAAAATTCTTGTTCTTTTAACGTTGCCGGCTCTTGTACTAAGGTGTCGCAAAAAAGTCTAGTTACGTTAACTGCAAATTTTTGTTTTTCGTTATTCTGGAGAACTCATTGCGTTTTATGGGACAAAGAGTATCCTGGATGTAGTCTTCTAATATTAGTTATCACCGTGTCAAATTTCGTTAAAATTGGTTCAGTACTTTCAGAGTAATTCGGGTTTATATTCTAGACTTTAATCCTTTATCCTGGAGAACCCTTTGCGTTTTATGAGACAAAAAGTATATTTGATGTAATCTCGTAATATTAGTTATCACTATGTCAAGTTTCATCAAGATTGGTTCAGTACTTTCAGAGTGATGCGTGTGCATAGGGACAGACAGACAGACAGACAGACAGACAGACAAAAATTGTAAAAAGATTATTTTTGGCTTCTATATCGATAACATAGTCTACCCTGATAAAAATTTTCAAAAAATATTTAATGTACAGATTTCGACTTCTTACAGTTTTATTATAGTATAGATTTTGTCACAAATTAGTTTCTTTTGAGCTTATGCTACCAACAATCTGTTGGCCTGTGCCTCATAATACGATTGAATGGACCTTAGATCTTTATTGTCCAAGGGTTAAGTGACTAAATATGAATATTTTTTAAGACTTATCAGACGGTTTCCTGTGAAGTTACTACACATTCGTTGATAACATTCACATATTATTATTACACGCCGTAACATAAACTGCCCCTTCTACATATTCACTGACCTATTCATGTTTCACATCCCTAAATCGTAAATTACTGCCTATACTTTGCTTGTGGAACGCACGATGTGAGTAAAGAAATTTATCGCAGTCAGATAAAAAGAAAATAAAAGAGCACTTGGCGATGAAACAATATTTCGGAACTTGATTATTAAAGTTAAATGACATCATTTTCATGAACATTTATTTCTTTAAAATGCCCAATGTTTTTGATACCAAGTGCCTTTTTATGTTTTGAGTAAAACAATTCGTATCACATTTGCCCGACTTTCTACTGAAAATCCAATTTTATTTAAATTTATATCATACTAACCTCTGTTCGCGACTTCGTTCGCGTGGTATAATTACTTTGGGCTAACTGACACGTAGCGGAAGCTGTCAAAAGAAAAAAAAACCCTGATTTTGAAACATTCTTCATTGGTGCTCCGCGCCTATTGGTCTTAGCGTGATGATATATACATTTTAACCTTCCCCGATAAATGAGCTATCTAACAGTGAACGGATTTTTCAAATCGGACCAATAGTTCCTGAGATTACCCCCTACAACGTCACAAACTTTACTTTTTATAATATTAGTATAGATAAAAGGCAAACTATATGTAATTAACATTAATTATTAATACACACATTAGATTCTTAAGTACACGCATTAACAAACAATTCTTATCTGTAGACAACGCCACGCCGCCTTATTACGCATTTATTATTCCCAACATGCTGGTTTGAACTAGAACTTATCATATAATAAGCTTAAAATAAAGAGATAAACCAAGAATAGGTATCATTGAATACGATAATCAGCCTTCCTTAGTTCATTGATGTGACCCGTTTCGAAATTAAACTTAATTTTTTTAAGCAATAAATTGTACAGATCTTCATAATCGTAAATTCCTATTGAATATTACAAATGTGAGAGTTTGTTTGTGTAATACTCTTTCACGCCTCTATTACGCAACGGTGTAGCATAATAGGTATTTAGCTTAAACATAAAGGGCTTATGGAACTTTTCATCCAGAAAAAAATAATATGTTCTAGGGATAAGTAAAATTTATATTATCTCGAACGAAGCCGTGAGCAAAAATTGTTATTACATATCTATTATGACCCCATAAAACGCTGAAATTATTACGCGATGGAAAATATCTCGATAACCTAAATGTGTTTACTTTCCAATCCTCTATAATAACCCTTCCTCATTACTTCGTCGATGTCTAAAACAACCTTGGCTTTAATTACCATTTCCTGGGTCGAAGTGTCATCCTGTTTATTTTATATGAACGGGATTTTAATCATATTTTATGACTTTGAAACTTTTATACGGTTGTAGCTATGAAGACAAGGGTCGCCCGAATTATCCCGATTAGATATTTAACGCGATGTGATCCTTTTAATTTATATTTCGATCTTATACCAGGTGAAATGTTACGCAGTATTCTAGGATATGACATTTCAAGATTGCATTTAATATATAAACTAATAATATTAAAACAAATAATAATAAACAACAAAGAAAATCTAAGTTAAAATTTGTTCTAAGACTTTCAAAACTATAGCTACAAACGTGTAAATATTATAATAAACTTTTTTTTTCGATATGAAAACGCTGTTGACCTGGAAAGGTCTTTACAGCGTCACCGAACTATTGAATATAATAAACCTAAGTGCAATGATCTATGCCAAAAGCTACACTGGCAACTCGGAGTTCATAACTTTCGATAATAAAACGGGCAATAAACCCTTTTGTTTGTTCCTGACGTTTCTACGTTCCCATTCAAATGAAAGTGAAATCACCCGAAGTTCATTGACACTGCTTTAACATAGACGCGTAGAGGATTGTGTATAATTTTTGTACTTTTCTAGATAATTAGGTCAATTATTAAGCACCAATTTGTTTAATTGATTAAGAACGAGAATCGAGTGCAGAATGTCCACCAGAAATATTGCTACTGTTTAAACAGTCACAGTCAAATAAACCCGTTATTACCATTATAAAACGTTTCCTTGATCACTATCGTTTGATATATGTGAAACTAACTTTCATTGTAACGCTTTGATCTGGTTTTAATTAAGGCGTTCGATTTGTTTCGTAATAAGTAGGTATTTGATAAACAAACAGCAATTCATTTTGTCCGAAAATTATATTACGTTATTGGGATGTTAAGCAAATATTTTTTACAGAATTGTCGATTCGAATGAGATGCTAAGGTATCTTGAACGGCAATTTCTTTTTCTTAGAAAGATTAACTGTTTAGATAATTGAATTGTGAAGTATATATTACACGATTCTGTTGTAGCAAAAAATAAAATAATATATTAGTTTTATTCTTTATATAAGATGTAATGATTTTATTGCATTGTTAATTTACTTTGCAATGAGGGGGGTATTTTCCAGTAGTTGTTCATATCAAACAATAAAGTTTTATGTTATGTTAAAGGCTCAAATATTTGTAAATGATTTAAAACTATAAAATACAAAACAAGAACAGTTAGAGAAAGACAAATACGATATTAAAAGTGTTTAATTGCTAAGATAGTTGTGATTATGTGTAGGTGGTAAAGCCACTCTGAAACTATTACTGGTTTCAGCATGAACGGGTCGACTCGCCCGGGGTAGTACCACCCGACCCACAGAAAACAGTGCTTGCATTGTTGCGTTTCGATCGGTCAGTAAGAGTGCCGGATACCCACCACCTCTCCTCTCCCTACTCCCACTACCACCTGCTCCGCTCGCCCCCTTTCCCTCAAACACAGGCTGGCAACGCACTTGCGACTCCCCTAGTGTTTCTAGTGTCTATGGACGGCGGTAATTTCTTAATATCAGGTGAATTATAAGAAATAATTATATATTATAATTCTTAAAACAAATATAGGTAATTCTTTATTATAGACGCAGTTTCCGGACTATATTTGTTTATTATATACACGTTGTAGGAGTGAGGAGCAAGTCCTAGCCCTACATGTATTGTTCTTGGTTGGTAGTTTGTGGGAATAAAGATGTTTAGTATGTTTTAGTTCCTTTATTTTTATGTTACAGTGCAACCTTAATGAGTTCTTGTTTGCGACTGACTTATTATTTATTCACTAAATTTAATGTTAATATAATTGCGCTGATGCGCGCATAATATCCAGGGCAACATGCAATGTACATAACCGTACACACGTTAAGCCATAAAATAGGTATTACCATAAAATAAATAAATAATCCTAAAAATGTCTAGTAAATTAGTTACCAATTTAACATAACGTCGTTATGCATATTAAATGTATTTGGCGAGCGGCTTAAACATTAAAGAAAATAAGATATATATTAAGTTAATTCGAATTCAAATCATTACTCTCCTGTGAATGGAACGTTGACACTGAATGTCCTTTGAACAAAATGTGCGTAAAGTCTGTAACCTCTGGAACGATCACAGAATAAACTGAAGTTCTTATAATGCCTATTATTGTTTTCGTACTAATACAGAAACCCGATAAATTACATTTCATAATATTTTATGTTGATCACATTTTATGTTATGCTAGAAAAATATAATATTATTTTTTTAGCATCAGAGCTAATGTAGAGAAATCATATAAAGTGTGAATGAAAATAAATAATAAGAGAAAAATACAGAAGAAATATGGCGTATCGACGGATTTGTTTCTTCATGTTGGTATTGCTGGCATTTTCTGAGGCGACCGTTTACGACGATGATTATGACACCTACACGAAAACGTACGAGTACAAAAATGCAGGTAAATCTAACACCCGCCCACTTATCCGCAATTAGTTCTTGCTCGCGGCTTTTTTTGCGTTAACGTAGATTTGATGTATCAATAACACTAAGTTCTAGATGAAAGCAAATGTATTTACTTTTCTGCTCCACTGACAACACACATACAATGTTCCACCAAATCTATTGTAACCGTCCATAGGCTGTCGTGACTCCTTAACATTAGGCGGCCCGCATGCTTGTTTGCTACCATCGTAGTTTAAAAAAATCCAAGATGATCGGTTTAGTAGTTAAATCGTAAAAATACAAACAAACTAACTTTCGTATTTATAATATTAGTAAAGATTCTGACGTTTTATGATCCGGTCCATTTGATTTCCATCGCTGTGCCTTTCGATTGTAGCGAACGGCATTTCTACCAAATTGAGTTTTGTTAGGAAACCTTCGAGGCGGATAGTAGTCGTTCCCTAAAACTACATTTTCGTTACTGCTTCAAGCGACTAGTTTCGAACAAGTTTGATTGAGATTATCTACAAACTTATAGCAAATCCGTTAAACTTGCTTTGGGTCACAAAATATTCGAGTTTTTGACAAACGTAAATATTGAAATAGGGAAAATCAGGTAAAATGGGTATTCCCGTTTTGAAATGGTTTAGATCAGCGATTCAAAAAGTGGTTTCAACGGAGTCAGAAGGTTTCGTAGAAAATTACCGAATTCTGCGATTTATTTATATTTTAAAAATGAAATTCTAAATTATTGCCTGTCTTAAATATTTCCACTTTTATACATTATATATTTAAACCTTATTTCAAATTATGCATTCATATATCTTATAAAATATACTCCAAAACATAAATAAATTTTGACAAACGAAATTTTAACAAGCATCTATGAAGTAAACATTAAACGTGCAAAAGATTTGATTAATTGTTGCTCTCTATTAGATAACTGATATTTATAACGAATCTAATACTTTTAAACGAGCAATTCTTGTATATTTTTATATTTGTATATATTCAGGATCTCAGAAACTGCGTCATCTATTTCCATGAAACTTAGTATGTAGGTAGTTTCGGGTACGATAAATCGATCTAGCTAGATTTTATTCATAGAAAACTTTTTAACTGAGATTTTAGGCAATGATAAAATATAGCTAGAATATTAAGGTAAATTTCGCCACCGCTGTTAAAACAAAACTAGCTCAGATGCAAGTTGGTTGCTTCGAAAACCTGTGTAACCCCATTTCGAATCCGAGTGTATATAATTTTTTTTTTTTGTAAAAAATGATAATTTTGTAAGGCAATCCAATCAATTTATTTCAATTAAATAAATAATCTATACTAATATATAAAGCTAAAGAGTTTGTTTGTTTGTTTGTTTGTTTGGTTGAACGCGATAATCTCAAGAACTACAGATCTGATTTGAAAGTTTCTTTTAGTGTTAGATAGTTCATTTATCGAGGATGGCTATAGGCTACATATCATAACGTTTAAACCAATAGGAGCTGAGCACTAATGAAGAATGTCTCAAAATCGGGCTATTTTGGAAGCTTTCGATGCGTGTTAATGTCAGTACTATATGCGTTGCCATGGTAACGCGATAACAATCTCTCGCAAATATTTTCATGGTTTATTTTGTGTTCCTATTAAAACAGTTAATTCTACGTTATTTTTGTTTCCAATTTTTAATTATACGTGGTACGTTTATATCGCAAACATTTCTAAAGTTTATTTTGTGTCGCTATTCAAAAAGTTTAGTAGTAATAATATTCATCAAATAAGATAGTCAAAGGAATTAATCCATACTGCCAATTCTGAAGTAGTTAATATAGGTAGTTTTTTTCTATATCCAAGATAATGTAGAGGTATAAGCGCCAAATCCTCTATGTAATATTTCGTAAATTTTTATCTTCTTAATTTTCAAGACAACAGAATTCATGCTTCGCGGTATTATTTATCTTTCATTTCATTTATGAACAATAAACGAACCATATTACATAAAACTTTACCAATTTAACACAATATACAGATAAGTAAGACAAGATTATGAATAAAATATAAAATCCACTACATGACAGACTAAAATCCCGCCAAAAACTTCTCAAAAACTTTATTCTACGTTAGTTTTGTAACCAATTTTTGATTTGTGATATATTACGTATAATAAAAGTAAAGTGAGTGTATTTTATATTAAAAATATCCGTGATGCTACAAATATCAACATTTTTTTTAATTCTGTGGATATGTCTGTTTTTTTTTATTTGTTACGGGTAATCTCCGAAACGGCTGGACCTATTTGAACGGTTTTTTTTCTTGGAAATGACTACGCTATTGATCTAGCAAGGTCTTAATAGCTTCACCGGACTACAAGTAATATTTGAACGGGAATTTTACGGACAAATAAGTAACTAATTAGCTGTTTTATTTTAAGCTAGCGGGTTCAGCAGACGTTGCCCGCCCTGATAATAAGACAAACTATACCTATACCTTGCCCAATAATCATTTTATATATTGTTGAAAACGGCATGAAAATGCGTTCTGTAGTTTTTGATCTTATCGCGAACAGACATATAGACAGACGTGGAACAGGACTTTTTCTTACACTATGTAGTGATAAGCTGTTATCCGTGCCTTCGTCCATGTGAAATTAATCAAAAATATGTTGTTCACTGTAAACATACACGAGCTGTACTGGACTCCAAGATTTTTTTATACCAAAAGGCAGCAAACAGGCTGACGGCCCACCTGATGGTAAGTGGTTAACGTCGCCTATGAACAACTGTAACACCAAGGGTATCGCTGTTGTAATTGAAAGTCATATTTTTATATGTGATTTAAATTATAGCAAGGTATGATAATAACTTAATTATATCGACACTATGGACATATTATATCTATATAATAAAAGATTTAACACATATTGTTCGAAAATGTATGTGGCTGATGATAAATCTCTTCCCATTCGATTCACTATTCGTATTCACATATATAATGTACAAGTACATGTTACCTGTTACAGTAGATGATGTGCGTGTGATACTTACAAATATTTTTGAAAGAGTATTATTGTAATTTACACTAGATATGTGATCAAAATTTTACATTTATTTAATATATTTAAAAAAAAAACGCGTGCGGAGCCGCGGGCAACAGCTAGTTTTATTAATATAATTATGAGAGAGATATCTTTTTAAATAATTTTTTTATGTGAAAAAATGCTAATTTTGTGATGCAAACTTAACATTTCATTTTAATTTAAAAATGTTTTTAAGGAACCGAGCTAGGCTTGGTCGCCCAGGTACTACTGATAATAACTATAATAAAACTTTTCAAGGCACCAGAAGGTTTTCATTTGAAAATATTTAATGGTTGTCATGGTTACAAAATGCAGATCACATTTTTAATTCAAAATTAAGTAAGAGATATAGTTTCTTTATTGGAGCCTGACTAAAATTATGAATTTGAATGTGAGCCTCTTTGATTGTTACAAATTAACTACACTCACAAATTAACTACTCGACCAAACATGAAATTTTCCATACACATCACGAGCAGATTGGGATCTATATTAATTTTTTCTTAGAAAACATTAACCCTAAAAGATTCTAGCGACTGGGTTTCTACTAACATATTTTCCAAAGTATTATTACATTGTCTACCCAGTTATACGGTATGTTGTAACGTGGAAAAATGCAGCCATCGTGAAGTACTAACAGTGCTCGTTATATCTAAGTATTCACTGACTTAAAGTTAGATGCAGCTTGGTTAGAAGAGTAAGAGTGCTCGAAAACCTTACAGTTACTCGAATTACGAATGCACTCATCGCCCCAGCCTGTAAGTAAAGCGCGGTAATACAATTTCCCACTGCTGTAATAGTACTGCCATCTTGGGAACTATTTCGCTTAATGCCTGTGCATCTTGCGCGATTACGTACACTCTTTAAAATATTTAGTGGAAAATAACTGTTGTTAAGTATTTACACGCTAATAATAAGCCAATTATTATGATATAATATGTTTTGTAAACAAATCACGATTCTTTTAAAACGCTTATTTGTCAATGATATTTTAATGAGGAACGTCTTAAAAAGTTTCAACGTTCCTGCGAACGTCTTATATTTTTAATGAAAAAGTATTTTCGTTTCCTTAAGGCAGTTATGTCTCTTATGGATGTTAATATTTTTTATGATGAATTGGTAGCCAAAAATTTTACATAGTTGAATTAATAGTAGTGACCATCCCGTAGTCGAATTTCAATCTCAATAATGAGGGGTGCAAAGTGCTCTTATGTTTTAATATATATTTCTTATTATTTGCCTTTTTGTCTAAATAGTAAAAACTCTCAGATATTGTGAATTGTAGACGTAAAGAGCGTTAAGTATGACGAATAGAGGCTTAGGCGTCGACAGTGTGGAAATAAATTATATCGGTAATGCTAAAATTTGTTAATAGCTTCTAAACAAAAAAAAAAACCGGTCGACAGATAGAGGAGAAAGGGCACTTACATGTCTTGTCTTCGCCTAGTTATATATGGTGGTCGACATTCGACCATAGTTATTTGATATTTTAAAGTCTAAACTTTATTCGAGTATTTTTGTCAAAGGGTGTACTCTTTTAATCAAAGGTTTTTATCATGGCTACTCAGTTATTTGCCATTTGCCATGATATTTAGTTATATACACAAAAAAAAATCTGTGTGTAAATGAAAATTGAAATTAATTATAAATTCTCATCTCAAATTTTAAGCAAATATAACTTTACGAAAATAAAGAAATTTATCGCAACTCATGACACAATTTTCAATTTATTTTACACGACACCGTGGGTAGGTGGCATTTCTGGTTGATATTGAGTTAAATTTAGTCTGTTTATTATGAGAAATAGTGATATGCCCAGTATCATCGTTTGGAAAAGTAATGGATGCACAATACAATCAAATGGTGAATCCAAGACAAAGACGTTTTTAAGAATACCATTAGCTTTTGAAAATAAATTATTTTTTGTTGATACATGAGGTTGAATTGCAACATTGTAACCGCGGAGGTCTAAGTCATGGATTACTTTCATGAACAAAATTCTTATTTTGATTATACAAAGTATTATTTGGCTCATTTTTTTATTAATTCATATTTGAAGTGAGTTCACCATAAAAAATAATAAACATTACAATAATAGTTATATTTTATAATATCATTGTTGATTGTAGGATGAAAAATGGTAATTAGAACGTAAGAGTTGAAATTCGTAATTATTGACGGCTGTCAAAACGTCTTTCTTATTTACATGTGTGTATATGTTGTGTAAAATTCAAGCAGTAGTGTGAGTAGTGCATATTTTGGTAAATTTAATGTACTTCTAATGCATTTTATGCAAAATAAACAGCTTTCTGCACTTATCCGCCATATAAACTTTAACTATGCCAAATTTCAAATTCACCTGTTCCCGGCAAATAGGTTAAAAAGGGTACAATTTTTTTGCTTCACGTATTAATATATAGATACCAGGTTGATTGTTGATATTATCTTGTAATGAGTATATGACGGTTTCCTTTGATGACATACTGTGGAAGTAAGATCTCTACAAAAAAGAATGGTCTAAATAAAAATTCGACGTATAACAATATTCAAAACGATATAGATCTGTTTCTCTGTAGTCCTTTAACCTCATTTAAAAACAAAATAAAGCTATCTAATATAGCTTCAATCATCTTCAAATTATTTTGTTCTTGTAAGTGTTCTTTTTTGTTTTTATTCTAAGGTAACTAAGATTATTTAGTCTCCCTTTTTGAGAATTAGGTATTTTATTTTTTAAGTTATATTATAGTTCTTTTTTTATATCTTCCCACATGCGCTTCGTTTTTGTTTCCTTATCTTGTTTTTTTTTCTAACTAACAACAACGTAAACTGTGTTTACATCTAGAAGGGTTAATTCAATTTAAGTATACTTATCTATACTATCTATACTAATATTATAAAGTGGTAAAGTTTGTGAGTTTGTGACGTTGTGATGTTGTGACGTTGTAGGGGGTAATCTTAGGAACTACTGGTCCGATTTGAATAATTCTATATACTAGCTCATTCATCGAGAATGGTTATAGGCTATATACCATCACGCTTAGACCAAAAGGAGCGGAGCACAGATGAAAAATGTTTCAAAAACGGGATGTTTTTTCCTTTTGAGAATTTCTGCTGCGTGTTAGTGTTAGCCCAAAGTATTTATTCCACACGAACGAAGTCGCGGGCAGAGGCTAGTAGAATATATAAAATGGAATTGTCAGACTGGATCCAGTTTCGTATAATGTATGTAACATATCTTTACCTACATAGGTACATAAATTAACTCTGCTCCAAAAGAGAAATTCACCAGTAAAATAAGAGCGATCAAAGCGATCGAAGAAACAAGGTAACTAATATGGGTTCGTTTTATATACAGTTTATATTTTTCCTTACAAAAAAGCTCTTTTGAAAAATAATACAGTAGTTGCTTTTGTTCTTTGAAGCTTACCTGTGAAAATCCTATCACGTTTGTGTAACGCTGAATAATTGTAAATCAAAAATGTTATTAATAATATGTTAAAAATAACGATTGTATACTATTGTTAACTAGATTAAATAGACGTAAAAATGAAAAGGAATGGAGTAGGAGACAGTTGGCAATAAGGGCATAATTTACAAATGAAAGGTGTAATGCTCTTGTATTTTTTTATGTAAATCATGTTGCGTAGAATGTATATAAATATTTCACGTACGACTACACTTTCTTATTGGATATACGAAATGTTATTTGAGTCATCAACTGAATTGATGAAAATAAAATATATTGATATTTGTATTCGTATTCGTAATATACTTAATTAAGTTACTTAATGTTACGGTCTTAGAATAGTTGTTGTTGCTTGTTGTTGGTCCTGCAACAGTAATATAAATAATAAAGTCAGCAACATCATTACAGCCTGTTAGAGACCCTCTGCAGGGCCACAGGACTCTTCGCGTAAGTAGGTATATAGGCATAATAATCACCACGCCAGCCCACGGCGATTTTAAACTCTGAAAAACCCACATTTCTATATTTTTTCCACATAAGGTGGTGCTACCAGAACATTTTTAAAGTTCAGGTTTCCTCACAATGGTTTCCATCACCGTCAGCCGATAGTGTTGCCAATTTACATTAGAACTAGCGGTCCTTGCGGACGTACTCCTGTTTTGGTATTAAAAAAAAACCTAAAAGCCAAACCAACATCACCTACCAATCTAAATCATTCTCGGATACACTGGAACACGCACACAAAATTTCATTAAAATCAGTCCAGCCGTATAGGAGCTGTTCAGTGACATACACACGTACAGAAAAAAATTATGTATAAAGATATTTACGCGAATTCTGAAAAATTCTTTGTTATATACCGGAGTTTGATTCTGCGAACTTGTCACGTACTTTAAAGTTATTAAAACTTCATAATTAAGACCACGGGCACATCTATAGATGTCTGACTCAAAGTTAACCCAGAAGTCACGGTCTTATTTTACGCGTGAGTGATTACCGTCTAAATATTAATTGCTAGAACATACAAAGTGTCACTTGAGATTCGTTTTTTTCGGCATAGAGATTGTGATTAAGCGCCATTTTAAAGCATGTAATGTGTTTCTCGATGAATAAGAATATCATAAAAACAATACTCGAGTCTCTTAAAAAGGCAGTACAATTATTCAGATACCACCAAGTAAAGACCTCTATGCAAAACAGGATTTTGTGAAAAGAACCTTTGTAAACCTTCCTACGACTCTGGATATTTTAATAGTACCTACTTTCAAAAGAAAATTAGGTTCGCGAGCGACGTTCTTTGTTAGACATGAAGCTAAAAGTGACTTGTCTTTGATATCGACGTCGCGTTACGTATGAACAAATATTTCAGAATATATGTAGATATTTTAATGTAACAATGCTATCGCTGAAAGGTAAAAAAATGAGAGAAAATTTTAATGCCTCCCTGTAGCGGGAAAAATAATGTCTCTTGGCATTTAATGCCAACCCGAAAATAGCGTTTCCATACTTTGAGAATAGACGTACGCCCAGCAGTAAAATACTTATGAAGGGGCCATATTTATTACACACTTATAATATAATTCATTTTCTCATGTCTCAAGTAACCCCTGTTACCCCGAAATGTCTTTATGTATCACAAAAATTAGAGGTTATTTTCTACGGCGCCTAATACAATACAATAACATAAGGCTTCAGCGTAATTGAATAAACACAATACAACATTTACAAGATATTAATTGGTATATTTGAAACCTTCAAATGGATTCGCCTGGTGAATTTACTGAAATCATGTTCTTTTTAATAAAGTGGAGATTATTATAATTTGATATTAATTAAAATAGAATTTTATTGTCAACGATGTTGTTTTGTAGAATTGTTCTATCTGCCAGAATGTAATTCATTTGTTTCGAAAGAGTACGATATCAATGTAGGCCGGAATCGTAATACCTCAAAAGCAATTTCGTGGTCCACAATTTTTGTCACGGCTTTTCGTCAGACTGATTTCAATCCATAAAGGACATATCTAGTAACTTATCTGGAGTGCGCAGCGTCGCTTGTCTTCGATCCATTTCGTTCTAAGTCTTCGTACTTCATTCAACCGTTTTTCTTTACAAGTTTCTTGATCAATATTACATACTTTGGTCTTTTTACCTACCTCGTTAATATTTACGACACTTATATATTTGAATTGATACAATTTAGATAAGTAAATTTTGAGGTTGTTTAAATGATAAATTAGGAGAATGAGTTATTACTTCTTATTCAAAGGCGCTTTATTATTTACACTACATATTTATAAGTATAAAATTGTGCTAGGAAATCTTAATCGAGAGAACTTAAAAAAACTCCACCAACATGTTATGGTTCCATGTTTTCCTTCAAAAGAAACTTCAACTCGGTTACAACCTACTTCCATCGACGCTGTGTCCGAACACGCTATTAACTAAGATTTAGATCGCGCTAAAATTTAGATTCCTTTATGTGAAGTTTAAATTACATTTTAATATTTCATTTCTGACATGACAATAAAGACTACTTAGTATTCCTTCATAGTTTGGTGAAGGCTATATTAAGGGTGTGTGTTTCACTTGAGTAAATAGTTGCTTCTTGGAAATAGGTATTCTCTGTTTCGAGATGCCTGAGAGCGTATATCCAAGTTTTCGTAAACCTCTCGGCGTGTTGATTCCTACGCAATTGTTCGTAAATCAATATTGTCTATGAAAGAAAAACAATTTAGGACACGAAAAGAAACCTTTGTAATACCTACTTTATATATACTTTATATATTATATACTTTATATATTTACCTACGTGGCATCGACAGTTTATAACAAAAGCTTGTATTTATTCCTATACCTACCTTATTTTTGTGAAATTACCTGGGTTTAGTATTCCCATTAATACTAAGGAAATTACGAGTCAGGTATATCGATGTGTACATAATATTGGTTTATTAAAGTTCAGTTTTTCTTTTGTATGCAAAAAGATTGGTCGCTTAGATAAAAATCCTAAACATATATAGTCAGTTATAAATTTATTTTTCCTTAGTGGAAATTGAAACGAAGATCTACCCAATGTTTATCAAATCAGGTAAAGATTTAAAGAAGGTAACCAAATTGTTCTTGTCACCTACGAAATAGTTTTGTCTTAAAAATATAAAGAAATTTTACTGTCTGTTATATACAGATGATTTAAATCAAGGCTGTCCAAACCATGGCCCGCATATAATTATACCTATTATACCTGTATTTTATTTTTATAAGTATTTTGCGGCCCTCCAATGTACTTACTCATTTTTGATGGCCCTGAGTCCCATCTAGTTTGGACAGCCCTGTTTTAAATGTTTCTCAGAAAATATCTTTAGTACTTGTATAAATCGCTGGCATACCTATACTTGAATTTATCGCGTGTGTTACATTGAATGGTCTTCGTACTCGTTGGCAAGGCGGTATTATTCGTTGGGGGTGCTTCTTGTTTACAAATTGCTTGGGTGCGCCTGTCTCGGCTCGATTCACCTCGAGATAAGGCTGGTTGGTTTCCTCCGATAATTTTCTTTAGCTGGTTTTACGTTGACTTTGAAATGTTATTCCAGATGCAAATGAATTTAACAATTGATCTACATTATTAACTTCTATTTTAGTACCATGGTAATAACAAACTGCCTCATGGTTGTTGCGCAGAAAACGATATTGTTCATGGAAAACCTTTAAATGTGTTACCATATAATGCATAATGAATAACTAAGAGGTGATCTGTGAAGATAAAAACCCCGACAGCGGTAAATTTATTCCACGTTACATCTCTGAAATAAATTAGAATTTTCTACCCAGTCGTAATTCCAAAGACAGCATTTAACTCAAGCCATTTAAGGTTTATTTTGATATGAGTTTACGACTTTACTAAAAAGAATATTACATTCGAAAAACTGTGGTCGTCGAAAAGTAAAAAAAAAATTTACCCTAGGCACGATCTGTGTGTCTATACTTTTAACAATATTACTGTTTTCTTTTGTTTTATTATTCACCCGTTTATAGTTCCTTTTTATTCATATCATACGGAACCCTCTCTAATCGAATGTTTATTGGATATTTCAGAAACCCGCACTTGTACATCGACGGAGTTCCGGTGCAAGATGGGAAGATGCGTGCCTAAATCTTGGCGATGTGACAACGAGAAAGATTGTCCCGATGGCTCTGACGAGGAACCTGGAACATGCAGTGAGTGTACTTACGGATTTTTAAACTGATATAGAGCTTTTTATATTTGAAATTGCTCTTCCTAGAGCGATAAACAAATAAAATATCTATAATAGATTATTGACAAATTTTCAATATTATTTAATCATTTACGATCATGAAAGATATGAAAAAAATAAGAAATAGTTTAAGTATATATAATCTTCAGGCGTTGATATAAGATTATATTTGTATTTACAAGATATTTAAACGTTAAATAACTGAATATATGCTTAAACTGAGAGAGATAACACAGCAACTCATTTACATAGGATAATAACAAATACCAGCTAAGGTTATTAAAGTTTCATGGTAGTAATAAAAGTAAGGGGTAGCGGGATGCGGGTATACGTACACAGGCCTTATAATTTGCTTACCCCAAAATGTGTAAACATTATTACTTCAGCAAATTTTGTTGGGAGGTCGGGTTGACTTACTGTCCTCCATTGTGTTTTGTCATAAAGAAAAAACTGGGATTTTAAATCATTAGTAGTTTATAAACTCTGATGATTCTCAAAATCAAACAGTCGAATGTTAATCTTTATTTTTTCTACAGCTAAAGCACTATAAAGACCTAATTGTTTTCATGTTTTTATTGTGTATTCTATACACATTATATGTGTAGTGTGTTATTATTATACACAGTGTTATTATATGAATTGAGGCAATATAAACATGATATAATGATACATCTCAATATAGTCTGTCGTATAGAATACATTTATTATTCAGGTTAATATAGGGACGTGAAAAAAGACATCAAAATGTCAATGTTTCTTCACCTCTTGAGAAAATATGATTATCTCGAAAATATATACGCTAAAAGAATTAGATATTAAAAATATAGAAATGAAAAAATATTATCTACCAATTTATGAGAAAACTTTCAAAGTAACCAAAGAACGTGTATTTCATCTTTGGCGAGATTTCCAACGTAGATGAAAATCTTAATTACGACAAAGTTTTCAGGATTAATTTTATAATCTTTGCGCTCCTTTACATATTAATGTTATAAAATCGCGAATTGGAACTTCATTTATATGGATTCTGTTTAATTAAATTAACTGTATTAATGTTATGGCATATTTCGGATTAAATTTTATAATTCGACATTTACAATTCTACACCGTTCTCATATTGAAAGGAATAGAAGTGTGTATTATAGCAAATCTGTATACATGGTGTAATTCTATAAGGTTCATTTTAAAGTTTCGAGCCAAGAAGATAGAAATAAACAACAATAAGTACCGAAGTTATTTTAAGAGCCAGTTAAAGTCACACAGAAGCCAAACTAATCAATCGCCCAGCCTCAACTCGAAAGTAAACCCGCAAACTACTAAACTTAATAATTACCTCATTAACATTTACAGTGAAATACCTATATGAGTCGTTCGGTAACACTTGTTGAATATTTTCTGTGAGTAATGAAATGAAAATCGATAAAAGCGTACCTACAAGTTACTGCCGATGTTCAAAGACGGGGGTAGATTATTATTTTATCGTAGCTTATTCATATATACATGATATATATATGTATTTGGTATTCGTAGGGTGCGTACGGAATGATATTACGTTTAGGGGTGTAAGGGGTGTCGAGTAACATCTTAAGACTTGAGACACCCAAGCCAACCTCACCTGCACGTGGTGCACCCTGCTGATCAACGAACGAGGCAATGGCGATAGCGGGGTGGTAGGGTTTTACAGCCCGACTGGGTCGCAACCACCATGTACATGGCGAAAAGCCCGTCATAGTGACTCGCTTTTGTGCGTCGCGTTCCGGGATCAGCCTGTGCATATCCAGTACCAGGCGACTTTCGTCATTATGGCCGGCATGACAGCGGCGACCGACGATGGATGATCTGTCTCTCGTAGTCGCCACTGTTTTTGGATTGTACTATGCTTACCATCAGGCAAAGTGCAGACACTTTGTCGTGCTTCAATATAAAAACGTTTATTATTCACAAACGAAATAATTGAACGACACTTGCATCGAATTGCACGCGGCATAACGTAATCGAATCTATTTGTAATACGTGTGCTGGAAAATTGTTATTTTGATATTAATTCAACTATAAATTTGTATTAAAATAGCGGCATCAGCTGATGTTGTCCCTTCCTGATAATGACAAAAAAATCTAGACAAGTTATATACCTAAAGATTCTCCATGAATTACTGTATCTATTGATGGAAACTACATGAGAATCCGTTCAATAGTTTTGGAGTTTATAGCGAATAGACAGACGGACGTGGCAGAGGATTTTGATGCGGTTTTCACCAATTGATAAAGTAACTCAAGGGGAAAGTTTGGTATATAATTTGTCAAGGACTTTTTTTATAATCAGGGCGTGACAACGTCTGCCGGGCCCGCCAGTATGTTTCTATAACAACAGTATATGTTCAGCTTAAAGAAACACAAAGCATTACCCCGTAAAATCCTTTTGAAAAAAATTAAAAGCTTTTGCCAAAAAAAAATAACAGTTATAATCTTCAGAACATTTCCATTTCAAGGGCCTGTTTTACGGATAGGGAGCGACGTAATAAATAATATTATCCTATTTGCGCGTTTAAAAGGAACGTAGCGGTGTTATTAGATAAAATAATACGAGTACACGTATCTATATTTATAGAGCTTATTTTTTGTCAAAGATGGCACGTCTGGCTAAAGTTATACCAACAATTGAATGTAAATAAAGTAACACACACAAAATGAAAACATCCTCCCACAATGTTCTTTAAAACTTAAAAGACTTCTAGTGAATAAACATTTAAATTGAAACAATTTGCACTGGAAACTTATTTCACGTGCTTTTATGGTGGGAACAAAATATAAAATGCAGTAAAACTTTGTGAAGTTATATTTCAAAAGATATGATTTATAACATACGTGGCGTATACTTTGTACTCATGACGCTGTTCCAAGTCGTGCCCCATAGTTAAAGACTATTTTTCTAGATCGTGGAATTGTTTTTATACAATTTTTGTAGCAGGTAATGTGCGTTGAGTTCAAACGTTATTTTTATATAACTTTTACTAGTATACAAGTTAATATTTTTTTCTTTCTAGTTCTGTGTACTTCGAATAATAATTGAAATTATCTATACTAACATACTAGTAATATTATTATAAAGAGGTAAAGTTTGTGAGTTTGTGACGTTGTAAGGGGAATCTCAGGAACAACTGGTCCGATTTAAAAAAATCTTTCAATGTTATATAGCTCATTTATCGAGGATGGTCATAGGCTAGATATCATCACCTAAGAGCAATGAAGAATGTTTAAAAATCGGGGTATTTTTCATTTTCCGATCTTCCGCTGTTTGTTAGCGTTAGCCCAGATTAACTATTCCACGAAAACGAAGTTGCGGGCGGGGACTAGTTCATGAATAAAAATGGTTTGCGTAATTATTCTAGATATGTTTGTTATTATTTTGGTCTTGCCTTCTTAGTGATTTTAATTGGAAATTTCTCATTAGCTTTCATGTTATTGATTTACCGGAGTAAAAAGTCAAAGGACTTTTGGTAGCACTGTTCATGTTTATTAAATTCGTTAGCTGTGTCGCAGAATATCATTACGCTGAAACAAAGTTCGGTTTAGGATCATTAATTACGCTTTAGGGGTACTTCAATTTAAAATTACCGTCGACTGTTTCTTGTGTCGTTCTGCATCTTAATTTTTTCTGCTTAAATATTCTGCTTACATTAGTTTTAAGAAAATAATTTATTTATGATTATAATATCATAATTTAATTATTATGAGTTAGCCAAGGCAACATCAAACTTCAATCAAGTTGATGGTTCTCCAACTTAGATACTTGAAAATAATTTGCATGAATGGGAATAGCTTTAGTGCTTTAGTAATTTAATTGTTAAATGATTACCTAAAAACAAAAGGCGATTTACTTTGAAAATTACCCACACAGACCTAAATACTAATCACACCCAATGTAAATAAATATTTTATATTTCAAGTTTGATTGTCCAAATATTAAGATACATACATTTGTAAATTCAGCGACAATTGTTAGGAATCTTGAAAGGCCTTTTAATACTATGTAACTATATAAAATGCCATAAGGTGTTTTTGCGCGATACAGTGACACAAAATCTTACATCATTGCAAAAACCTGTGTACATATCACCTCCACACACGTGCACGCGGGCACGCTTTTACATTATAGTGGAAGGGTTTTATTTTTCTTTTTCCTTATCGAACTGAAATAGTTTAGAAAAATTAACCGATACAAAATACATATTAGAGTTATTGAGGTATATATGCTTGGTACACATGTGTTTCAATAACTCATATAAGTATGAACATGTAGCTTAGTTCAGGTTAGCTCAGATAGGTCGCGAATTGCACGTATCAGGCAACAGCCCAAGCGGAGGTGTGCCGTGCAACCTTGAGCTATTAGCCCAAATAAAATCGGTTGAGTGCCTTAAGCGCTCGCCTTAGTAGTCCGATGAAGCTTCTAAGACCTTGCTTGTTCAATAGCGTAGTCAGTTTAAAGGAAAAAAACCATAAGGTGTATCAAAATTTTATACAAACAGCCACAGTTCAAAGGCCTTGCCCCGAGCACAAATTCGTGTGCTTAAGCGATGGCCAGTGCATACCGGCTTCATGGCGTTGTGACGATTCGGCTGACTGCCCAGATGGCTCTGACGAACACCAATGTGGTAAGAGCATGGTCAACAACAGGGTTAAATAGCATGAACCGCGAATTGGCATGTTAAATCACAAAATCTTCGAAAAGAATTCATCTGGTTTAAATTTAAAAAATAATTAGGCATGCGTCGAAAGGCAAATCATAATACGAAAAGCATCAAAGATACAACATGTATTTAGAAGGGGATTATAATAAAGTTGTTAAAGTAAAATTAGTCAACAGTTTCGAGAGTTGAGTTATTATAATAAATTAAATTTTAATTTATTCTTCAACAAACTCTGAAAACTTAATGACAAAAAATACAAATACGCTTTTATTTTGTAAAACTGGAAAAAAGGTGGTACTCTGTTATATAGGGTGATGAAATTAAACATGAACTGCGTTACTTTATTTGTCAATTTGTTGTAAAATGAAACGACACTCGTTCGTACGATGGAGGACATAGAAACTTTATTTCTCCATACGAAAGGTCCGTGTTTTGTGTAATGCTAGTTAAAATTTACATCGTACTTAGCATGAGCATGAATGGGTCGGCAGAAACGGAGGCATGCGGTCCGGAGGAGTTCACGTGCAGAGGGAAATCCGGGGAGTGTGTCCCCCTGACTTGGATGTGCGACGATAATCCTGACTGCTCAGATGGATCAGACGAAAAAGCATGCAGTAAGGCTTTTAAGTCATTACTTTCATAACGATATAATTTTGTTACTATATTTGAATTACATCTCACCTTGATGATTAAAATTCAACTCTTGTCGTTCTTTTGTAACAGCATAAATTGTAAATTAAGAGGGTACGTGAGAAATTTTATCAGGATCTCACGCGAAAGCAAGATATTTCAGTTCATGCAAACATTTAGTAACGTTGACTCATTGGAAGTTTACGTGTCTGGGTTGCATAATTATTTCACCTTTACCTTTGAATCTTTATTTGAATATCTGCATTTACATCAAATATTTTATAATTTCTACACTAATAATTGTTATTTGAATCATTTCAGACTTCATAATTGGCTATTTGAATCATAATATACGATATACATATTTGTGGAAATTGCATGATGCTGACCTACATACTTTATCTACGCGTAGTGCAAAGAGCAAATCACAACATTGACACGTATAATATATATTTGTTGAATGTAGAATTTAAGTGTTCCAGTTTTGTATTAATACATGCGTAGTAGTACTTGAAATGATAACCAGAGATATTACAATATTCTCGTTCGTAATACGGGAGAAATATTTAACTATTACGCTTCGACATTGGCAGGATCAATCAATCATAGGGGCCGAACCCCCAACCAAACACTATTCAATCAACGCTCAGCTCATCCGTCTATAATTCTTATCTATCCGATACCCAAAGCGTGAGCGATGATGTTGCGCGCGTTCATCAACATCGGTAGGCTTTTCTTAAATTTTGAAAGGCTCGCCATGATTACATCTTACTTCAGACTTTCTTTAAAAATAATCTTCGATGTAGAAAAACTTGAATCTTTCATTTCATTCTACAATATTGCTTGTTATTCTTTCGAAGTGTAGTTTATTTTGTATTGTTTTGCAAAAAGCATCTACTACGTCTGGAGATTTCTGTTATAATTGAAAGGAATTTAATTAAATGGGATATTACAGACGAGCTACGTCAATTTTTCCACGAAAAGAGAATATCTTTAGGTATAGAATATCGTTACTTTGAAATTATAAATTTTATTAAAGCATTTGATTAAAATAATATATGGAGTGTATAGATAAAGAGGATGATATACCATATGTATTATAATAAGTTTCCCCAAAAATGTAGAAAATTATGAAAATTTCGTCAGTTCGCTTTGTGAGTAAAATTTCTAGTATACTTTTACTTTAATTATCTAATGATTAAATATTCTGAATCTATCCTTATTCAGTAATATTGGCGGACACTTATTTGATTGAAAGTTTATATATTTATGGACACTCTCTATAAAACAATACAAGCTCTTTGCACTCGCAGTAGATTATTTCAAAGGAATTACACCATCTATCGTTTTCAACAAAAACAGTTATTCACCTTATTGTAGTAGAATGTGATATATCATATGACTTACTGACTACATTTTATCTATTTATTAATATATACAAATATCAGACTAAATAATTAATAAATAGATAGAATAAATACAGGATGGATGAAATGACGAAAGGCGACTAGAGAGCACTTTGTGACTCACGAATGCTGTTATACTCAAAGGCCTTGTATAAAACTATAATAAGACCAGTCGTTATATATTAATTTCAGTGACGAGTGAAGAGGCGGAAAAAAAAAATTATATGCATTGGAGATGCGAATATTAAGATAGATGTTTGCTGTTACTAAGATAAGATTAAGAATGAGTATGTCAGAGAAAGTTTGAACATAGCGTGAGTGAGAGATAAGTTAAATAATTGGTTAGCATGGTACGGCCTATGTGTTATGGCCAATGTATTACGGGAAAAGATGAAAGTCATGTAACTAGAAAAGTTTTGAGTATGAAGGTGGAAGGATAGGAGTAGAGGAAGACTGAAAAGGTTTAGGTAGAATTTTAAACAATACTGTATGTATAAAATGCGTGAATACTGAGATGACATCTGACAGGGGATAAGGGAACAGGAATACATATTATACCGACCCTACATAGGTGGGATAAGGGTAAGAAGATGATGGTTCATCATCAACCTCGTTAGAGAAGTTAGTTTGTTTTCGGCACTTTTTACGATTAGATGAAGCATTAATGTTTTTAGCACCAAAGGATGAATAAAAAAGTTGCAATTTATTGAATAACTTAAGCATGGTTGGTTTGTTACGATGTGTATAATATTATATGTGTAGATGAAACTTGTCGTTCGGATGAGTTTACATGTGGCAACGGCAAATGCATCCAAATGCGTTGGGTTTGCGACGGCGATGACGACTGTGGCGACGACAGTGATGAAGTCAAATGTCCAGCACCGACTTGCCAGCCGCAGTCACATTTTGCATGTGCCGATGGTCATTGCATATCCGCCTGGTGGCACTGCGATGGAGATGTCGATTGTCCCGATGGCAGTGATGAGACTGTAAGTTTTTTATCTAGCCACGTAATTATTTTGAGATCGTTGTTGTGCCAACATTAATATACTATACAAGAGTCTCATTAATTACTATTAAAAACCAGAGGGTGTACAAGTATGAACTGCACAAAGAAACTATTGAATTTTTGGAGGTTATACTAACACTGCGGAATGAAAGTAGGGAGGGGTGATGGAAACGTTAGCGTAAGATGCCGGATAATTTGACGTATTGGATTAGTGAGAACTCCTGTACTGTATCTGCTATACAAATATACTATCTAGAGTTGGTGACAGTTCCAAGATTAATTTAGTGCCAAATCATTTCCATTCGGTTTTTCTGTTACATGTTAACATATGAGTGCTATCACGTTATTAATTAATAATAATGGCCATATAAGATAATCGTATCCTCAATAATCAAATCATAAATACACGTAATCTCCTTTTATATTTATATTGTCTTTCATTTTATCTGAATGGTAATTTTTGTTTTATGTTATAAATTTCTCCGCATGATCTATAATAAAATATATAATTATTTTTCCAGGGTTGCGCTACTACACCGAAAGTCAGGTCACCTTGCATTTCTACGGAGTTCGAGTGTCACGATCGCATGACGTGTGTTCATAAAGCGTGGGTCTGTGACGGCGACAAAGACTGCCCTGACGGCGGCGATGAGGCTCCCGAACTATGCCGCGGGAATGTCACTTGCAGACTCGACCAATATCAATGCAAAGACCACAGCTGTATCCCCGGAGCACTGTATTGTAACGGGATTAAAGACTGTCCTGATGGCAGTGACGAATACAATTGCAGTAAGTTTCCTCTTTAATATGAAAATACTAAAGTTTTTGAAGTAAAACTTCTTAGGCGCGACTAGGAGTTAACTGGACGACATGCAACCGAAGTCCGTTACGGTAATATGGCGTCACGTTTCTGTACCATCTGGTTAGTAAATAATTAAACATAACCACAACTTCTATTAAATCATAACTAATTTAATTCGTTACTTATTATAGTAATCTGTCAGTACTTTTCTATATTTTATTTACTTTATAACAAAGAGTTGCTAATAATATTTCCTGCATAATTTATGTTTCGAATTAGGAGATAGATGGGAATACAGATAATAAAGCTTTGGTTTAATTTGTTACTTACTTATATTAAAAACCAGATGGCAGCACGGTTGTGCGCTTATATATACATAATTAATTATATTGTATGATTTTTATTATTATTCAATTTAATATTTTTAGGTAATATTTTTTTGTTCTTTGACTGATTTGTTCATAAACTATTTATTGACAAAACCAAAATATTAAAAAAAATTACTTCAATCGCGTGTGACGGTTACACGCACACATTTTTGTTTTATTAGGAACTAATCTATTATGTTAAGTCCCGACCGTGACGCAACAAATCAATGTCTAGGTGGTTAGAACGAAACAAATCGATTTAGTTGCAGACTTATTGTGACGCAATGAATGAATACGTTCGTGTAGTATAAGAGTTTGATAGATTGCTCCCCTTCACGTATTAGTTAAATATAATTTTATTTATATCTGTCTTTTATAACCTCTCAAGTGTACTAACGAAAAAAGAAATAGACAAAATGTTCCCTTTTGCAGCACAACTCAATGTCAATTCTGTTAATATTTTTGAAAATCTACCTAACTATCTTCTCACTGTCTAACTCACAACCTTTAAGGAAACTGCTTACTTAACCAATTCTTTTTACTCTTCCGATTGATTTTTTCGACACTTTCTTTTCTATCAACGCTATCCTGACAATTAAAAACACAAAAAAAGACCTAGGCCAAATAAGTGCCGACCATTCTGAAGTACATAAATTCGACAATTTATATAGATTTTAGGTTATAGTTATAAAATCGAACGTAGTTAATGGTTGAATATCCGTATATTATTTCCAGCACGGGCGAAGACAGTCTGCGACAAAAAGACAGAATTTGACTGTGGCGGTGACATGTGCATTCCTATATCCAAAGTATGTGATAAACATCCAGACTGTCCTAACTTCGAAGATGAACCCAGAGATAGGTGCGGTGAGAATGAATGCGCAAACAACAATGGGGGGTGCACTCAGAAGTGTGTGGACACCCCCGTCAGTTACTACTGCGATTGTGAAAAAGGGTTCAAATTAATTGATAACAGAACTTGTGAAGGTCAGTATTAAATTGTTTGTAACAAGTTCATTCAAATATAAAGTGTCCTTGAAGTCATACATTGAAATAAATTTGAAGTATAGTGTAAAGTCGATATGATCTGTGTAAACTGTGTCGACTCTTGATTTAATTTTAATTATTTTCATTTCATATGAATTTATTTGAATAATTCATATTCAAACGATTCCGTGGCTTTGATTTCTTGAAAGTACGTGTGTTATTTCATGGGAATTACGTACCTTATGGATTAATTGTTTTTTTATTATTTAATGATTATTTTGTCGTTACAACTAAAGGGTCACGAAATTTTTTTTATTTTTTTTTATTGAAGCACGACATAGTGACTGCACTACGCCTGATGTTAAGCATAGTACAATCCGAAAACATCGGCAAACACCGAGAGACAGATTATCCATCGCAGGTCGCCGCTGTCATGCCGGCCATAATGACGAAAGTCACCCGGTACTGGATATGCACAGGCTGATCCCGAAACGCGACGCGCAGAAGCGAGTCACTATGACGGACTTTTTCGCCATATACATGGTGGTTGCGACCCAGTCAGGCTGTAAAACCCTACCACCCCGCTTTCGCCATTGCCTCGTTCGTTATTCAGCAGGGTGCACCACGTGCAGATGAGGTTGGCTTGGGTGTCTCAAGTCTTAAGATGTTACGCGACACCCCTTACACCCCAAACCCCAAAAAAATCTTACCTTCTTAAATCCCATCGTCCATTCCTCACGCTGTTATAGTTTCTGCGGCCCATCTATTAATATTGTATCAGGAATATATGTATATGTAACATACAAGGAATGGCTTTTCAGCATAAAAAAAACAAGTTGAGGGAAAGTTTATAAAATTAATAAGCCGTGAACCACACGTTTACTTAAACTCTCCCAATGCCTTGTCATAACTGTCACAGTAAGCTACACCTCCCCCCCCCCATAAGTGTAAATGTATGTTATGAGAGGCTCTTAACATTTTACCGTTTCTCATTTACTCCCTTAAATTTAATCACGGCTGAATATTAAAAGCATAATTATATGTAGCTATGTAGATAATGCTCTAAAAGGTTTACACACAATGTTTCTTTGGATACAAAATATTCCG
>JACEII010000005.1:1037379-1073529 GCA_014332785.1 Antheraea mylitta | reverse complement strand
ATCTGAAAATCGTAAATGTAGCTATGTAGATAATACTCTAAAAGGTTATACGCACAATGTTTTTTTGGATACAAAATATTCCGTAAGTCAAAGTTGAACTAAAGATTGATATGGGCCCTAGACCCGAATATCCAAAATGCATTAATTGTGTTCAGCCAAACGACATGGCTTATTGGCTTAAGAAATCTGACAATCATCAGTATTTTGAATATTTCCTTGTTTGCTTCAAATACTTTCTTTTTCTACCAGACATAGACGAATGCGCTGACCCCGGAGCGTGTTCCCAAGTTTGTATCAATGAAAAAGGCACGTTCAAATGCGAATGTCATGCTGGTTATGCCCGTGATCCACGAGACCGTACTCGGTGTAAGGCTACCGAGGGTCACCCGTCTCTTCTCTTCGCAAGACGCTTCGACATCCGTAAGATTAGTTTGGACCATCACGAGATGGTCGCTATCGTGAACGACACCAAATCTGCCACTGCTTTGGATTACGTGTTCAGAACCGGAATGATATTTTGGAGTGATGTAACCGATGAGAAGATATACAAGTAAGTAATCAAGTTATATAGAGTAAACTTTTTAAAGGGTGCAGCTAAAATCCATGCTGTTCAACAGATTTTAAATAACGAGTTTTTTTTTCTCGAATTGACTACCGTTATTGGCTAGCAAAGCCTTAACAACTTCATCGGACTGCCATTAAATAGCGAGCATAACCAGGTTAATTAGGAATTTTATACAAGATCGTAGTCTAACTAGTATAGCTCACGACTAATTGGGAAGGTCAAGGTAAGTCCCAATACCTTTTGTTATCTACGTCTTTTAACTCTTAATTCAGCAACACAGTTTTTCTTGCTTTGCGTTACTAAATGAGTATGGCTGTGGGGTTTGATGGTCAATTACAGATTAATCCTCTACCATTTATGTAGAGTAATATTATATAGTAATGAATTCTGGAAAGTGGAGATACATATATATTTTTAAAAGATATGCTGTCTTTATATTAATGCTAAATTTTGGCCCCAGATTCGTTCCTATTAATGTAGATTTTTCCTAACCCTCGGTAATAGCACTTTATGAAGTGAGAACAGCTTTAGTCGCGTTGAGCAATATTTAGTAAGAGAAAATCTTTTTGGTTCGTGTCACCTAGACCTCGACATACTCGTGACATATTGCGTGTGTACCAAACGTTCAGCCTAGCGGTGTCTTTTTTTTTAAGTGACTGCACTATGCCTGATGGTAAGCACAGTACAATCCAAAAATAATAGCGACCACCGATTGACACACTGCCCATCGCCGGTCGCCACTATTATGCTGGCCTGTAATAAGCTGCATATGCACAGGCTGATCCCGAAACGCGAACCGTAGAAGCGAATCACTATTACGGGCTTTTTCGCCATATACATGGTGGTTGCGACCCAGTCGGGCTGTAAAACGCTACCATCCCGCTTGCGCCATTGGCTCGTTCGTTATTCAGCAGGGTGCACGACATGCAGGTGAGGTTGGCTTGGGTGTCTCAAGTCTTATGATGTTATTCGACACCCCTTACACCCCTATGTAATATTGATATTTTGTATTGAACTTACGAAGTCCAACATTAGTTTGATTTATTAATTAACTATATAAAAATGTATATAATTATTACTCAGAGTACCAATATCTGTGAAAACCAGACTAATGTCAATAATTTTAATTTAAAAATTATGAAATTTTAATAATTAAGAATACAACTAAAAACTCCAAAAAGATATTCAATTTTTTCCATATTTTCATTATTCCATTCTACATTTCTATTGCTTAGAGTCTTCACTTCTTACGGCATATGACTACCTCGACTTTTTTATGTTATATCCCCTTCTGTACCGCTGATAACGTGTATGCGATGATGCTAATAAATAAACAGTGGTTATTGGTCTATTTTTTTTTTTTATTTTAGAGCACCTATAGACGAAGGAACTCAACGAACTGTTGTAATAGGGGATCAGTTAATCACATCAGATGGTCTCGCAGTCGACTGGATATACAACCACCTGTATTGGACTGACACGGGGAAGAACCATATCGAGTTATCAGATTTACAGGGAAACATGAGGAAAATACTGATAAGAGATCGGCTTGAAGAACCCAGATCGATTGCAGTGAATCCCCTGGATGGGTAATCTATGTCGTCTTATAATCTGTTTGCTTTTTTATATTAATCGCAATACCTATTTGATAGTGTTTTGATAGAGACAGATAACTGTGTTTCAATAAAAGTTTCTAAGAAATTGAAGTATTGTGTATGTAATTGTGTAATGTATTACTAAATTTAACATTAATTAGGTCGTCTGGTCTTCGAAGCATTATTAATTTTCTTTACGAACAAATTGCAGAATTTTTAAAAATAGTGATCGCTTAGTGGTCTAATTATGCTAGTTTCAATAGTAAGACAAAAAAATAAACGATCTTTTTGTATAGTAATTACGAAAATATCCGTTGATAAACTAAGGCGACAATTGTACTGAAGCGTTTTATTTACATCTATCTACACAAACACCGTTTATTTTAAATAGTTGCAACCGTTCATATTTATAGTTTAATTTTATTGATATAATTGAATTCCATTAATTCTTCGATTTAAGCTCTAGACAAGACAAACCTAAACGTGCAAATAGTCTGGTATTACATCTAGTATATAGTGAATGCAAATAAATCGGACATGATTATCAATTCTCACCTCATACAAATGATAATATTATCTCATATCGTAAACATAATACGATGTATTTTTATCAGAATTCTATAAATGAACGTGATATCTTTTTAATTGGCTAAAAATAATCAGGTTTTTATTCATAAAAAGCGATGAATGTTACATATATAAAAACTTTATCGAACCATTTTGATTGACTCATAGTAATTAGTAAGTTTCGAAAAATGAATCATCGAATATATTTTGTAGGTTGATTATGATTCCGTGTATTTGGTTTTACAAGGTTATCTTAAACAATTAAAAGTATAGATTTTAAATTACTTATATTTTGTATAAAAATACGGCAATAACATACAAAACCTGACTGACAATTTTGACACTTTAAATAAAATACGTAAATATTCGAATTGAATTATTAAATAAAAAATATGATGATTCTGAATGACCTCTTTCAATGTTTCTAATTGTGATGATGTTATCGTTGTTAATAAAACATATCCTCGTGGAAAAAAAAACAACTTAAATAATAAATTATAATCGAAACACGTTTAATGTTAAGTACCTAATGTACAGTATGAAGAAATATATGTGTCCAGAGCACTGCTAGTTCGGTGATGTGATCTCTTACTGCGGAGAAGTGGGAAAGGCTATGTAGTGAGAGTAGTCCGGTGAAGCTGTTAAGACCTTGCTGGGTCAATAGCGTAGACATTTTGAAAAAAAAACTATGTAGTGAGCATGCGCAGGAGAAGGGAAGTACATAGATGACAAAGTAGTAGTACTCTTTACAAAGAAATTTAGTACGCAACGTATAGGTATAGTTGGTTTCATTTTTTTTGTGCATAAGATAATAATAAACAACGCAGACAAAGTTGCGGGTATCAGCTAGTTATATAATAATAGTATCTAAGTAATGCGTTGTTCTCACAGGTGGATGTATTGGACCGACTGGGGGCAAGTACCGAGGATAGAACGCGCTGGTATGGACGGTTCTCATAGACAAACCATAGTCTCGTACGACGTCAAATGGCCCAACGGACTAACGCTGGATCTTGTACGCAAACGTGTTTATTGGGTACGTGTGTCATTATTTATAATATTTTAGACTACTTTTAATCATACACAAAAATTATAAGCAGGGTTTTTAGGTATGTATCGATATAATACACTAGCCGCTGCCCGCGACTTCGTCCGAGTGGAATAGTTACTCTGGGCTAATGCAAATACGCAGCGGGAGCTCTCCAGAGGTAAATAAAAAACGATTTTGAAATATTCTTCATTGGTGCTCCGCTCCATTGGTCTTAATATGATATAGACTTCCTCGATAAATTAGCTACATAACACCGAAATAATTTTTCAAATCGGACCAGTAGTTCCTGAGATGACCCCCTACAACGTCAGAAACTCACAAAACCTACCTCTTTATAACAGTTTAAAAAGCAGTGCTCTAGAAAAGTGTGTTCTCTTTATGCATAGCTCGCCAGTTCTTCTGAGTGTTTTGTTTTTCGCTCCTATTTCACCTTAGACGTTATCGCAGACAACTAGAAATGAGTACGGATTAAAACCCAGTTAATATTCTATTCCACTTACTAGGTCGTTAACCCTATGAAAAGTAACTCTTTCGCATGTTTAAATCTAAAAGGAAATGTGAAAAATTAGTTTCAAACAGCAAACCATCCAGTTGGTGGTATAAAATGGATGATAATTAAATTGTACCCTAGTGGTTACACATCACTACACGCGATTGTTATCTCGTCTCTCTTCGATACTAAATACAAATTTTATCTTGTTTACATCACTATATATGTATGACTTCAGTAGAAACTTATCGCTGTTTGGGTAAACATGTTTCGTTTAATACAAACTTACCTATATGTGACTAAACTTTCGATAATGTTATTGCTATCGGTATAGCGTATTGTTTACTGGAATAATCGATATCGCAACGGAAAAATTATGTATCTTACGTCTTTAATATTTTCCAGTACTTCACTGGCTATTAGCCATATAAGCATGACATTGAAACTCCGCCATAAAAAAAAAAATCAAAGATAATCGACGTTACCTTAAGAGCTAGACCCATTTATAGGCTTGTCTTTATATAGTTTCAGCTATGACGTTACTTCAGATTGAAATTTTGCTAAAAGTCTTAATTAATACTATAAATACAAAAGTAAACTAGTTTGTTGTTACGTTTTCAATGCCTTTCGCTATTCAGTGGATCATCGATAAATTTTGCATACACAAAAAGGGCCGTACGTTAAGTACTTTAAGAAAAAAGCAGTACTTATTTTAACGTGGGCGAAACCACGGATAAAAGCTAGTATTTTATACATAAACAAAAAGTTTGAAACAAATCAATAACAATTAAAACTCTTAATCATTCTATATGAGTCTTAATAATTCACTAATCTACAATTATTGCTTTATAATCGCGTATTATAATTATTCTATAGTTTGTCTTCAAATTGATTTGCGTTATTATCGTAAATGGTATATATTAAGATATCATTATTTATTTGTATCAGATTTTGTTTATAATTCTTTCAATTAAATAAATGAATTATTAATTAAACAATTTAATTACATTCATAGTTAATTCGCGTTTTGAAGGCCTCTGTGGTCAGAAAGTCACACGCGGGTGGCAGTTTAAGTTACTAATGTAATGTTATAAGAATTATTATGAAGACATTAAAATGTAAAAATATTTATACAGTAATTATTACAATGGATATTCGTTCCCACGTCACATCTAAAAGTTAAGAAGTTAATAATATTAAAAAAAAAGGTCTTGTAGTGTGTAAAAACCACACTTGATAAATACGCAGTTATATAAACGAGGATTTGTTTTTTAAATAACTTATATTAATTTTATGTTCACACTATAATCAACTGTGAAAAAATGATAAAATCAGGGAAGGTTTTTAATACATATCTATTTTCTACACATATAACACACACACACACACATATGTATAATAGGAATTTAAATGTAATGTGTCTGTACTTATTCGATTTTTATTGAAAAAATGGTACAGGTGTCTAGGAATAAGTAATTAAATAAGTTTTTGGCGGGATTTTAGTCTGTCATGTAGTGGATTTTATATTTTATTCATAATCTTGTGTCATTTGACTCTATATTTTGTAAATTTGTTGGTGTTTTACGTCATATAGTTAGTTTGTTGTGGATAAGTGATGTGAATGGAAAATAATACTACTGAGGGATCCACAATCTTGTTAGAATATTGATTCACACGACGCTTAATAATGAAATTATTGTACGACGCTTGTAATATTGACTAAGTGACAATGGCAGTCATAATCTGAAAGATTGATTGCCAAAAATGAAGTTTAAAAAAAGTAATAATCTATATTCAATATTTTTTAGAAATGTCTGTCTATCCGTATATTTGAACACGTATCACTCACTGCTAAAGTACTGTGATCACGATAAAACGTTACGTCATGTCAAGACAATAGGATAAAGTATATCATTTCGTTTTTCTTTCGTTAAATCGCCTCACTCTATCAAGAGTTATTATAATTTTAATGACGACTTGATTTAAATATTTTAAATTCGAAAGAAAAGTAGGTAAGTAAATGGACTTTGGCCCAGTAAGGATACTACCAATAAACGCTCGAAAACGGCACACTCACGCAAACACGCGCATCGCCGAGAGTTTTTTTTTTTTTTCTCGAACTGACTATGCTATTGACCTAGCAAGGTCTTAACAGCGTCACCGGACTACTAAGGCGAGCGCTTAAGGCACTCAGCCGATTTTATAATGGCAACCAGCTCAAGGGTGCACGGCACACCTCGGCTTGGCTGTTGCCCGTTGCATGCAAAATCGCGACCTATCATAGCTAACCTAGCTAACTATTCATATATGTTTGAGTTGTCGAGACGCATATGAGTACCAGCATATCCGCCCCGACAACCCCTCCATATATTTTTATCGGAAAAATTCGCCGAGAGATTTTGAAAGGAATTCCCGCATTGCCTAAACCGCTTAGGGCTCGTGCCGATGCGTATGTTTGTGTTAAGTGTGTCGGTGCGAGCGTTTATATGGAGTTTCCATACTTGGTGTTATGTGTACTGTGCTTTGGCCTCATCAACAAGGGTATTTTGTAATAATTCCATTCTATCCCACGCGAACGTATTTGCGGGCACAGCTAGTCTTAAATAATATTAAAAATCCAAAAACTAATTTTTCTGTTGTTATGTTTTCACTCTTTAATCAACTGGATACTATTAAATGTTGTATAAGTGTATACGTAAAAAGTACAAAAAATTGTCCTCAATTAAATTTACACTAACGCGAGTGTAGTCGAGAGTAAAAACTAGTACATACATATTTAGACTGGATTAGGTTTTTGATTTCACGGATAAGGCAGCTTTATTAACTGCGCTTCGATGGATAACTTTAATAGTAATAAATTATTGTATTTGTTTTAATAAATTCTTCGTAGATTTCACATTACTAGGAGTTACAAAATACTTTTATTTATAATTGCGGGGTGGTAGGGTTTTACAGCCCGACTGGGTCGCAACCACCATGTATATGACGAAAAAGCCCGTCATAGTGACTCGCTTTTGCGCGTCGCGTTTCGGGATCAGCCTGTGCATATCCAGTACCGGGTGACTTTCGTCATTATGGCCGGCATGACTGCGGTGACCGACGATGGATGATCCGTCTCTCGGTGGTCGCCACTGTTTTTGGATTGTACTATGCTTACCATCAGGTATAGTGCAGTCACTTTGTCGTGCTACAATAAAAAAAATAAATTGGTTAATCACGCGATTTTGCAGTTACGTTGACAATATTTTTAATATTAAAAATAAAGTTTATTTGTACAGCACTTTACAATGGTTAATATGTCGTGTATTTTTCCAGTGTATTTGTTTCTTTACTTATGTAATTTGTATGTACCAGAGTACGTAATTTATATGCTAATGATAAAAATCTCCGTTTTAAACACAAATGGTGATATATAATTTTCACGTTTACGTTAATGTTTAGTGTTTTTAGCAACTGGATCTTGTTATGTTATAATGTAAAATCAAATATTTTTATCTAAATTTGTACTAAGCGATGATTGCTTGGTGGCTATAGTATTGGGACACCTTGTCCATAGATGTAGGTACAGTCAAATGAAAGATACAGGTATTCAACTCAGAAAAACTCTAGGATTTTGGAAATAATAACATATTTATTACTCCTGAATACAATTAGTCTTATTAACCACTTTTACATGTCATAGTTTTGAATTAATCAAAAAAAAAAAAAAGACACTTATGACCATAAATACTAGTGTAAAATACCTGGGCGACTGAGTCTAGCTCGGTTCTTTAAAAAACATTTTTCAATTAAAATAAACTTAGTATGTAGGTAGTTTCGGGGACGATAAATCTTACTAGATTTTATTCATCGAAAACTTTTTTAACTGAGTTTTCAGGCAATTAAAATATATAGCTAGAATATAAAGGTAAATTTCGCCGCTGCTGTCAAAACAAAAAAAGCTCAAATGGAAATCGGTTACTTCGAAAATCGTGTAACCCCAGTTCGAATCCGAGTGACAGCAAAAGAGATTTTTTTTAACACCTGTATTAGTGAAAAACCATAAAGATTTAAGCGCCATACAAACGAAAATAGACCTTATGATGCAAAGGTTAGCAAACAGTTTGGCAGTATAAGTTTTAAAAAAATACTGGATTTATTACAAGATTTGAATAATTATAAATGATGTAATGTGAAATTCCAATTATTATGCAAAATGTATTATTACATTATTATTTAATTTTTAAGAACTATTTTTTCTACTAAACCACGAAATGTCCAACTTAGCTATTGTATTTATACTTTTAGGTTAGGAAAAATATTTTACATTAAATACTGAACTAAATATACATTAAACTACTACAATATGAATATATCAAATTAAATATTGAATAATTTAGACAAATGAATATGATAACAATAGTTTTCAGCCAATTAACTTTACTATTATTCTTTCTCCTTATTTCATATAAAACTTATTTCAAGAAAATATACAATATTTTATCGATCAGAAGAAAAAAAAACGAAATATATTTTAAATTAGATATAATTTTTATGAAAATAATATCAAATACATGATAATATAAAAACCATATATAATCTGAATATAATTAAATATATTATTGTGACCATAGATTTATAGACTCATATGGTACATGTACTAAATGTCTTTGCCGATGGCGGGAAATTTAAAATTTTTTAAAAAAGTGCGCTGGGACCAATCTGTCCCAAAGCTAGTCTCCAGGTTAATATTCTTTTTTTTTTCTAAAAAAAAACCTTTTTAAAGCAAGTATTTGATACATATTTAACTTTGTTGTAATAACACCGAGCGTGTTCAACAATTTAAACCACACTGTGATTTAAAATCCAATGAAATTATGATCAAATGCAATTTTTATGTTTATAACGTTTTGTTGAAAATACATTACGTGTTTTCCCTTGATTTTTGCCACATTACGTTATTCAATCAACAGGATATTCCTTCCTGTTTCAATACAACGTGCCTATTCCAGAGTTTTTGGGGGCGTATTCGTTGGACAATCTGTTATCTAGTTTGTAATCGTTACAGATATACTCGAAATACATTTTAAAGGATTTACATTAGACAAAAAAAGATAACCTATCATTATGTGGTATAATTATTTCGAACTAGTCTCCATTAGCTACAGCTTATGACTGGCATGTAATAGAAACTAATTTATGGGTTATGGGACAATTTGCTTGTGGCGTCCTCAGAGTTATATGTTTGAACAACACGCGATAATTACACACGTGAATAAGTTATAAAGTTACCTATTAGCTTTGTGTATTAATTATGGGATTTCCTTTTGGCGAAATATTAATACGGTAAACAATTGTATTTACAATATTTATACTATTTTAAATATAAAATTTACCGGCTGCTAACATAATTATATACGTTCCTCGGTTTTTACTGAATTGTTATTTTATGAATTTTTAAAGAAAGCATCATATCATATACACCGAAATAGAATACGAAATTGGTATGGTATACATTAGAATTCCTTTTGCGTAGTGTCATTAGTTTACCTTGACACATGGCAAAGCAAAAGGTCAATCATTTATGTTTTGACATGTGTACTGCTAGGCATATTTTAACCAAAGTTAAACAGACATTTCGAGAATGACAATTTGATTTATATTCTACAATATAATACACTTTTGACAGAGTAGGTAGAATTTATATGGTTAATATTTGGTACTGATATAATATCATAATTTGTTATTAGTTAGTGTATGGTAATGTCACAGAAATTAGGTACTAAACTAAAAACAAAACGACTAGCCGTGTTCGCGACTTCGTCTGCGTGGAAGCTAAAAACAGTGATTAATAAAATCATCTAAATGTATTAAGTCCGTTTACTTGTCTATTACTCTCTCGTACTTACGCCGCGTTGTCATTAAAACTACAATATTATTTGATAGAGGGGATCGATTTATGGTAGATGGTAAAGCCCCGCTGAAGCTATTTTTGGTTTCAGCATGAATAGGTCGGCTCCTCCGGGGTAGTACCACCCCTCTCACAGATAACCGACGTGAAATAACAGTGCTTGCATTGTTGTGTTTCATTCGGTCAGTGAGAGAGCCGGAGGCCCACGTCCCTTCCTCCTTCTTTCCCTTTCCTTCCCCTCCCCCTTCTCCCATATACAGGCTGGCAACGCACTTGCGACGTCCCTGATGTCGCTAGTGTCTATGGATGTTGGTGATCACTTAACATCACGTGACCCACCAGTTCGTTTGCCTCCTATGATATAAAAAAAAAAAATTAATGAAACAAAAACTAAGTTACTCCCGAGAAAATGATTTACAATTTTTATGTTGAGTGTTTGTGTACCCTGTACTTTAGCAGTGATGAGTGAACACACAAACAGGCAGACAGACAGACATTTCTAAAAATGATTGAAATGTATTCTAAAGCTTATTGCAACAATTTTTTTCTCGAAAAAGTAAAGACGCATTAAAGATACATTCTTATTATATGTATACATTTTGTTATAATCACCTACTGCATGAATGATAATAGATTATTCAATAACCTTTAAATTGTTTCTTAACAATAAGTTTTGTGTAAAACTTCAATGCGTTTATAATTTTTGGCGTTTTGGCGGGACCATAATTTGTCATGTAATAAATTTTATATTTTATTCAAAATCATGTTGTTATTCGACTTCTTATTTTGTAATATTAGTGGCATTTTATATGATATAGCTCGGTGATTGTTCATAAGTAGAGTGGATGAAAAATGATACTACGGAGCATGAATTTTGAGATGCCAGAAAAAAAAACTCCCTGGAAAGTTCTAACCAGAGCGCCATCATCTTGTCGGAACATTGAAATTATCAGAAGACACTTATAATATTATTACGGGAGTTTTTGACGGGATTTTAGTCTGTCATGTAATGGTTTTTATATTTTATTCATAATGTTGTGTTATTTGATTATATGTTTTGTAAATTTGGTGGTTTTTTTATGTAATATAGTTAGTTTATAGTGCATAAGTAAAGTGAATGGAAAATAATACAACAGAGCATGAAATTCTGAGATACCACAAAAACTCCCTGGAAGGTCTAACAAGGGAGCCACCATCTTGTTAGAATATTGAAATCACACGACGCTAGTAATATTATTTACTACACGACAGTGGCAGTATTAGTCTGAAAGATTGGTTGCAAAAAAAATAATATTACCTACTTGACAATGGCAGTAATAATTTGGAACATAGGTTCCTAAAAAAAACGAATAATTTTTTATAGGTGGACGCCAAGATGAACACAATATCGTCGTGCAACTATGATGGGACGGGTCGTCGTCTTGTGTTGTATTCAAATGATGTTCTTAGTCATCCGTTTTCCATAACCACCTTCGAAGACTGGGTGTACTGGACCGACTGGGATAAGGCCGCTGTATATCGCGCTAACAAGTTCAACGGTAAAGACATCGAAGCTATTACGTCCACCCACACCGTAAGTATCTTCATTATAGTGTTTACAGTATTCAATATGTCCTTATAGTGTTACAATCTGTATAATTTCAAAGCTGTGATTGAGTTTCTAGATGGTTAATGAACTGCGAGAGTTTGTTTGTTTGTTCTAGAAATTTATCATGAAAAGGTAAACCAAATCGTGTTTCTTGTAGGTCCTTCTCGGTGACCGAGTTGTTTTTTCAAACCGGTGGAGAGTTTTACCGCTCATATACACGTTCTCAGGATCTAAATTGTATAAACTATTTTTGATTTTGTTTCGCTGTCACGCATTTATTATACACGTTAGGAGAACAGGAAGAGGTATAGGGTACCTTTCATCCAGATGGAAAAGCGATTTGCCCAAGGGATAGGTGAAATCTACATTAGCGCGAATGGAAGCCGCGTCCAGATGCTAGTTTTTAAATTTCTTGATATTTTGTACTTTAGTTTTTTATCGTATTAATTTTTTGTGCGTTATTGTGCATTTTCTTTATAAGGATTGTAGAAAGTTTTTGCCGTGATTTTTGTCAGTCATGTAGTAGATTTTATATTTTATTCATAATCTTGTGTTATCTGACTCTATATTTTGCAAATTTTGTAGTGTTTTACGTAATATAGTTAGTTTATTGTGCATAAGTGAATGGAAAATAATACCACGGAGCATGAAATTCTGAGATGTTACAAAAACTCCCTGGAAGGTTCTAACAGGGATCCACCATCTTGTTAGAATATTGAATCACACGACGCAATATTGAAGTGATTGTACGACGCTTATAATATTACGCGACAATATGGCAGTAATAATCTGAAAGATTGATTGCAAAAAATAAAGTTAAAAAATAATCCATTGTATAATTTAAATAAATATACCCGAGTGTAGGTTTTCTCTTTTATTCTTGAAATCATAATTTCGTCTTAACAATATAAATTTACGTAAATAAACATTTACGCACAGACTTCTATTGACGCATGGTTAATAAAAAGTTATAATTGAATATTTTTAATACAATGAGAATGTGAAAACTCGGAAAGTTTTTACAAAACCAGTTTTGTTCAGTCATTTTTAAGTGTATAGATGATGAATACGTACGATTTCATATTTTAAACAGCCATCATTTGAGTAAATCAAAATAAATAAATGGTCACACTATTACGATTTAAAAAGAATTCGGGTCAATATCAAGTTAAAACGAAACTAGGATTTTAATTTTGATAGGTCCTTATATACTGCTATAATAAACTTAATAAAATAAATAAATGAATGTAGTGGGTTTATTTTCTTTGGTTTATATTTAATTTTTTACGACTGTATGTACAGGTGTCATGATGAGACTACGTATATTACTCAAGTATATAGGCGAAAAATTATCGACAGTTATGTTTCAGATGACTTAAAACTGTTCTTTTTCATCAATTATCTCACCATAAATTCAAACTGCTTGACTATTCAGTTTAGTTTTCGCCGATGGCATAATCAATTACGTAGGCGTTCAATTGCCACAAGTTATAAATAATATCACGCATCAAGGTCTTTTATTAAAACACACACTATTTCCTCTCCATTTATTTTATTATTAGGTATTTTACCATTTTAGATATGTCTGTCTAATCACGGCATATCTACAACTAAAAATTTTAAATCGAAAATCGGCCCACAATAACTTAACATGACACAACATTTTGAAAATAATAGAAATCTGTATTGCCTGATTGCTTTTTTATGTCATAGGAGGCAAACGAACAGGCGGGTCACCTGATGTTAAGTGACCACCGTCGTCCATAGAAACTAGCAACACCAGGGGAGTCGCAAGTGCGTTGCCAGTTTGTGTTTGGGAGAAAGGTACGAAGGAAGATAGAAAGGAGGGAAGGGCACTCACTGACCGAACGAAAAGCGACAATGCAAGCACTGTTATTTCCGGTCGGTTTTCTGTGAGAGAGTGGTACTACCCCGGACGAGCCGACCCATACATGCTGAATCCAGTAATAGCTTCAGCGTGACTATCACTTACTAATAAACACCCTGTCATAAACACCTACACAAAAGACATTACTAGTAAATTCCTTAATAAAAATCATTCGGTTATTATGAATTATTTGCCATGTCACCAAGAAATGATAGACATCGTCAATTTTATGACACTTGTTGCGAAACAAAGCCTTTATAATTTTAATCGGAAGTCTAATTTTAATGTTGGAATGTGCCCGAAACCTTAACCTAAAAGTAGTAGTAAGTAAATTTCTATTAGTTATATGATTTGATTAATATTAATTAATAGCTCCAAAACCCTATGGTTATCCACGTGTACCATCCGTACCGTCAACCTGATGGAGTGAACCACTGCGCTGCGGTCAACGGTCACTGCTCACATCTCTGCTTGCCCGCACCGAGAATAGGACCCAACTCGCCCCGCGTCTCCTGCGCTTGCCCCAACGGCCTGCGACTACTCCCCGACAACCAGATGTGCGTCGAAGACAGTGAGTATACTCTCATATGGCCTTTTTCCTAGACGAATACGCGCAGTTTTTTTTTGTATTATCCTAATCCTTTCTCGAACGTTCTGGAACGGCTGTTATTGGATTTGGACTTTAAAAGTGAGGGAATATTTTTTGTTGCTCCTTTGTTGGAGTATAATTGAACATTATATTTCTGAATTTATTATTGCTTATCAAAGGGACTACGAACCGTTATAGTGGGAACATCTTCATGAAACAACATGAAAATTAAATAGATAAGTGAAAAACTGAATTTTATAATAATTGTTAACAGCTTTTTACCTACTGCATTTTTGCACAAGGTTCTTGTGTTTTTAAAACAAAAACGTTAGATTCATCACGTAAAACTGATAATACACAAGTCATGAAAACACAAGGTCATTACAACGTGATTATAGAGGATATTTGAAATGTATTTTTAAATTCACACACGTAATAACATTTTTATTACAGGAAAAAACTATAATAACTTTGTTAAATAAATAAAATGAATATTTATTAAATAACAATATTCAAATATGCAATTTTATTGTGATATTCAAAAGCGAAATACTAATAATTTATTCTTATCTGGTTACTGGTTTCTCTAATTAACATTTTACAATTAATAACCATTTATTTAATATTAAATATCAAAATATAATAGAATCATCACACAGGTCACATACATCACACATATAAATGGAATGTACAGGAATAAGAAAATAGATTGAATAAGTTAAACTGGCATTTTTCAAGCAGTTATCCGTATGCTATCATTTACTTATCTACAGAGTAGCAGGTGTATCATTTCGCAGAAAAAAGAGAAGGATCCGCCATTTATATAGGTGTTAATACAAAAAAAGTTAAATACGTATTGAATACTTGTTTTAAAAGGTTTAGGTACTTTCGTATTAAATGCATCGCGCTCGCCCGACACAAGTTCGCGTTATCCTTATTTCGCAAGTCAAACCTAACTTAACAAAAGACAAAAGAGCAATATGGCGAACGTTCGGCGAACGCGGTTCTTTTAATAAAGTACCCAAACCTTTTTAAAGCAAATATTCAATACGTATTTAATCTTTTTGTAATAACACCGTATTTGTTTAAGGTTTTATTCAATATATTTTATATAAGCGCAATAAAAGGATAACAGTGTATCTAAAAAAGTACAATTTATAAATAATGAGACTACTACATACATAGTCTGACAACTATTCATTGTTATTTCGTTAATGTGATACCACATCGCCTTAGGTGCTTCTTTATGCTTCGTTTAAAGAAACTGATGCCATTAGAAGGAGGAAGCACGTAAATCTGGAGAGAGTTGTTTTTACTTTTACTTGTGTTTGCCTCTATTAGCCAATTGGTGTGCCTTTTTTTTTCAAAAAGTTACACATTTCCTTAAGATACAGACCGTAGATTAGGTTCAGTTAGAAGATACCTCTGCACAGCTGAATTTGGTACAATGATTTTACTATACACGAACATGGCTTCACTGCAATCTAATCAGTATGATAGAGATTGTAGACCCTTATAACTGTAATGAAAGCATTGTTCAGTCTTCCTGTAGCTTTGTGAGAGATGAATTCGTCTAGATTTGAAAATTCGTCACGTCATCTTGTGGAATTTTAATTCTCGAGACATGTTGGAAACAATCTCTAGGAATATTACGGATGGCCTTCTTATTAATTTTAAAAGTTGTTTTTTTAGGAAAATAAGGTACAGCTGAGTTTTCTTTGCAGTTATCTCGACCTAGTTATTTGTTTTCTGTTTTTAAATTAAAATTAATCGTATGTGAATACGCTGGGAAACAGCGCACAGCTCATAAACTGCGGGCAGCTCATAAACTGTTGTTGTTTACATAGCAACGGATACACCCCAAAACTAGTGGTCAGATGTCATGCGTACTACTTAATTTATATAGACATACTATATTTCAAATGTATCACAATATATTTTGATAAAACCCAACGAAAATGTTTTCGTTTCTGTAACTCTGGTTTAATTATAACTGTTAGTTCCGACTATAAATTTGTTATTTCTTTCCGCAAAATATAACTGAATGTGTTTGTACATATTCTGGTATAACTTAATATAAGGAAGATGAATATATAATTAATTATATATAGGTAGGAATTGTACTATTTAACGAAACATTTTTAAGCATAATAGAATTTGCAATGTAAATTACTATTCAAATTATGATCATCAAAATGTTTTATTTTATTTATTAGGAAAACTAACAGCTATAATGTACAATACATAGTTAAAAGAATAGAGAACATTAAGCCATTTATAAGTCTTCGCTGATATAAAACAGAATACAATCACTTGCATTTGCATAATAATATAGTTGAGTATAAGATATTAAATACAAAATAGCAAAAAGTAAACAAAGAATTAATGTTTTGTTCTAAAGAATTTCCAAGACATAAATGGATATATACAAATATATAAGTAGTTGTAAATAACACTATAGTGTAAATTCTAGCAAAGTTTTTATCCAGCATAGTCAATTTATTTTTCCATCCGTTAACCCAAACGAGTCATGTTCGTGTTTTATACTCAGATCATCCAACAATTAAAGCTATTGAAAGAATGTTCAAGCGTGGACCGCTGATTGGACAATTGAATAGATCAATAAAAAAGACATTTACTGTTATTGACATCATTTAGCAACGATCAATGATCGCCTGCATCAATAAAACTACCACTTATTGCAATGATAAATTTACGTTGCATTGAACAGAACATGCGAACGAAATCTATTAATGGCGGGACTACGCCATATACAAGAGTTCCTTAATTTGACAAATCGTTCTTTATTAGAACAATATACTTCTGTTTTAAAATCCAAAGAGAATTTACGTATACCTTTTCTCTAAAAGAGATAATTATAATGACGGAAGTAGGGAACGGTGGTCCTAGAAAAGGAAAGCATATTTACTGGTGGAAATTAACACAGTTGTATATAATTGCACGAAATAATAAAAATGACGTGCATAATGCATGCTTATGCCTATAAAATGGTAATTAAGGCACGTTTATACATATTTATAACGGAAAATTTCTAGAATTTAGTGCTATTTCAATTTGTATTTTTAATTTTCGATGATGTTATTGTTTTTTTTTTTGTATTACTACAACACTGAGAACATCATTAGATAGAGCAGATCATTTGGTTTATTCTAAAAGTTCTGAAAATAGGGTTATTAAACCCTTGGTAATGAAACTTCGTAGAATTAGATTATATGTACCAAATTAAATAGTATTAATTAGGGATTACACAAAAAAATAAACTTATACTATGATTAATTATAAGCATGCATGTGATTTTTGGGGAATCTTTGACGTTAGTGATACTAATATAGTGCCCAATATTAGTATAGTTATTCTGAGGACGAAGTTATTATTTCTTGTAAAGGTTATTCATGATGTTAATCTCTTTTAAAATTCTAGTATGAAATGGATTGCTAAAAATATCTCTAGGTCAACAATTTTTCCAGGTTAAATTACGTAAAATGCCTTATTATTATTTTTCCTTATATTGTGATGTTCTTTAGAAACCCATTGACAAATATTATTATTAATTTAACAAAACGTAAAAAGTAAGTAAGTAAAAAGTAAACCGCACATTCCCCCTGTTAAAAATGTAAATTGTTTGATAGTTAAGAATCTCTTTATATTTTATACCTGGCAACTTACATACCAATGTAGAATACTAATATTTACGGTGTGCCACATGAGCAACACGTAACTAAAAACGTCACCCGATTGCGTCACATCGTACGATGTTTTTATCGGCGTTAAATATTTCTTACATTAGTGGTTCGTACCGAAAAACCTTCGTCATGATAGGAATATACCACGCCTCTTAATTGTATATGTACTCTTATCTTCCTATAGTAAATTAGTCATCAATTACGCTACGTTAATTTACTACTATTATCTCTTCAATAAATGTTGATATTATTTTACGAGTGTTTATCGTAAAGAGTCTGATTAATTAAGACGCAGACCTCGTCTGGGAATTTATAATACTTTAAATTACGCGCGCTCGAAGAAAGGAATGTTTCCGATTTCTCTATTTAACATAGATCTATTTTTATCAGTTTGCCTATTTTTACTGCAATGTTATAGTTTAGACGACCTATATGCGTGCAGTTACTTTTTTTCTGTGACCTCACGTGCCGCCGTTGCTAGGCATCGAATGGTTTGCTCACTATCTATATGATGAAAACATTGCACGCCCAATAGTCTACAAGCCGGTGAATAACGCGACGTGACGTCACGACATCACGCCACCTTTTATTTAGTCAGTGCGTTTACGATCCAGCTTGACACTCGCGCATAACATATCACAAATAATTTGTCTGTCCTTCCGATGTGAAAAATTATAAAATTTTAAATCTCTGCACTAAATGTTGTAATAAGTGTGTATATTAAATAATTAAAGTTATATACAAATATTATATAATATTTAAAAAATGGTAAAAATATTTCGCGTATAACGCTTATTTTGTTACTAGATTAATGATTATATTAAATTTTAAGTTTTTTTTGTTTATCTTTTGAGCTTTTGAATGTATCTAGTAAAAAAGACCATTCCATTCAACTGTAATTGAAAAGTAGTAATATAAATAAAGTAAACCAGACAGATACGGGTACACATAATACAGTCATAGTAAGCGAGCGTCAGCTTGATCGCAACTGGTTTAACTGACAGAATAACCGTGGGGGAACGTCAATGGCGGTCTCGTACGACCAGTAATTTCGGCATCACTCAATTCGTTTAGTGACTTCAAACCAATCGCGCGTGTTTTTCAAAACGATACAAAATCTAAATTACATTTTAACTATTTTCAACGTGTGTTACTACAAACAGCATTTATAACAAAACAGTTAATTGAATTATACAAGTTTATATTATTTAATAAAATCTACAGATACACTTATACCAGATGAGGAGGTGCATATAACGAGTAATGGTTCAATAGAAACAGTAGTAATTGAGGAAAAACCTGTAACTAGTGAGTATTTTAATCCATTCCATCAAATTTTTTGTTGAATCCCTTTCCTTTCCCTCTTGCGTTAATTCGTTCAATGATCGATGTTACGGTGTTTGTTTATTCAGGCAGTGATAAAATTCTTACTTCGAGGAAGTGAATGGAATGGAACTTTAATTATGAAATGGTATTTCTTGAATACTATTTTTTAGATTTACTTAAAATCTTGTTATACAAACACTGTATCACCGATAATATTGTGCTTTACTATGAATGGATTGATTCGTATTTATCACATCGCTTGATAAGATTAATGTTATAAAATCATGGATTTATAAGTCTGGATTGGGTTATAAACATTCATTAACAATCATTAAATCATCATTGTAATAACCACGGTCGATTTGTTATACTCAAACAATATCTGTGTGTCTTCAATTTGGGATTCATTGACTGATTTGCAGGGCATGCCCAACTGCTATATTCAAAACTGACATGTTATCGTTTTGAATGCGAATGATTAACCGGAAAGCTTGAACCATATGGTGAATATACCAAGAGAAGGGTTTGTCCTTCTCTTAAAGTTGGGGCGGGCTATCCTCAAAAGTGAAGACACGACTGAGGTACTTGTCGAGACAACTACAGAATTACCGGCAACTGACAACGCGGAATCTGAGCCAATGAAGGCCTACTGGGAGACTGATAAAGAATATTTTGGAAAAAGGAACCAAAAGTTTATAGATCTGTTTTTGAATGACGCGGCTCTCGATCGGATACCAGACACAACAGAGGAACCCGTCAAGGAATCTCGTTACGATTTTAAAAAACTCGTCCTAGGTTATTCACCAGACAAATCGGCATACTTAGATATTAATGGTAAAGTATTAAATATGACACTATTATTTGTTTTGTGTTCAAATAAAATAGAATCGGAAGACACACAGATTCTATCTGAACTGGGTGCATGCAAACTAACATCATTTGAGATACTTTAGCGAAATTGTTACCCTTTATTTAAACACGGGCTATACTTTAAAATATTCGGGATCTAAGATAAGGCCACTAACGGAGATGATTGTTCATTCATTTGGGAATTGTTTTCATTAGTTGCAATTGAGATTTTGTTTATTCAACAATGTGATAGTCTCATTTTATAGTTAACTCTATTCACTCCATTCATCGGCACAACAATAAGGTTTTTCTGCATTGTCCTGGACATTATCAGATCACCTCCCCACATCCTGGTCCCTTTTTTGTTCGTTTCATTTGTTTTATATTTCAAAAGCGTATTATCACCATAAAGTACACGTTTAAGGATCAAAAAGTAATGGTATTGAAATTGGGTTAAGGTATTTTAGTTGAACATTATTAGTTGGCACGTTACAGTGACCACTATCTGTAAATAGAATGTCTTGTACTATCCGGTTGGGACACCTACGCGAATCTATGCTGTAAAAAAATGCGATACTTTAAGTAACATTGTGTATAATTAGTAGAGCTTTTATACGGAATTTAGTTAATAAAGGATGAACATTTTGTTAGTGTATACAGGGTACAATTTGACAATACTTCGTATGTCTAACTATTTAACGTTCCTCATAATTGTTTTTCTAGTGTGTGGTGGAGGATATTCTGTCCTATTTGTGATTAACAGTGTGTATTAACAATAAATAAAACAAAACTGGTTTTAATTTATATCCCGTTAAAGCATAATTTGGATTGTAAACTTACATCGACAATATATATTTTGAGGATAATTGTTTTCTTTAATAAATATGCTAAAAATGAATTGTTTTTCCTTTATAGGTATACCGGAAACACCCAAAGTTGGCAGCGGAATCTCAAACAGTGGTCGTGACGCTGGAGTAGTCGCCGGGATAGTCGTTGCAGTAATCCTCGGCGTTATATTTATAGCGGGAGTGGTAAGTAATAATCACCGTATAATCTCCGTACGTATTAAGTTTGAGGTTGATAACTTATTTAGGAAAATATATGAAAGAGATAAGTAAAATTGTGTAAGTTGTGGCCAAGTTAAATAATTTTCCACGGTTTTTGATGTGATACATCTATAGGCGCGGGTAAACATAATCGTTGGCGTGGCGACGATGCGGCGATGGCATGTGAAAGCGACTGTGCGTACTACGTAATCTCTTGACGCTTTTTTTTTTCTTCGAAATGACTACGTTATTGACCTAGCAAGGTCTGAACAGCTTCTCCGGACTACACCCTCTCTTGCCGAATTGAGGTCCCATAACTTTCATAGCGTAATTCGAGATTCGTTCGATTCGAACAATTTCGATGTTTCACAACTGCCAGGCGTCCCGAGACGGCTCAATTTTTTTCTGATGTCTGATAATCAGTCAATATGTAGAGTCTATATAGTGAATTAAGCCACAGCCTTTTAACATCCACAATTACTCATGATACCAGCACGAAAAAAGATTATACGTAACTAGTACTATGCAAAAACTAATAAAAATATAAAGTAAATAGGTTTATACAATATACGAGTACCATTTTAATAACAGTTAAAATAACGTGCAATTGTGATTTTTTTAATCGATAAATCGTTGTGATCGTACAATATAATATTTAATATCCATTTATAATTGTAACCGATATAATTTAATTGACGTCATTTCATTATTAACTGGTCCACATTTTTATACATATTAAGCCTCAAGCATTGTCTACTTAATAAAATATTTCATATATTCTCAATCAATATTGTTAAAAACAGCTGTGATGAGTCTCTAAATACATATAGCGATATTAAAAATTTCAATCACGGAAACTTCAAATCTTATCTCGATAATTAATTATTTCGTAGTTTATTAATCACGACAATAATAAAGATAAACGATATTTCTAAAATATGTTATTAACTGTAGAATTTTCTGGGAATTGGACGTAATACTCCAAACAGGTATGGATCTAGTAACATATTGTTATTCTCTGATTAGTTGGGCTTAAATAAAGAGTTTATGATTGAGTTATTAGTAAAGACCGAAGCCTATATTATTAATAGTTGTTTTTAGTTAACACTAGGAAAGTACTTATTTGTAGAGCCGTCGATTAAAAGAGGAGCTCATCTGTTGTTTACTGAAATATACAGATTTATATGTTCGGAATCAAGAAAAAAAGCCGCATCAAATTTTTATTTGTGTAAAAGATTTTTTGTTTTGTTGTCAAATTCAAAGACACCGCTTATTTCTGTTATGACTCGGGGGCTACAGAAGTTACGACATTCTCCGATCTCTGTTTCCGTTACATGTACTATTTATCTCATGTATCTATGTGAGTACGTTTAAATTAAAGATAAACTAATATTTTCAGATCGTAGCTGTTATGTACAGACATTATGTTCACCATAACGTTACATCAATGAACTTTGACAATCCCGTTTACCGCAAAACGACAGAAGATCAATTCGCCCTTGAGAAAAATGGCTACGCACCGGGAAGCAAACTGTACCCCAGCACTGTGGGGGAAGAGGTAAGAGCTCTCACCGCCATGGAATGTACACTCAACATACAAAACAGTCTTAGATAAGTCGTCTCATGATTATTAACAATCAAGTGGATGTTTTGGGGTCATATTTATACCAGTGTTTTTCAACGTTCAGTTCAGTGTTTTCAACAAAATATTTTGCGTATTAACATAGCCTTAGCAATAAGGACAGAAAAAAATACACAAGAAAAATCAAAAGGATATTTTTGTTAAGATAATTCAATTACATGTCATGTTCAATTTCACTGATTGAATTTTTAATCGACACCCATCTTTGAAAAAATACAGATTAGAAACAGCGAAATATTTTTCGCTAAATATTTTGCACTTAGTAATAAAGACAGAAAAAATAATACAAGAAAAATCAAGACGAAATTTTTATTAAGAAAATTCAATTACAGGTCATATTCAATTTCACTGATTGAATTTTTAAACGATACCCAATCCTTGAAAAAATACATATTAGATACAGCGAAGTATTTTTCGCTAAATATTTTGCATATTAACATAGCCTTAGTAATACAGATAGAAAAAAATACACAAGCAAAATAAAGACGTAATTTTTGTTAAGATAATTCAATTACAGGCTATGTTCAATTTCACTGATTGAATTTCTAACCGATACTCATCTTTGAAAAAATACATATTAGATACAGTGAAATGTTTTTCGCTAAATATTTTGCATATTAAAGAGGCCGTGTCATAAAAAGGTTGAAAAACACTGCATCAAACTATTTAATTTCACACACTATATGTTAACTGTTTTGAAAACAGTTTTTATTTGAAAATAACTATGAATAATCATCTAACATACTATATTGGACCCTAAACGACACTGCCAAATGTAAATATCAAAGTTTAGTGTAATATCTTATTAATAGAATTAAGACGGATGGTCTGCCTAAGACATTTTAAACTTGATGTATTTAGAGTTACAATTAATAGTTATTTTAAGAATTTATAGGAGATAATCTTCGTCTAGAATATTTACGGCTAATTCATAATGTGCCAACATTTTTACCGCATCAGTATTAAAATGATAGTTGCCAAATTGTTAGTTTTAAATATTAGGTAGATAAAAAAAACGCTGTACATAGTCCCTTGGTATAAGAGAAAACACACGTAAATTATGCTAATCTCGTCTAATCTTTAGCGTATTTTCTAATTATTTTTTCATGCTTTACCTTGCGAGAGCTTATTTGCAATGGTAAGTGTTAGTTTAAGTAAAGTCTAATTATGTTTTAAAATAAAGATATTACCTCGTAGTTAACATGTTAAGGGTATTACTTGGAACTTATATTTACCCGCGATTACTTAAAATTGGCCAATTTTTTAGAGGTAAAATGTAATTTTTGGAAACCGAAATTTCTGGAAAATTGTTTAATTCGAAATACGACAGGAGCTTATCTTTTTAATTTATCTGTAACAGATAATACATAGCTGTGAATTTCTGTCCTGATTACCTATTTGTCGTTGAATTATTAAACTCTGGTAAATCCCTTATTAAAATTTTATTCGTACATTAATTAAGAACTTAGGTAATCTATTATTATAAAGCTGAAAGATTTATTTGCTTAAACGTGCTAACCTCAGGAACTACTGGTCCGATTTGCAAAATTCTTACAGTGTTATATAGGTAATCTATCGAGGAAGGCTATATATTATTATGCTAAGACCAATAGGAGCGGAGCACTAATGAAGAATGTTTTTGTGAATGTGTTAATTGGTTTTTTTCCTTTTGAGAGCTTTCGCTGTGTGTTAGCGTTAGTCCAAAGTAACTATTAGCACAGTATAAATATGTGAACTGTGCTATTAGTGTTAACCGCTAGTTCTAAATAAACCCAGCGAACTTAGGTATACTTGTTTTTTTTTTGGGCTTCATTCGTAGCACACTAAAATAAATAGTACTGTAGTGAAATTGCAATTACATACCCTAGTATATCTTAATGTCTGTAACTAATCATAATTTTTCTTTCAGGCCCAAGAACCTCTCAAGCCGCCCGGTACAAATGAATTCGTATAGTGTCCAAGCCGGTAGTAAATACGTTATAATATCATTAAATGTGAAAAGAAAACGGAGGACGACATGTTGTGATATAAAAAATAAAAATAATAGTGCTAACCAGTGAATGAGACATTATGTTGTGAACTCGTGTAATAATTCGTTGGCGTTTAAAGGTGTAAAATAAAGGAAAAGTTTATTTTACTCTTCGGAACATGGTTCTGGTTCACGCGACGTCTTTAAAGGATCTCATCGTATTTACGGTTAGTTCATTCGGAATCATATCACAAGTGGTCGATTATATTCTACGTAGAGATTTTTCGGGTAGGCATATTTTTTTTCTACTAGTGTCACATTAAATTTAGAAAAGGGACATGTTCGCTTTAATTTTTATCCTAGACTGTGAATAGAATAGATATTCAATACTTTGCTCCGTCGTATTATAGTAATGCCTGGTGCATTATATAATTATTTATAGCAAGATTTACAAATTTCACTTAAGAAATATTTACGTTTTTACATCAAAGTTAAATAGTGACAAAATGTACTTATTGTTTTTTTTTTTTTTTTATTGTAAAGCTGCACTGAATATACAAATTTAAATTTTACAATGAAACTGTACGTTGTATCTCTCCTATAGATTTTTTAAAGAGAAATCGTTTATTTATTGGTATTAATACATTAGAAAATTTAGGCTAATGTTTGTGTCGAAAACTATAATATTGTGTGCCAATCCTAGTGAAATTTACAAACCTGTGTCACTAATTAATTATATTATATATTAGATGAATTCTCGTTCGCTAACGTTTGTTGCATCAGAATATTTATTTTGTAATTTATATAAATACTGTTATTTAGTACAGTTTAATATTTATATGATATTTTATGTAACGGTTGAGTTTAATAACCTTATATATATTATTGCGTATTTTATTAGCAATTATTATTAACCTTTTGGTCAATGGACACATGAAATTGTCACGCAAAATCCTGCCAAATACATATAATTTTATATTAATGTAATTTAATTACATCAGAATACATTGATGCACTTTTCATACAGTACGCCTAGCTCAGTAAGTGTGGTCACATTGTGTAAATATTAACGGTAAAATAAATGTAAAAGGTGTTAATAATATGTGTTGTTGTTTTTATTTTAACTTTCCCTCGTCTATTATTTACAAAACTTGAAAGTTTTGTTAAAAAATTGAAAAAAAAATAAGAAAATATTATAAATTACATTCTAAAGTTGAATAGCTACGAAACGCGTCGGTTTATAAAAAAAAATATGTAAGAAAATGATTTGGTTTAGCCTTTTTTTTAGTTAGCGATTTTTTTAGTCCGTCTAATGCAGTGTTTCTCAACGTGGGGCTCAAGCCCCATAGGGGGAAATTTGATAGTTAAGGGGGGCAATTTAAATATTGACCTGACACCACTTTAACCCTTTCGCTTTGGGTTATTTAAATGCAATGCTAGATATCGCAGACAAATTTAGCAAAAATGGCGAATTAAAAACAAAATGCTTTTTTTTCGAACTAACTACGCTATTGGCCTTACAAGCCTTCACAGCTTCGCCGGGCTAAAAAAAATGCTGTAAATCATTATTATGTATAATTTCGTTTGACGTTATCAAGCTATCAACTGGGTAATTAGAGTCGTCAAGTAAGATTTTCATTATATGTTTGAAATTTTACTTACGATGTTTTGTTAACAAGTTCATAGTGATTTCTTCCTAAAATTTATCATTTATATTTCTTAAGGGAACAAAACAATTTTTCTTATAAATATTATATATGGCGGGGGCATACAAATCTTAGAAATGTTAAGGAGGGACCTGGCCTAAAAAAGGTTGGGAAAGACTGGTCTAATGTATATATATGTTTATATGAATAATATAATAATAATAACTGTATTATTGGGAATTACATTAGATTCCAAATTACAATGGGGCCCTCACATTAAAAAAATGGCGAGTAGATTAAGTTCTGCTGTATTCGCAATACGAAAGATTCGCCAGCTTACAGATATTGCCACTGCTAGGTTAGTCTACTTCGTTTACTTCCATAGCATAATGCCTTATGGTATTCTGCTATGAGGTACGGCTGCTGAGGTGAACACCATATTTTTATTACAAAAACGGGCAGTTCGAGCAATATATAATATGGGACCTCGCGAATCATTAAAAACGAAGTTCCAGGGATTCGGTATCTTAACTCTACCCTCCCAATACATTCTTTATAATTTAATGTATGTCCGTAAAAACTTTGAAAAACTGAATTTAGTAAAAGACCGGCATAATGTGAATACTAGAAACTGTCATAAACTGGTCGTCCCATGTTTCAGACTTAGTAAAACCAGTAATAGTTTCTTAGGTAACAGTGTTAGGTTTTACAATAAAGGCCCAAAACATGTTACCGATTTGCCGGACCGCAAATTTAAGCGCCACGTCAAGCGGGTTTTAGTGTCTAAAGGATGTTATAGAGTGGATCAGTATGTGAACAATAGTGATGTCTGGAATTGACTCCTCTCTGTGCATCCACTATAAGCTATATTATATGATGTATTGGAAATATATGTAAAAAAAATGTACCCGATCGAGTTTCTTGCCGGTTCTTCTCGATGACTGGGTTGTTTTCCAAACCGGTGGTAGTTTTTGATGTTCATAAGCGCCTTATTAGGGCCTGACTGAATAAAGAATTTTTGATTTTAAATTTTGAAAAAAAATATATATATGTCGGGGAGAACGTTATTGTCGTTGACATCGTCATTAGTGGTTAGGGGTTTAGTGGGCGTCATTCGGGTAAAATGCGAGCACAAAACACAATTATCATGGTTTCACATTGTTTTTATTTATATCTCACAATATTTCATGGGATGACAATAATAGCGTTAGAAAGATTAACAACTACAACCGAGCAGCGAGTTCGGGGCACCGATCCTACTTTAACCACCGAATATAATCTCTCAACAACGATCCACCTCGACCGGTTGCTATCTATCAAACGAACGCGTCACCAACACTGTCCGTCCTTCTAAAGTAAAGATGGCGCCTCGACCCCGCTCGAGGCACTGCCTCTGCTCTGATTGGTCGTTACGTACATTACAATACTATGTGTTGTTAACACATTATTAAGGTTTTAAACTATAGAAAAATGTAACATGTAAGATACAATAAAAATTAGGCATTTTCAAAGTAATAAAACTGTCCGCCTTTTACAGTAAAGATCTCTTCGACCCCGCACGAGGCATGTGCTATATTCTGATTGGTTGTTTCGTGAAATATAGTATTCTTAACAATTATTTAATATTAGGGTTTTTAAATTATAGTGAAACGTAATAAATTAAATAAAATTAAATTAATAATTTAGAATGTAGACAATATCATGTATGTAAACAATAATCGACTCGACTTATAGCTTCCTCCGACTTATATATATATATATATACATATATTAATTTTCTAAAAATATTTAGATTTATAATAAGTATCATTGTTATACGAGACGTAACTCTCCCTTTCTATTTTCACTGACTTATATCTATCTCCCTTTCAGCTTTTGTTCGCTTCGCATGATCACATTTTTCGTAACGCATTCACCAGCTTACGCCAAAGGTCAAATGTACCTCCAAGAAGTTTTACTTCAATAAACGAGAACATACTAGTGATTTCCATACTTTTTCCTTTAAGCTGCTTGGAAAATTATTAAACTGTATTTGCCTGCCTGATATTAATATGATGCAGGTAAAAATATACGTACATTAAAATGATACTAAAATACTAAAGTTCCTTACAATATTTTAAATTCTTAAAGTGCTCTGTTTGTTTGTTACGCTTTTATACGTTATCTCTTCAAGCGATCATGAATTTTTCATATACATTGTCAGAGGAACACAAAAAGACATTTGATCACATTATATCCAGAAAAAATCAATTGTCGCCTTGGTATCTATGTATACCAAATCCACATTAACGAGAGTGATGCCGCGAATAAAAGGTAGTTGTTGGTAAAGGAAAAAAACGTCTCGTTGGTCAAAGATGCGGAAGATTATGTAAAATTCCAATTCGTAACATCGGCAAAAATCAAATTTATTTAAATACATTTTTTCAGGCTATTGAAATACAAAAGTATTAAAGTGCATATTCCACAATGTTACCAGAAATAAATACAAAGTTAAAAAATAAAACTTTAATACATTTATTTCTGAAAACCATGGTTATACCAAAATGTGTAAACTGTAAACAGTACAATGCAACATAATGGAGTTATTAAACTAAAATTAAATATAAGGTTTTACGTAGCATGGAATAATTCATGTGATTGCCACTCATGTGCGACTGCGACTCATCATGAATTAAATTATGTAAGTCATTCAAAATCATAAGATTTGAGACAATTTAACCGTATTTATATAAAAGAATAAAACTTCATATTTCAAAATAAATAAAAGAGTTTGTTAAAAGATTTTAAGATATTTATTTTAAAAAAATCATGGTTACACCAAAATGTATAAACTGCGAGAAGCTCAGACAATACAAGGCAAATGGCGATGAATTAATAAACTAAAATTACATATAAGGTTGTACATAACATGGAATAATTCCACTCGATTATGGACAAAGACAAGGTAGACAATTATAATCTTAAAAAGAATACAAGGTCATAGAGCAGCGTATCCTCGTCTCTCAAGGCTAAGGAACGAAATTCGTTAGTTTTATGCAAATTCAATACATAAATCGAAAATCAAAATAAGATAAATCCAATTTTAAACATCCATTTAATATGTTTAATTTCTTTAAGTTGTTATACAACAGTACAGTTACATACAGTTTTTATACAACGGGGCGAAGTTCAAATTTTGCCGTCTAATAAGGTTTTTAGATTGTTTTTTATATCTTCATATTGTATATAATTATACAAAATTTGAAGATCTTGAAAAAAACCTTAAAATAGTAGGAACAGATAAAATTGGATTTAATTCATTTTGAAATCTAAGGATTCATATGTTAAAAATTATGTAAGGGCAGTGCAATTGAATTGAAAATAAAAATATATTTGGAATTATTCAACAGTAAACTAAAAATTATTGATAAAATTCCCAGATCCCTCAAATATTTTCTACCAAACTTACTTTAGGAATCACTGATATTTGCAACACATATTCAATAACCAATCAATATTACATTGATTTATTTAAAGAATTTTACGTTATTAGTATCAACTGTACATAGAGCAATAAATAATATTCTATTTTAAATAGATGGCAAGTTTCAAATAATTTAATCCTTCTATACCTATAAACACATCAAAAAAGTCTAAGCAACATGCGTGATATTACAAATTTTACCATTTATATTAATTAATTTCTAAGTATTTATTCAAACAAAGTGCGTAGGTAAGTAAACTTTTTTGTTATTGATGACATACTGGCGGGTTGTAAAAAAAAATAAAAATTTGATTGTTTTGTTTTTTCATAAAACTTAAATGACTGCGAATTTGTTTGAATTTAAGTGCGTTTTAATTGCTACGTTTAGTCTTGATTTTATAATTTTACCAACCATTTAAATAAAGTTAGCGACAAAATTGAATTGTTAGATATTCTTTACGTCATGAAGCGACGTCATTTGATGGCAGATGAAATGCAAAGAGCTGTAGGGATGTTGCAACCGGGAAGTAATCAATCTCAGGTATCTCGACATTTTGGCATTCATAGAAGTGTTATTTGTCGTCTTTGGCAGCGCTACAATAATACATGAGAGCCCGCTGAACAGCTTCCAGGCCGTAAAAGGAGTACAACCATTCGGCAAGACAAGTACATACAACTGACTTGCAAGACGCCAGCCGATGTTAACCGCTCGAGAGATAAGTTTGAGGCTACAAATTTTTGTTGTGATGATGATTTTGATGTGATGTTGATGTAAGTCCTCAAACTGTGCGAAATCGACTGCATGAGTACGGCCTACGAGCTTGACGCCCAATCAGGTGCCCACCGATACGTCACGGGAATCGCGCTCGTCGATATGGTGTAGAGAACGCATAACATGGACCCAGGAACAATGGGATAAAATTATGTTTTCCGATGAGTCGCGATTCGGGTTTAAGCCTGATACAAGAAGGGTGCGAGTGTATCGTCGGCCCGGAAATACTCAAAGGCTCAGGTGCGTTCAGGAAGTTCATCCATACAGCGGCTCAACAGTTATGTTATGAGCGGGTATTATGAAGAGCAGGCGAACTGAGCTCGTTTTTGTAAATGGAAACATGAATGCTGAAAATTACATTGAGGATATTCTCAGACCTTATGTCTACCCATTTACACTAATCTTTGGCTCCGATTTTAGGTTAATGCATGACAATGCGCGTTCACATAAAGCTCAGCGAACCAGTGAATACTTTGCAACGGAGAACATCCGGGTATTGCCCTGGTCTGCACAATCGCCAGATCTCAAACCTATCGAGGACATGCTCCAGAGACGTGTTTTGAAGGACTTGGACGGAGCGACAACAACCCAACAGCTGAAGGATTTGCTACGATTCCATTGGGAGCGAATACCGCAAGATGACATAAACAGTCTCATTAATTCAATGAATAATCGTTGCCGACAAGTTCTGAATAGCAGAGGAGACCATAATTTGTATTAAATTGTTCTATTCTTTCACAATAAATACATTTTCTTTAGAAATTTTATTTTGTAAGAAAAAGTTTAGTTTCTTATTTATCTTAGTTTCTACAGTATATTCTAATATTGTTCATTTCTGTTATTAAAAGAACTTATAAAGACAACAACTGTTATTTTTACATCATAGAACCCTAAAGATATTATTTTAAAAATAAAATACAATGTTATAATGTGAAAAACCATCCTAAAATTTAAATTAGTACATGTTGCTTAGACTTTTTTGATGTGTAGTTTGATACACGTCTTCATGCCTCAAACTACTCCACCGGTTGTCATGAAAATTTGTATACAATTTATAAGGGCTACAGAAAAAGACGTACTTTATCCTAGGGAAAAAGTTTGTTCCCCTGAGATATGTGAAATAACATTAACTTGAGCGAAGCTAAAAAGCTAGTTTCAAATAGGCTGAAAGCAACTAACAAAATTACTAGCTTAAAATTATTATAATTTGGTTATTTAAATAATTCTTTCAGTACTTTAAAATATTATGTTTAAATTTATAAGGTGAAACCAATTAATCTGTATACTTTGAACTTTACCAGTTGTATACAACATCGAAAGTATATAATTTACAAAACCTACATTTATAATGTTGCTATTTGTTTTAAAAATATTATTTAAAAATACACGATAAAAAAAAACGAATAATTTTGTAAATTTCAAGTTACACCCTCATCTTTCCTGTCATATTCATAAATGCAATATTATTCACATAATAATAAAAAAAATCAATAAATGATTTAGCGTTTTCAAATGTTATATCTCAAATTGTCTATCAATGTAGTGTACAATATACAGGTAAGTAAAATAAATAAATAGCAACACGTTTTCTTAATTATGCTATCAAATACGACGATGCTATATTACTACTTACTTACTAGTTAATCTAAATTGACTCACTTTTTGAAAAGCTGTATGGGCCTATAATGCATTAGAATTCTTCCTAAACTTCAGTACATAAATATATAACACACATTAAAACGAAATGGAATGTTCTAGTAATAATAATTATTAAAATTTGTTACTAATATAATATGTAGCCTACTTAAGTAACAATTTCTATTATGCAACTATTATTATAATTTTAGGAATCCATATACTAACATTTGAACATTTATTTTTAATTGTATTGCTTATTTCAATTTAGCGAGGTAAAATATTTTAATTCGCATACACTTTTCTATTTAAGATGTAATTGATTTCTCAACAATATTTATTGTGACTTCGATAAAAAAAACTGTAGATTAACTACATTATATATATTAAATCTACTTAATAAATTAATATTAAATAAAGTACATTATAGACGATCTTATCTATTGTGATTACAGGTTACAATTGGTTTTTTATTATATAAAAAAAATTAAAACTTAAATATATCACGAATGTCGGGTTCCTCTTTATTAGAATACTATATAATTATTTATTCTTCTATAGAGTTCACTTCACATATTTGACAACCTATATCTATCTATATTATAATACCTTTAAACGATCAATTCTTGTATATTTTTATATTTGTATATATTCAGGATCTCGGAAACGGCGTCATCTATTTCCCTGAAACTTAGTATGTAGGAAGTTTCGAGGACGATAAATCTAGCTATTTTATTCACAGAAAACCTATTTTTTGACTGAGTTTTCAGGCAATGAAGAAATATAGCTAGAATATAAAGTCACAGATATCATAGAAATATAGCTAGAATATAAAGGTAAATTTCGCCGCCGCTGTCAAAACAAAAATAGCTCAGATCGAAATCTTCTGCTTCGAAAATCCGTGTAACGCCAGATCGAATCCGAGTGACAACAAAAGAGATTTTTTTTTTTTTTTTTGTAGAAAAAAGCTAATTTTGTGAGGCAAACCTCAGTTCTAACAGTTCATTTTAATTTTAAAAATGTTTTTTAAAGAACATTATTAAGGTAATCATTTCATCATAATCCAGTAACTTTATTGTTTGAAGGAAATAACTAAGTATATTTAGAGCGTCGGATGCCAACCTCTCCTCACCTTTCCCTTCTCCCCCCCCCCCCCATACAGGCTGGCAACTTCCCTGGTGTTGCATATGTCTATGGACGGTGATGTTCACTTAACAACAGGTGACCCACCTGTTCGTTTGCCTCCTATGATATAAAAAAATGAATAAATCAAAAATAAGTTATATATGGAGGCAAAGTAGGTAGGTGGTAGCTAAAGTATAGAGATGGTGAAACATGAGATAATTATATGAATACATATATTTTTATATGTAGTAAAATTTCATCAAAATTATCTTTGGATTCATAATTTAACCCTATATTGCCGCTTTTGAATACGACTCCATACATTAAAGTAAAAGAAATGCTATTGCGGTATATTAAACTATACATCAAAGGCTTATATTATCAATACAATTATAAGGGGGAGGCACACTGCTTATTTATCTCGCTAGGAGGGGCACAATCGGTAGTACCTGTACGGCTAATAGTCTATGGTCGGTGGTTGTAGCCACAGAGTACCTTATATAAAGTTGTAACTTATTGTCAAGCTTGTGTCAAATATGTACATTCATAGATAAAAATATAATATAGAATATAAATAGATAAGTATAAGATCAACTTTTGTCGAGTTAATAAAAATTCCTATTCTTTAACTCCTTTTTTAAACTGGCTACAGTCATTAAAGAATATATGATTATTAATTAAAAAACGTACTAATACAAATAGCGTAAAGCAAGGTAAGGTTAAATTAGCACGATGACAATTGTTTGACATTGACAACCACAGAGTACCTGTTGACAACTCGTTGACATGAACCATGCAAGCACCATCTGTGATTAGCTTTACCTGTGCCTCCCCATTACAATTACACACATACTACTAAGAATTACGTCCTACATTATTACTAATATTCGTTGCTTCTTTACTCATTTTAATCTTCTTATTCGTAACTGTGACGTCATCGTTGTTTAAATCTTCCGTTTTGAGATTAGCTGTGTACAACTCGTATTGTTTTGTGATGTGTTGCTTATATATAGGGAACGTGTCAGCTGTTATGTGATGCCGAGCGTGATGGAACATCTGATCGAAGTGATGAAGGTTGTGTCTAAAATGAATACATTTCCAAATATAAAAAAAAAATCGAGGTATCGACAAAAGTGAAAAATCAATACAATAGAATATGTTCTGTTTTGAATTTTTAAATTAATTGCAGTCTGAATTATTTAAATTTATAAATTGAAATTATTATCAGTAGTCTGGCTTTCATATCTATTGGCGTTTCAATCGATAACAATACACAGTCTTACACAGGTAATTAATTAATTAAACATATAATGGGCTACACAATCTCAATACGAAATATCAATATTAGATACTAGCCACTGCCCACGACTTCGTTCGCGTGGAAATCTATTCCATATAACTTTGGGTTAACGCTAACACATAGCGGAAGCTCTCATGTGGAAAAAGACTCCGATTTTTAAACATTCTTCATTGGTGCTCCGCTCCTATTGATCTTAGCGTTATGTTATATAGCCTATAACCATCCTCGATAAATGATCTATATAACACTGAATTTTTCAATTGATTTTTTTTTTTTTTTATCGGTTCAGTAGTTACTGAGATTACGTCTACAACATCACAAACTGACAAATTTTACCTCTTTATAATAATATAGAAGAATAGATAAAAAAAACATGTCTCAAATTGAAACTACAAGGAATATATTGTCAAATCAGACTGTTATGTCGAAAATTACCGAAAAACGAAGCATATCTTATTTTGTTTTTGGCTGGGTCTTGAAATGTCATGTAATGAATTTTATAATTTATTCATAACTAGCTGTGCTCGCGGCTTCGTCCGCCTGAAACTTCACGTAAAAAATAGTGATTAATATTATTCTTGAAGATATGCTTTATGATTTTGAGATGAAATTATGATTGAAGTGGTCACTACTAGCCCGATATTTATTATCAAATATTATACCACTATGGTAGCCCGATGAAACAGTAAAGCGTAGTAGTTAAAAAAAAAAAACTATTCCACTATTTTATTATACAACACGATACTTTCGTTTTTCGAAAGAGTAATTGTTTTGTAAGAAAATAATAGAATTAATCTTACATTGATAATAGAACTTGTGCCAACATCTCTCGTGTATTCAGAAGATGACGAATATACGCTCGCGTGTGTTTTTTACATGTCAAACACTCACATTTTGATAGAACAGGTCTAAAGTCCTCTTTATACCTGTAAATATTCAACAAGAAGTGTTATAGGTATACATTTTTCTTGATTTTGTATTTATCATATTAGATATTTAAATGTATGATGTACTTAAAATTCTAGTGTTAAACATTAATACTTTTATGGTGAAAGTGCATGCCTGGTATTAAATACTCACGGAAATATACATTTTACATATATACACATACGACATTTCTATTTATTCCTATGTGCACTGGATAAACCTATTTATCACCAATCTAATATCTAACACTAGTTGATATCCGCGAACGCTAAGCGTATGCGCATCACACCGCTTCACACATTACTCCATGGCAAGAAACCACACAGTGGTTATGAATATCATAATTTATATAACTATATATTAAATACAGATATATATAATTGTTTAGATTAGAACAAAGTATCTATGACTTAAGATTTTAGAAAATAGTCAAAATCTATCCTCTAGATCAGTAAGTGTATATAAAAAATCTATCCTGTAGATCAGTAAGTATATATAAAAAATATATCCTGTAGATCAGTAA
>JACEII010000005.1:1022668-1037369 GCA_014332785.1 Antheraea mylitta | reverse complement strand
TGTAGATCAGTAAGTATATATAAAAAATATATCCTGTAGATCAGTAAGTACATATAAAAAATCTATCCTGAAGATCAGTAAGTATATATAAAAAATATATCCTGTCGATCAGTAAGTATATATAAAAATGTATCTATAAAGTGTATACATGTAATAATTTCCTAAATGCTCCTTATTCTAATTGAGTGTTTCATATGTTATATGTTCCATATATCAACTGTTTCGAAAGGGTATTAATATATGGTGAGATCTATGTTTTATACTTTAATAAGATAACAAAGATTTGGTAATATTAAGAACATAATTATACAGTAGTTGAAGAAAAATAAAATGTTTTAAATATTAAATAATATTAGGGAATGTTTACAGTGAGGTTTACAATGTAAATATTCTTGATAACCAACTTACCCTACATCATTAAGGTTCAATATACACGATTCTTCATTATTTTTATTTACATCAAAGTTTAACGCAAGGGCATTTCCTGCATTCGTTAGTTTAAGGGGATAAGATCCGTCAAAAATATCCCATCCATTTTCTATTGCAGTCAAAATTACCACTGGATTCCAAGAACCTTCTAGAATACGAAATAGATCTTTTGGCAGAGTTTCCTGTAAAATTAATAAAATATATCAGAAGAAATAAAAAGCTACATTATATACGGCATGCACGAAGATAATAGCATTATGGTACTATTTATTCACTTTGGATAATTGTGCTTTTTTTTTTCGAAATAAAAACGCTGTTGACCTGGAAAAGTCTTTACAGGTTCACTGAACTACCGATGCGAGCGCTGAAGGCACTCAGCCGATTTGGGATGCTTGGGCGACTAACTCAAGAGTGCACGGCACACCTCGGTTTGGACTGTCGCCTATTTTGTGCAATAATCGCGACCTATCTGAGCTTTTTTTTTTTAACGTGGGGATATCCATCATGGATACCTACCCTCCCAGGGGAGAGGATGGGTTATGTCCGACTCTCACGGACTAAAACCCCACGGTGTACCGACAGACCGTGTTGTTGGGGCGGCAAGGTATCGTTCTAGCTAATCAACCTTGTAGAGCCGCCCCAACGGTCCGCCCGGCGGAAGATGGCCGCCGGACTCCTACCTATAGAGAGGCAGCTGGGTACACACCAGCTGCCTCTCCTCGTCCGCCAGACCTGTGCAATGAAGAGAAGAGCCCCCCGACTGCATCCCCTCAGATCCAGCTACGGTGGCAGGAGGAGTTGAGCAAAGCGCCGCCTCCTCCTGCCGGTCCTCTGTTGGCGGAGACGGCCACTTAGACGATCTACCTCGCGGGCCCTCTCCGCCGCCTCCTTTTGCGAGATGATCTCTTCGCAAAAGGAGGCCATTGCTCGCCACGCCTGTTCGCTGCCGAGCATGGCGGAGACCTCACTCGACAGGGACAAATTCCTCCTACCGCCGCCGCCAGAGTGCGGCGCTGTCTCTCCCACGCAACACACTCGGAAAGCGTGTGCTGCGCGGTGTCTTCCTCAGCGCCGCACTCGTGACAGGCGGCGGTCGGCTTCCTGCGAGCGATCCGGTGCAGGTACCACCCGAAACAACCGTGCCCGGTCAGTACCTGCACCAGCCTGAACGTCAGGGAGCCCCAACTCCTCCCTATCCATTCTCGCAGGACCGAGCGGACGGCGTCGACGGTGTAGGTCCCGAAGCGCACGTCCGCCAGGTCCTGCATCCACCTTACCAGCGCCCCATCCCTACACTCTCGCCTCTTGGCCTCTATCTCCCTGGGAGCCGGAGGCTCCCCACTACGCTTTCTCGCCGCCGTGAATTCGTACACGGCGGCAAGAACCCCAGCTTCCAGCTCCCAGGGAAGGGAGCCGGCGAGCGTGAGGCCGCCACCGAGGACACCGTCAGGTACGCCCGGATTACCCTCAGTGCCACCGTACACTACGCACTGAGCAGCGCACGCACGTTGGCGGCACCAAGGGCGTCTGCCCAGACCGGTGCCCCGTAGACGGCCATCGCCCGCACGACTCCCATGAAAAGTCGGCGGCACCCGGCACCCGGCCCCCAATATTGGGGAGCAGGCGACCGAGTGCCGCCGCCGCCCCAGCAATTCGCGGTCCGAGCCCCGTAAAATGGGGCTCGAAACGCCAGCGCCCGTCCAGGGTGAGGCCCAAGTACTTCATTTGGGTCCCCACCCTGATCCGGGCACCCTCCACCATCATGTGGGCCCCAGGTGGTGGCTCTCGCCGAGGCCCGTGAAAAAGAATGGCCTCGGTCTTCTCGAGGGCCACCCTGAGGCCCACCCTCCTTATGCGCCTGACCACGAGAGTTGTAGCCATCGTGGCCAGGCGCTCCACCTCCTTCTAGTCTCCCCCCCGGGCTACGACTAGGGTCTCATCCGCGTAACAGATGAGGCGCGCTCCATACGGGAGCGCGCCGCGGAGCACCCAGTCGTAGCCCATGTTCCACAGGAGCGGCCCCAGGACCGACCCCTGTGGAACCCCCCTCCTCGTCGCCCGCTGGATCATCCGCCCGTCGCCATCCACGTACGTGACCTCCCTGTCCTCGAGGTAAGCCTCCAACAACCGCCGCAGATACAGGGGCACTCTGAAATAGCGGAGAGCCTCCCGTATGACAGCGTGCGGCAGGCTGTTGAAGGCGTTGGCGATGTCCAGGGACACCGCCAAAACCCTTTCCCCCTGGGAGGTCGCCTCCGCGGACAGCGACTTTAGGAGGCACAGGGCGTCCACTGTCGAACGCCCTGCCCAGAAGCCATACTGCGCGTCCGACAAATTTGGTCCCACTCCCTCCAGATGCTGGACGACCCGGGAAGAGATGACCCTTTCCAACGCCTTCCCGGAAAACCTAAGCTAAGCTATCTAGATACATGTAAATGAGTTATTGAAACATGCATGTATACCAAGCATGCGTGCCTCAACAGCTCCTATATTTATTTTACATAAATATCCTTTTTGTAAGTCTAAACTCAAATTAGACTATGAGTTAATGCCCTCACGCACTCATTTATACGTTTTTTTTTTTTGGTTACCAATTTTCCAGTATATTAATGCCATAGTCGAGTGTAGCTAATAAGATTATAAGTGTTTTGCGATAGTTTAAATGTTGTGAAAAATAGTGGTTTCTTTATGAACTTGTTGGAAATTTCCACAGAGTTTTGTGGCATTTCAGAATTCATGTTCTGTGGTATTATATTCCATCAACTTAAATTATGTAAAATAACTTTTTTATATCATAGGAAACAAACGAACCGGTGGCTCACCTAATGTTAAGTGATCACCAACATTCATAGACACTCGCAATACCAGGGAATCGCAAGTGCGTTGCCAGCATGTGTTAGGGGAAAGGGGGGTAGAGGGAAAGAGAGGGAAAAGGTGAGGAGAGGTGGGCCTCGGGCGCTCTCACTGACCGAACAAAACGCAACAATGCAAACACTGTTACTTTACGTCGGTTTTCTATCGGTCGGGTGGTACTACCCCGGACGAGCTGACCCATTCGTGGTGAAGTCAGTAATAGCTTCAACTTCACCTAACTGAATTAAAATATAATAAATAAAATGCTTCCAAAACCAAAAATATAAACTCAATAACACAAGATTATGTATAAAATGTAGAAGCCACTACATGACAGACTAAGATCTGCCAAAACTCTACAATCAGTTTACGACAAAATATGAATTACGTAATATAATGTGTTATTAAAAATACTTGCTTTTCTTGACAACTTAACTTATTGTTTTGTTATATTACAATATATCAAGATTTCTTAACATTTTTCATTTATTTATAACAGTCGTATTTGTTTTAGTACATATACTTACACCCACTGTCTTGAAAACATTTTCTATTTTTTCATTTGAAACCTTATAGGAATCATCAGTTCCATCAGTAATCCCTGACAAAACAATCCCGCTCAAACTGTCCTTATGTTTTAAGATATGTTGAATACATTCATTACATTTCTTCATACAAGCTGCCCCTACTATAATTCCTGTTAAGTCAAAAATCTTAATATTACACACTTCTCATTTCTCTATAATCTTTTCTTCAAGCATAAACTCACTGTATATTTATTATGTGTAGACCATAATTGATTAAGGTCTATTTTTCTTTGATTGAATTTTCTAGATTTGTAGAAAAAGTAGATTCAAAATGTATTAAATAGTCTGTATATAACGAAACATAGAATTTAGTTTATTCGTAACTCCTAATAATGTGTTGCAAAAATTAGTTACATGTATATTAATAATAACAATAAATATACATTACAATTATTTCCTTGGATATGTTTATTGTAATGTAATGAAACATAGAATTAAGTTTACTCGTAACTCGTATTATTGTGTTGCAAAAATATGTTATATGTATATTAATAAAACAATAAATATACATTACAATTATTTCCTTGGATATGTTTATTGTAATGTAATGAAACATAGAATTAAGTTTATTCGTAACTCGTATTAGTGTGTTGCAAGAATAAATTACAAATATATTAATAATAACAATAAATATACATTACAATTATTTCCTTGGATATGTTTATTATAATGTGATGAAACATAGAATTAAGTTTATTCATAACTCGTATTAATGTGTTGCAAGAATAAGTTACAAGTATATTAATAATAATAATAACTATACATTACAATTATTTCCTTAGATATGTTTATTGTAATATGAAATATTTACTTTAATACTTGGGATAGATATTAATAATAAATTTAATGATAATGTGTTGTTTTTATTACACATGTTTATTGTAATTAGAAATATTTTATTTTATACCTACGAGGGAAGATTCTTGTAGATGCTTTGAATCCTTATACCGTTTTACACATGTATCTAAGAGACTACGCGTCCTTTCCACAGACTTATATATCCTCTTTGGTCCTTCATTCAAAGATGTGCGCCCATCTGCAACTGCCAAAATTATATCTGGTTTGAACACTTCCATCACATCCATATATCTGAAATTTTATAAATTATAATTCATAATTATTATATGCTAATGAATGGTAATTCTAAAAGTATAAGATGAGATAGTAGCCTAAAATATCAACTATGATAAATATAAATATATATTTCTATGACATTATATAAAAAATATTATATAAATAAGAAGGTATAGTTACAATAGTAATACTGCCACGTAATTCATAAATACAATAAAGCACATGTTAACAGTTTCGAGAAAAATGAGGTCAAATTTGAAATTGTATTTGTGGATACCCGCAATTTGTTATGCATGTAAATATCTGTTTATATATACTAATCTTTGTGTAACTAATTACAGGTAACTACAAATCAAAATTTCAAATTATACTGTGTTAATCACGAAACTGTTAACATGTTCTTTACTGCGTTTATGAATTGTGCAGCAGAATAATTGTTAAGAATATACAAATAAGTAATTTTTAGGCATGAGAGTATAAAAGTAAGGAAATAATGAGATATAAAATAAACCTTTTTGTCACTAAAATTTATGATCACTTTATGATTTACAATTAAAAAACAACCCAATTATTATCAATTAACTAAACTGAATAAAACCCAATAAATCACCTATCAGCTGTAATCATTTTCTTTCCATTTCTAGTCCATAATGGTACCTTATGAAGTTCGAAATGTCCAAAGGGAGTTGGATCATTTATATTGTTTAAAGTAACACATGTAAAGTGCTTTGGTAATGCTACAAACTTAGCCAGTCCCTCTCCTTGTGCTCTTACACCTGTTTCCAACTGAGCTGAGTTTGACAACGGTACCCATAGAAGTTGCGGAGACAAGAAGACTTTTGATAGAACATCAGACGTGAGGTTCACTACACTACCACCCTGAAATTTAACAAAATTTATTTATTTTATAATTCTTAAGAAAATATTCTTTTTGTAACTCTGAACACAGGAACAGTGTACATATACATAATAAGGTAATAATGTTTTTACTGTGTTTGATAGTTTTAAAAATCACATTTTATTGTATTATAACATTGTAGGTGGTAGAGCCATGCTGAAGCTATTATTGGTTTCAGCATGAATGGGTCGGCTCCTCCGGGGTAGTACCACCCCTCTCACAGATAACCGACGTGAAATAACAGTGCTTGCATTGTTGTGTTTTGTTCGGTCAGTGAGAGAGCCGGAGGCCCACGTCCTTTCCTCTTTCCTTCCCCTCCCCCTTCTCCCATATACAGGCTGGCAACGCACTTGCGACGTCCCTGATGTCGCTAGTGTCTATGGACAGTGGTGATCACTTGATCACGTGATGTTACTTGACCCACCAGTTCGTTTGCCTCCTTTGATATATAAAAAAAAAATTATTTAAAATCCTTTGTTTTTAATAATGATCAAAGTTAGTTGTACAATTATTTATTTAGCTTTATAAAGCTGTGCCTCTTCACAGCTATGTAGTAAAACCATTTATTAGGGGTTACAATCTTGGCACTGAGAGGAACAGCTGGCACATGTAAGTGTAAAATTTAATGTATAAGATAAATCTTGTAAATAAAGTCATTTCCAGAAAATAACTAAATTACAAGAAGCCGACTTTATGATATTAAAAATATCCTTGAAATTGGTTTCAATCCAGTGATTATTAATATAGACCATATCCAACTAATCAATTTATTGACAGGTTTGTAATATTTAGAACTCATAAATCTAATAGTATTACGCCTATATGCAATTTCTGTTACTTATATAGAATTAAAGCTAATCCGTCAAAACATGTTGCATAGCTTTTCTAGAACAATAATACTTAATACATAGGGAAAGCTAGTCAGAATCATATAGAATTCTGTGGTTATTTATGAGTATATTATTGACATAAATATTCGATGCTGTTTTTACAAATTTTAAAATGGTAACGAACATGAAAACTTTTTAAAAAATTGGTTTAATTTGGGTTTGCCAGTTGAGCTTTTTGTGATAACATCATTATTAAATCATAATATGGTAATAGGCATTTTCTTATATCCACTTAGTGTAAAAATTCATCATTCAGTTTTGTTCAAGCGGCTGCACCTAACAGCCAGTCTCTTACAGATTTGGTGTGGGTGTCTTATAGGTTTATCTTACGCTACATCGTTCAATTAAAACCAGACGAGATTGCGGTGACATTCTAAACCTTAATATATATAAGAAACAAAAATATGTTATTTATTGCACATCCTAATAATATTTAAATGTTAGTATGTGATATTTTTTACCTGGGTCAATAAAGCTGATGTTGGAGTTTCAATATGAACACTAGGTGATTTCACAAATCCTGTCAAACTACCAACTCGTCCTCCACCACAGCTTGCTTGTTTGATGGTGAATCGCATTTTATATTACGTAAATAAATACTTATTACAACTTTAAAATGCCTTATAACCTCACTTTTCCAAAGCTTTCATAATAAACTAGGGATAGGCCAACATAGACTAAAATAATTGTGCTAGGGATGATAATGATGTAATCAATTAAATTAAATGTAGAAAAACTGTAATATGAATATAATTGTGTATTTTAAAACAAAATAAATTTCCATATCTCCATACTGAGTTAAAAGGACTTTTAATGCCATGTCAATTATGGAAATTAATGAAACAATAATCAAATGAACCAAAGGAATGAAAAATGACATATTCGTTGTCTCATCTTTTCCTTGCCAACAGAAAGTCGATTCGATAATAGTGATTTAAGCATGGAAATCATATAAAATACATAGTGAGATGTGTAGCAGATTACTTTGAACAATTGGATACAGAATAAAAATATAAAATGAACTGTAAGAAATACAATATGGTTTCCAATTCGTATTACTTTGGTATATATAAAAAAGGTATCAAATGTTCTTTTGTTGATGTTAAACTATATTGCTTTGTACAATAAAATTTTATATTTCATAGTTACGGAAACCTAGCGCCTTTGCCAGCATTGTATAAAAGGTAATTTTCTAATAAAAACATATATCTCCACATCATTCCACAATATTTTTTGTAACTCTTAAAGCTAGTCATTAAATATTTAAATAAATACATAATTTACAAACTTTTCTGCTTCTAAATAATTAAGTTATAAATACTTTTGTTTTAATTTGTATTTTGATATTATTGTAGAAATAATTAATACTTATATATCGCATAACAGTTTTAGAAGATATTCAAGTAACTATAATTGGTCCCGTGATTTATTTTTAAATGTGGAAATTATGTATTATTAAAAATACATATTTTATATATAATTCTTAAGATAAGGTGATTCTTGTGTAATAATAAATATACATATAAACTGCATTGTTGTGTTATATTGCAATTATTGTTAATGTAAACTGCCATAAATGATTTCGCTATTGGTTAATATGTTGTTTTGTTACAATAATTACGACTTTTTGGCGGGATTTTGAAATATAATGGATTTGATTTCATATTTTATTCAAAATCGTGTGTTACTTCATTTTATACTTTGCAATATTAGTAGTATTTTTTGTAATATAGTTTGGTGGTTGTGCACAAGTAAAATGAATGAGAAATAATACCACGGCGCACTATTTCTGGCTTGCCACAATAATTTTCTAGAAAGATCTAGCAAAACGGTAATCATCTTGTTAGTTTATTGAAATGATCGCAAGAAACTTGTAATACCATGACCTACTCGACAATGGTAGTGATAATCTACTAGAAGATTGGCTCAAAAATAAAGTAAATAAAACAATAATTAAAATATTATTTGTTTCAGTTTTTTGTTTTTATTGTTTAAGTGTGAGTAACGTAAATTGTTCTTGTAGTCCGGTGAAGCTGTAAAAATGGTGCCAGTTCAATAGCGTAGTCTGCGCCAAAGCGAATAGAACACATTTATATCTACACTTATCGGGCCCAATTGTGAATCTAAACTATCCTATATGTTTTGGCAAGAAATGTTTTCTCGGCATCACCAGAGTTGCTCCTTTGGCCATCACCTCCGCGCCCCATTTACTATCCTCGCAACAACGCAATCATTTTACCGGCTTATAGGTAGTTTTTATTTGCCATTATATTCTTACCAACTCCATCAGTGAACACGCCGGAATGTTATCCTGAATATATCCGGAAGCATATGATTTGCCTAAATTTGGTAGGATACATTCCAGTTTGAGCTCCATGATGCAGACAAATCAGTCTTGTTTGAAGAGAATAAATCTTGAACATAGGTTCTGTAGTGATCAAAATATCTAGTCTCGATAGCTTTTTTAGCAAGAAGATCAACAGCATCATTGTCCTCTTTCCCGCTATGTCCTAGTATTCATGCCAAAACTACATAAAATCCTAAATAATGACATTGATACAAATAAAGTTTAATAACTATGATAACTGGGGACTTTAAAAAAAATCTGACTATGCTGAATAGCTTGTAAGCAACTACTTCACCTGTGTAGGTAGAGGATAAAGAAGGGTATTTATTACCTCTAAATAATATTAGTGTAGATGAAAATGGTATACATATATAATGTATCACAGTGTCATCATATAAATAAATGTATTGTTGCAAGCATACGGGTACATAAAAGTCATTTCCGAATGTCGCGAAATTAAAAAATAATACTTAAATCAGCGTAAGCTATTTTAACCTAATGTGGCTAATTTGGGAGCCGAAGTTAAAACAGCTATTATAATTATATTTAATGGATATGTCAATTATGTCATAATAATATTGAAATGTACTGTCAAAAGTTCCAATGAGAACAAACTACCCTTTCTTTCTTTAAGGTAAACAATTTTTATTAATATATTTGTAAAAAAACCTTTAAGTATATAAATAGATTTTTTTTAAGCCAGGAAAATTCTCGGGCGTCCCCAGAACATCCTACAAAATTATAGTCACAATTTGATTATAAGTTTCTAAATGCATACAAACATACAAACATTGACTTTTATATATAAAGATTATTATTTCTTGGCGAGCTTTAGTTTTATCAACAAAGAGAATTTGAAACTAGTAATTTCTCCATACTATGAACGACTCGAAGTTTTTAAATCTATTTAATGTATAATATGTGTGCAATATTAAATAAAGGTTTTATCACTTAGAAATGAAATTATAAAAATAAATACAGATTATAATATACATCTATTAACACGCGAAAAATAACTTTGCACTCCTTTTTATGTTTGAAATTCGACCTCTGGACAACCACAAGTACCAATAAACGAATAAGCCTTGCTTTATTAATATCACAATTGAGACAAGTGACTGTTTTCATATTCATATTTAAAAAAATCTACTCTAATGAGTATTTCTTATGAGCAGGTAGGCTTTGTCATGCGTCTTTGCACGCTGTTGCATTAATGGCATACAAATTAATGCAAGGGTGCACGCTACCCATCCTTTGTAACAAAGTATGTCAAAGAATAAGTTTTTAATGGTTTCGACTACTTCTATAGTAATTCCTTTATATTTTATAAAATAAGTCGATACTAAAATGTCGTGAAGATACTAGTAGAACTAGGATTAACTTGCTTGCAATAGAGTATTTATTAGCTTTTGTTTCCAGTCTTCTTTGCTGTCTTCAAAATTGTGGTCGTAAAATGGTTATGTTAATTCAAATATATCGAAGGGCATGAGCCTATCATAAAGTTACATCAGATATGGATAAATTATGTTAAACATACATGGTAATAATAAATAACCAAAAATAAATAAATAAAAATAAAGAGTCCGATTTTTTATATATATATAAATTATAATAAACTAGCTACTCGTCCCGATTTAGCACGGAAGTACTTACAGAGAAAATGAACCGAAATTTCCTGTTTATAATAAGACTATGTAATAAAATGAAATAGAAATTGCAAAATTGGACGTATTTTTATAGATTCCGGTACTACCTTCAGTCTCATTCATTTCTTATATGTTTTTTTTAGACGCGATACGAAACCTTTGAATGTCAATTAATAAAGCCTTACCTTTTGACATTCCTGCAAAATGCATTTATCTAAAAAAAAAACTCGTAAAACTTTAAGTTAAGTTGTTTAGTTTTACCGCGGGCCAATTATGATGAAATAAATCCTATATAAATACCATAAATTACGCTCAAATGACCTGTCATAACCTCATGAAAATTCGCTTAGTAACTTTAGAGATCAGTATGTTCAAAGAGATAAAGACTTGCAATTTCTTTCCAAATAGACTTACTGATACACTCCTTATACCATCTCGCAATCAGTTTTTGGAAAATAATTTCTACGTACAAACAAAGATATCCTCTTTGTACAATTTACCCATCAATCAAGTTCCACATCTAGATATTATATAGTCTATGAACATAACTCTTTCAGTAACGAGTGGCTAAAAGTCTGAAACCTTTGTACTGTATAAAAACCTAGGACCGCTTGCGGTACTGAGTACGTAAGAAGTGGGCGCATGTAAACAAAAATTTACATAGAAACATGTCTTCGTTTGAAGAAACTAAACAAATACAAAATCTTAATATGTGCTGATACATTTTTATTCTTCCTTTTTGTTATTAAATTTAGCATTTAACGTCTTATAAATGAGGATTTGTTCTAAGATGCGCTGGGTCGCAACCACCATGTACATGGTGAAAAAGCCCATCATAGTGACTCGCTTTTGCGTGTCGCGTTTCGGGATCAGCCTGTGCATATCCAGTACCAGACGACTTTCGTCATTATGGCCGGCATGACAGCGGCGACCGGTGGTGGTCGCCACTGTTTTTGGATTGTACTATGCTTACCATCAGGTATAGTGCAGTCACTTTGTCGTGATTCAATAAAAAAAAAAAAAGATGGTTGCAGGGTAGCTCAATACGATGACTGCTTTTCAAGTGCAATATTTGGCCCCTACTTTTCGCGTAAAAATTTGAAAATTTGGGGAAGATCTACACACCGATCTCTTATTTTGCCCATTATTCAAATTCATTTGGCCACTTCTGTAAAAAAAAATCCAAAAAATTTATTCCAATTTTTTTTTTCTTCGATTTTTTTCTGCTCCTTATATCGTAAAAGTTGAGGATAGACTAAAGCGGGCTAAAGGACATACCTCAAAAATTCACCTTGATATTTTCGACTTTTTTTGTGACACTGGCCCACGTTTGGTAAATCTCTTATAACTTGTTTATAAAGGTAGGGTAAACAAATGAAAGGCAATTAATCCCTCTAGGAATTTCCATATTCTTACGCGAAAAGTGGAGAGGTAACTTGCCTGATCTTTCAAGAACAACTTTTGGAACACACCTATACATTCTATACATCTAACTGCCGTGCAGTAGATAGTAAGGGGGTCTTTAAAATGGGTACATCAGACTATGGGTTCATCACAATATTATCCTTCTGCGAAAACTCAGTTTCATAGAAGGGATCACAGTTATCTCCAATACATCGTCGCGTTTATTCTTCTGTTTAATTACGTTTGTAGTGTTAAAATGTTAATCATTTGATGATATTATTTAGTATCCAAGCAATATTGAATTGTATTAATCTTAAATGTTAATAGAAAAAGGGGTAGTACATTTTTGAGAAATCACAAACATGTTTTGTACACGAATGTCTAGGAAAATGTAAAAATAAATAACCATCGTATTTAATTTTTTAAATACTGAATTACTCAACGAGGTTGAGTAAATTCAAGAGATTCCGCATAAAACATGATTATTGTATAGGAATTCGACTACACGTCTGAGCCGCGCGAACTCGAGTTCAGAACTTTGTATGGTAATTACTTACCTCCTAAGGGCCGTAGTGTAATATTAAACAGTACATTAATAGCATATTATGTATGCTATAATACAAAAGTACTTTTTCAAATGTGCCTATCATTTCCAAAGGTTGAAAGAAACAAACACAAACTGTTATAATTTCCCGTTTGTTCCATCATAATACAGATTTTAATTTTAAACAATGCAAATTACATTTTTGTGAAGGATTTATTTTTTGAATACAATCTACTAGTAATATCACGACAATAGCCTAGTTTATTGTATTCCAAACAACAACTTGCAATTGCCAAGAAGTATTATTATATTATATATATTTCAGCTATATCGAATATATATATATCGAATATTTTAAAATTGTATGTTGAGATAAAAATCAAACTCTTTACGCGTAACGCAAAAGAAATAATTGTGAGAGAACTGATTTTAAGTTATATTATTGGAGGTGTTGGTTCAAATCCTTTTATTTATATACTACTTAAAAGTTGTATAATAAATATGATGGATGAACTAATAAAAAATTAAGAGCTGAACCAGTAGCATTTTGTGACGAAATTTGCAACATTTCATATCGTTAATAAACTTTAGCATAATTGATAATTATCATACTGAATATTTAAAGAAATTAACGTAATAAATCTAGATATAGGTATTTTAAATGCGGAAAAAATTGTAAAGGATTAGAAAATTTAAAATACGCATCAATTTTAGTAGTCACGCTGCAAGATCTCTATAGCTGCGGAAATTTAGTATAAAAAGGTAAATGGAGGTTTTGGAAGTAGGTCAGGATCGGTGAATAAATCTAGATTGGACGTAATGTGTGCCGACATTACGGTCTCTAGGGAAGGTAGCAGGTCACCGTCTCGTTGCCGCACCGATAGATAACATTAGACTGTTCCGTCTTTGAAAATAAATCTGATAATGGGTACGGTCGTCGACATTTGGAGATATCGAGATTTAGTTTCATGGCATGTGTTACTTCAAACGACTTTACTTTGCTACAATTGTATGAGGTGTCAATCGCTTTATATACCGCAAGTTTCCGGAATAATTTTAGGTGTTAAATTAAAGTTGTCCTGATTAGGACAACATTGTATCAACGTCCAAAAGTTTTTTAAAGTGAAAACTTCTTTAGGCGCATTGTTTGATAGTTTTGGCAGTAGATAAATTTGATGTTTCGCGTCATGACATGCTACGTAAACATAACCGGCCGTATTGCGATTACGCGGCTTGCCTCAGAGTAGTGACGCAAAAAAATTTAAATGTATGTGGAAGATTTTAAACGTAAAAAAATAAGTCCTAGGTTCAATGAACAATTTTAAAGGGGCCCTTTTCAAGGTTAATCACTATGTAACTGCTTATCGTGGGAACGTCGCACGGTTGAACGATGGGAACCGGGGAGAGAACCGAGGTGCGCGAGGAGGACGGGCTGTGCCACATAGGGCGTGATTCATTTTTAACCGACTTCAAAAAAAGGAGGAGGTTATCAATTCGACTGTATTTTTTTTTTTTTTTTTTTTTTTATGTTTGTTACCTCATAACTCTGGACTGGCTGCACCGATTTGGATGATTCTTTTTTTATTTGAAAGCTAGTGCTTCCCGTGTGGTCCCATTTTTTTTTGGTCCGGTTCTGTCAACGGCATCCAGTGCAAAACCGTATAAGTGTTAAATTTGCATTTGGTGTGGATACGACAAATAGACGAATAACTCAATATCATGCCAACCGATTTCGATGATTCCTTTTTTATTGTAAAGGGTGTTCTTCAAGGGTAGTTTGATGAGAGTTTGGTTAGGTTCTGATTATGGGATCCGTGACAAAGTAACACAACTTTCAAGAAACAAGCCTACTCCTTTCTTAAGGGCCGGCAACGCATCTGTGATTCCTCTCGTGTTGCAGGTATCCATGGGCGACGGTGATCACTTACAATCAGGTGACCCGCATGTTTTAGAAAAAAAAAATTATGTTCACTAAAAATGGAGAAATAAAGTAAATTTTCAAAAAAAAGTATTAACCGACTTCAATATT
>JACEII010000005.1:943251-1022268 GCA_014332785.1 Antheraea mylitta | reverse complement strand
AATATTGAAGTCGGTTAATACTTTTTTTTGAAAATTTACTTTATTTCAAGTCAAGTCAAGTTCGTTTTTGCGTAAATCAGTTGATTTTGAGTGTAAATCAGTCTTGCGTTTCTCGATAATTGGAGCCAAATAGTAAGCACCAATTTTTATTAATTATTGGAAACGAGAATCGACTAATGATTGTCCTGTAAAAATATTGCTGGCGACTAACCATTCGCTCGGTATAGGATAACTCGATATATTTTTAAATGTTTATTACACTCGTTATTGCGAAAAAAACTGTTCCGTCCCAAGAGATAATCAATTAATATTAAATGTCATTAAAATTCATTCAACTTTTTCAGCGTCATTGATGTCTAGGAATACATACACAAATGTGTCTTAGTATTTGTATTAAATCTATGTAATAAATAATTCAGTGACCATTGAAGTGAACACCACTATTCCGGTATTTACTCTTTACTAGTGTTTCGGAGATCTTTCTGGGGATTCTTTATCAGAGAGTTCTAAATAAGCTAAAATTAGCAAAGATGTCTAAGATGTTAATGCATTACCTATTTTAATTGCTCATACATTTCAAATTATTGGCACCAGATTAGGCACCCATCGGCAGCGCCCCAAGTCTAGGTTCGATCCCTCGGCAGGGAGCTCTTGAGTGCATTACTTGCGCGATACAGTGACACAAAAAATTACATCACTGCTACAACAATACACGATCACCCCCACACACGTGCACGCCTACACGCTTACATATGGAAGTGGAAGGGTTTTATTTTTTTCCCTTATCGAACTGAAAAAATATAATTTTCCGATAAAAAAATATATGGAGGGGCTGTTGAGGCGTGTATGCTTGGTACACATATGCGTCTCAATAACTCAAAAATATATGAATAGTTAGCTAGGTTAGCTAAGATAGATCGCGAGTTTGCATGTAACAGGCAATAGCCAAGCCGAGGTGTGTCGTGCACCCTTGAGCTAGTTGCCCAAATAAAATCGGCTGAGTGCCTTAAGCGCTCGCCTTAGTCGTTCGGTGAAACTGTTAAGACCTTGCTAGGTAAATAGCGTAGTCAGTTCGAAAAAAAAAAAACATCAAATTGACTATTTTTTATACATTTATTCTATCATGTAAATTTTACGAAAGCTGCTCTATTTAGTAGACCCGTAATTTAACCAAATTTAGTTAAACCCATCAATAAATTAATATCAGTCAGTGGAGAGAAAGCGTATACATCAAACGAAGCAATAGGTCGCACGTTTCTCATCTGTCAATGAAAGTTCTCGATTACGACACGGGTAATTTATGGACTACATATCACATCTATCACTGGCTTTGGTACCGTATATACTGATATTTATAACATACATGTTTTCATATAACAAATTTGTATTGATAAAGAGAACACATGTCAATAAATTAAACATTTAAGAAAAATGCTTAATTACAAACAAAAAGTGTGTGTGTGTACTTATTTATGTACACGCGTTAGAGGTTATACTTCTTCGGCGTAACGAGATAAAAATCTTTTCAAAAATTTTATCCTTCGCCTTATTCTACGTTTGTAAAAAAATGACACTAACAATAGAAAAAAGGTGTTTAATACATTGAAAGTTTTAATACAAAGAAATACAAACAACAAATACAAAGAAACAAAATGTTGACTATAGCTAACTTCAGGGTGTTAGTTTTTCGTGACGGCGTGTGCGCGCATCGTAATAACTTCAGGGTTTCATTTTTCGTAACGAGGTGCGCGCGCATTTTAAAAATTTAGTCTCATTTTTCCCTAACGCGCCAATTGAAGCATAGCTTCAAATAATCAAGAAAAATCCCAAAAATAATAAAACTTCCGTCCTTCATTTACAGACGTATAAATAGTTACATATTATATTATGTCACTCACACAATTAAGCCAAATCTAACATCTGATATCTTAAAATCCATCAAGCCGTTTATGCTAACGATTGTGCCAAAAATAGACATTATATATACTCGAATAACTTTACCCTTCTTTGGCGACGTCGGGTAAAATCTAGGGTAAGTAACACTAGGACTTAAGTTCGGTCGAAATTTATTCAGAACCTTTGTACTAATTTTTATGAAGGTTTCTAAACATAAAATATAAATGGAAAATGAAATCACGAGAATCGTTTCATATAAAGTAGTTAGTGTAAAATAGCAATAAATTTGAATTAAACGTTACTGTACATTTAATAACGAAAGTAATTTCTTATTTATAGCAATTTGATTTTTTCTGTTGAATATAGGCACGTATACGTATACTTTAAGCTGTGTTTCCGTAAGTAGCTAAGCCAATATTAATATTTTGATATCAGTTTTGATTATATTATGAAAAGTACGGAGAAAATACATACTATTTATTAATATCGTTCAAGATAAAATTGTTTTGTTTTTTTATCTGATTTACTTATATGCAGTACTTCATTTTTTATATTGTATTTTTATCTGTTTAATGCTCATAAAAAGCGTAATGATATAAAGCATTACTATTTTCTCGGATCAAGTACTGAATATTGTATTCATGAATACTATTTCTATTTTAATACATTTTCCGGGAATAAAGCAGTAACAATGCATAAGATTTTGTGGAATAATGAACGCCTCGTGTAGCAAATATTAAATACCTTGTTTTAAATATTTGACGTTGTAATTAGGACATTTTCTGTTATGAAATATTAAAAAGTATATCAGAGTTATTCCTTTTTGTTTGCTTTTAGACCTACAAGTTGTTTTGGAAAGCCATTAGCAACTGTCTCGCGTGTATTGTTCATGTCATCCAGCTCTTACACAAGAAGGCTTCCGAAGACGTTTCAATGTCGTGGAGTACAAATATGTGCTATATCAGGATGTTCGTAATAATGTAAGACTCGAGAGTATAGCTTGCCTATTTGCTTAGCATCTGTGGAATACGAAAAGTCCTTCGATTCGATTGAAACTTTGACAACAATGTAGTCTTTCCAGCGGTGCCAAAGTGATTGTAGGTACATACAACACGGTACAAATTGAAGGGTTTGTATGAAAACATCCATCTGTTTCTTCATCTGCAGGACCAAACTTATCCTGTTACAGTTGGAAGATAAGGGCAGGTAGAGAGACGTAATTTCTTCAAAACTGTTTAAAACGGCCCATAAGGTTCTGGATTTAGAAGAACTAAATACTTATACAAACAGTGAGTACATTATTTCGGTTTGCTGGCGACGTTAATGATCATAGCTAAGACCATGGAAAACTCAGCAAAGTGGTCGAATATTTTAGTAAAGCCTTTGAACAAGTTGATCCTAAAATAAACATTGTCGACACAAATACCATAATGAACGTTTATGTAGTACCTACTTCTGCAAAGATCTGAGATTCTTTACTCGAACATATCGACGTCTATGGGCAATAGAGTCTAGTTACGTAGGTCCAAATTTGAGAAAGAGTTATTCGTCGAATTCAACTCTTCTGGGTAGCGTTCGATAAACTACGGAATATATTTTCTTTTAATATACCGCAGTATCTGAAATCGAGAGTCTTTCAACAGTGTGGATTGATAGTAACTACTTACGGTTCATAGACATGTCCACTAATGGTGGGCCTCAACCTGACGCTCATTTAAAACGCAATGCAAAGGGTCTTTCTGAATAATCTAATCAGAAATGCTATCAACATAGCCTAGAGTACTTCAAGCCTTAAGTAGAAGTGGTTGAGCTATATTATTGGTAGATTATAGAACGGATAGCCGATGGCGCCGAAGAGATTTTAAGTGGTGACTACACATATTAAGACGTTGCGATAGTAGATTCGCCACAAGAACGAACTGATGAAGGTTGCGAGGGTCTACTTCATGTAATCAAAGTAAAACATGTCGTTTATACTGATCTTTGGGAGACGCGTATATCTAACAGTGTACGTCTTTGGGGAATAGAGCTTTCATTTTGGAAAAAATGCTTTTCGAGTAGTCTTAAGATTACGCTTTTATTCGTCGAAGGTTTCTATCAATTTACTAAAAATGTAATTTAAGGATTTCGTTATAGCTTACCACAAGCATACTTATTTACCGAAAAACTTTCAAATGTATGTGTATTACAAATATAATGTAGTATAACAAAAATTCCCTGGAGCAGTGTCGTGTCATACAAGCCACTTACTGACTAGGAGTGCGTTTAGCTGTCATCGGGCTAAGTGCACAGCGCATTAGGGATGCGACGCCGGCGGATGTTCGTCTTGTCGTTTACTTGCGACAACAGATCTCATTTACAGTGGTGTTACATAAATGATATCAATCAACCTACAATTAAACATACATTCCTGAATTAATATATACAATTATATTACTTCAATTTAAATTAGCTTTACCCGTGATTTCGCTCATGTTAATGTAAATTAGACCTCTCCCTCGGGAACAGTGTATTTTTCTGTGCTACCATAATGTCTCTTTTTGTACACATACAATATTATGCAAAATTTCATGAAGACCAGTTGAGTAGTTAAGGTCTGAAAGCTTACAAATAAACTAATACGCAAACAAATTCGCATTCAAGTTTTTAACATTAGTTAGGAACAGAATTAGGCATTTCATTATTAAGTGAAGTTTGTAACGAAATATTAAAACATTTTTCATCGTATAGTAGTGAAGAAATAGTCGAGTGTTGTTCAATGGTAATTAGAATAAAGTCGGTTAGTGAGGATTTTGTTGTCAATCTTTGTAAAAAAATGATAGAGATCTGTGTTGTTTGCGCTACACTCAAAAACCACCGGATAAATTTAAATCGGTTTATTTTGATTTTACTTCTTAATCTTACACTTGTCTCTTATCAAAAAGAAGTATTTCTATAAATTCATTCAATATAAAGTTATTGAAGTTTTAAAAAACTACAATTTTTATAAGCAAAACTAATTGTGTGAAAAATGTTGGTAGATAGAAATAACGCAGACGTAGACGCAAATCTGATTTTATAACTACTTATCCTGTATTCAACAAAATTTTGCTTTGGGAGCAACACATAAAACAAAGATGTAAATATTTCTTTTTCAATGTTTATTCATTAAGATATTTATAATGACCATTAGTAGTTTAGTTTATGCAAATACTCCAAACAAAACTTGTAAATTTATAAAGTTTGTTCTATTCGAAACTCCAATAAATATGAATGAAATGCTAAATCAGACGGTATAAGGTTTAAGCTTAATTCTTTAGTTTCAATCCAATTAACCATGGTACTGAAATAACAATATTCCGGCTGCAAAGCAATAAACAAACTGTTTCTACAATAGGAACAATTAGAAGTATCCTACCTGAAACTTTGCAAGGTAATAAATCCGTTTAGTTCTGAAAGGGGTGCTGATTTCTATAGCAAAAACTAAAGCGGCGATACCGTGCGCTAATTTAAACTTGTATGCAACTGTTCCTAATCTTATTATTAGACAGAATGATTTTAATTTTGACGAAGTAGGTACCTTAAATAAATAACTGAGTATATTACTGTTATTACTATAATGGGGGAAAAAGTAAATATTGTAAAGCTAAATGATTTTAAACTGAATAAATAGAAGCAAGAACTGAACATCCCAACTCATATAACCAAAGTATGTTAGTACAATTTTGGCACGCTTTAAGCACTTAACTTAATCTGAACATGACAAGAATTTCTTTGCCAAAAAATCAACATTCTTAAATAAGAACAACGATATATTACTAACAGTGCCGATAATAGCATAGCAAACGAATAAATAATAGAGATAAATCTATTGTAATGGAAAGATTATTTTTTTTATATCATAGGAGGCAAATGAAAAGGATCACCACCATCCATAGACACTAGCAATACTAGGGGAATCGCAAGTGCCTTGACAGCCTGTGTTTGGGTGGGAGGGAAGAAGGAGAGGAAGGAAGGGGGAGAGGGGAGGTAGGCCTCCGACGCTCTCAGTGACCGAACGAAACACAACAATGCAACCACCGTTACTTCTAGTCGGTTTCTGCTGAAACCAGTAATAGTTTCAGCGTGACTTTACCACCAACTAATTTTTTGTAAATATTTGGCGATATTTAGTAGCATTTGCTCACAAGTTCGCTCGCATTAATGAAGATTTGAACTCTCTCTGTATGAAACGTGTACGTATCTGTACCCCTGACACAGTGCATACCAAATCTCATGATGACCGGTTGATCAGTTTTTTTTTATTGAAGCACGACAAAGTGACTGCACTATGCCTTATGTTAAGCATAGTACAATCCAAAAACATCGTCAACCACCGAGAGACAGATTATCCATCGCCGGTCGCCGCTGCCATGCCGGCTATAATGAAGAAAGTCACCCGGTACTAGATATGCACAGGTTGATCCCGAAACACGACACGCAGAAGCGAGTCACTATGCTGGGCTTTTTCGCCATACAAATGGTGGTTGTGATCCAGTCGGGCTGTAAAACCCTACTACCTCGCTATCGCCATTGCCTCGTTCGTTATTCAACAGGGTGCACCACGTGCAGGTGAGGTTGGCTTGGGTGTCTCAAGTCTTAAGATGTTACTCGACGTTACACCCCCAAAGTTAAATTGTCAAAGTGAATACTCATATTTAGATATTAAAATCTGGGCTGGCAACCACTACACCAACACAGGTCGGGATTTCTAAACTAGACGGTGAAATATATTCAAAATCGGCTGGAGGTAGATCACTTTTTTTTTATTAACGTGGGGAAATCCCTAACGGTTACGCTACCCTCCCGGGGGAGAGGGTAGGTTATGTCCGATTCGCACGGACTAAAACCCCACGGTGTACCGTCCGCCGCATGGAAGGGGCAGCCAGGGATCGAGCATGCTCACTGACCTGAAACTGCCCCTGCGGCAACCTGGTGAGTGAACGCCAGGCTTCGCCCTACTATAGAGAGGCTACTGGGTACACGACCAGCAGCCTCCCTTCGTCAGCCTACAGCCTCACTCGTGCAACGAGGAGATGGGGGGCCCCGCCCCATCCCCACAGGTTTGGCGACGGTTTTGGGAGGGACGGGCATTACGCCTCGCCCCTCCCGCTGCTCTTCTTTGGCGGAGAGGACCACTTCTGGGATCGACCTCCCGGGCCCTCTCTGCCGCCTCCTTCTGTGAGATGACGGTCTCGCAGAAGGAGGCCACAGCAGCCCAGATGTTCTCGCTGCCGAGCATGGCCGAAACCACGCCCGGCAGCGAGAGATCGTCCCCCACCGCCGCAACCGGGGCGCGGCGCTGATCGCCCCACGCGGCACACTCCGAGAGAGTGTGCTGCGCGGTGTCCGTCTCAGCGCCGCACTCGTGGCATGCGGCGGTGGGCTCCCTGCGCGCTATTCGGTGCAAGTACCAACCGAAGCATCCGTGCCCGGTCAGCACCTGCACCAGACGGTACGTCAGGGAGCCCCAGCCCCTATTCACCCAGGCCGACAGGACCGGGCGAACGGCGTCTATGGTAAATCTTCCGTAACGCTCGTCCGCCAGGTGTCGGCCCCACCTCTCTAATTGCTCGCTGCGGGCTGTAGCCCGCAGTGCAGCGATCTCCCTGGGCGCCGGAGGCTGACCTCGGGATTTTCCTGCCGCCGCGTAATTGTACACGGCGGCAAGAGTTTCCGCCTCCAGCTCCCAGGGTAGAGAGCCCGCGAGCACCATGGTCGCCGCCGAGGATACCGTGCGGTACCCGCGGATCTCCCTCAACGCCACTGTGCGCTGCGCTTTGCGCAGGACGCGAACGTTCGTGGCGCTGAGGGAGTCCGCCCACACCGGCGCCCCGTAAGCGGCCATGGCCCTCACCACCCCACTATAAAGACGGCGGCAGGCAGCGCCCGGCCCTCCCGTGTTCGCGAGAAGGCGGCCGAGCGCCACCACCGCCCCTACTATACGCGGTCCGAGCCCCTTGAAGTGGGGCTCGAACCGCCAACGCCCGTCCAGATATTTCATCGTGGACCCCACCCTGATACGTACTCCTCTCACCGTTATATGGGGCCTAGAGGGTGGCCCCTGCCGAGGCCCGTGGAACAGTAGGGCCCCGGTTTTTTCGAGGGCCACTCTGAGGCCCAGTCAGCGGATGCGCCCGACCACGAAGGTCGTAGCCAGCGTGGTCAGGCGCACCAGCTCCATCCATTCCCTTCCCTGGGCTACGACTAGGGTGTCTTCCGCGTAGCATATTAGACGCGCTCCTGAAGGGAGCGCGCCGCGGAGCACCCAGTCGTAGCCCAGGTTCCACAACAAGGGCCCCAGGACCGAGCCTTGTGGGACCCCACAAGGAGTCCCACGTCGGACTGTCCGCCCTCTGCTGTCTGCGTAGACGACCTCCCTTCCCTCGAGGTACGCCTCCAACAGCCGCCGCAGGTACGGGGACACCCTGAAAAATCGGAGCGCCTCCCGTATTACTCCGGTGCGGCAGGCTGTTGAAGGCGTTGGCGATGTCTAATGACACCGCCAACAGCCTCTGACCCCGGGAGGTCGCCTACGCAGAGAGCTCCTTCAGGAGGCTCAGGGCGTCCAGAGTTGAACGCCCCGACCGGAAGCCGAACTGCGCGTCGGACAAGTTCGGCCCTACGTCTTCCAGGTGTCGGACGACCCGGGAGGCGATCACCCTCTCGAGCATCTTCCCGGTGTCGTCCAGCAAAACGATGGGCCGGTATGCCGACGCGCCGTCCGCAGAGCGGCCCGCCTTAGGGATAAGGACGAGCCGCCCCGTCTTCCAGGGCTTCGGGAACTGTCCTTCCGCCAGACAGCGGTCGAACAGCCCCCGAAGCCGTTGCCCGAAGTGCCCCATACAGAGGGCCAACACCCGGCCCGGGACCCCGTCCGGCCCAGGCGCCGTCCGCTTGCCGCGGAGGCACTCGGCCGCCTTACCCATTTCTTCCTCCGACACCGGGGGAGGACGGTCAAGCACCTCCGTCACAGGCGCGAAGCGCGAGAGCGAGAGTGGCAGCATAGGATGAGGAGGGCGCTCCGGAGGGTCGGGGAACAGCTCTCCCACGACCCTCTCGGCCACCTCTGGCTGGAGTATTTTCGTCGTCAGAGGCGTCCGGCCCAGGAGTTGTTTCCGGACAATCCGGTACGGGCACCCCCACGGGTCGCTCTCCAGCGTCTGGAGGAGCTCCTCCCATGCCGCCTCCTTGGCCCGGCTGATGGCGGCCTGCAGAGTTTTCTTTTTCTGCCTGTATTCGCCATACAGCCAAGCCTCTTCCTCGGGGGCCCTGACCCTTCTCTGGCGGCTGCACCCGTACAACCACCGGGCCGCAGAGCAGGCCGCCCGGAGCTCCGCGAGCTCGGGCGACCACCAGTACACCGCCCTTTTGTCAGGGCGGTGTGTGCTCCGCGGCATCGACGCGTCGCATACCTCCGTGAGAGCATCACGGAGGCGGGCAGCGGACGCGTCGATATCCTCGTTGTCCAAGGGGGGCGAGGCCCAGGCCTGGACGATGGCCGCCTCCTCCGCCTTCTCCCTGTCGAGGCGGCTCATCGCCCAGCGGGGGAACGTCGCACCCCTCCGGGGACGGTCGACCGGCTCGTGATGGGAGGTGGAGACCTCGAACCTGATATAGCGGTGGTCTGATAGGGTCTCCACCTAGTTTTCCACCCTCCATCCCCGGATATGGCGTGCGACCGACGGGGAGGCGAATGTGACGTACACGATCGACCCCCCGTTGTGCCGCACGCATGTATAGACGTGCCCCCGGTTAAGGAGGGACATCTCGTGTTCGGCTGCCCACTCCTCGAGCGCCTGGCCTCTCGGGTTCGTGGTCGCCTCTCCCCACGCCCTAGACTTGGCGTTAGGATCGCCGAGCAGGATGACAGGGAGCGGTGCCAGCTGCCTCACTACCGGCCTCAGAGAGTCCAGGAACTCCACCAGGGGTCGGTTCGGAGAAAAGTAGACCCCGAGGGTTGCGAGTCCTCGTGAGGCGACTGCCACGAACCCGATAGATCACTTACCTGATAAGTCTTCTCCGCCGCCGTTGCCGTTGTTAACAATGCACTACCTTTCCAAATTAGGTTACAACCACAAATGTCGAAACTTTTTTTTTTTTTCGAACTGACTACGATATTGACCCAGTAAGGTCTTAACAGCTTCCAGTAAGGTAATATCGAAACCGTTTTTCGTGCCACATAGATATGTGAATCCGGAAACGAGTGACGGGTGAGTGACCGGTATGTTCGATTTTTACTTCTATGTAACGGTTCCAAAAGAGTTTGTACAAGCCCCAACCAATTTACACCCAAACAAAACCTATAATATTAATTGAAATTGTTAGTAATATAAACTGACCATTTTTTTTGTAAATGGAATTTTGTAGTCCGGTGAAGCTGTTAAGGCCTTGCTTGTCCAATAGCGTAGTCAATTCGAAAAAAAAAAGATTATTGACAATAGTAGCTACTTTTTAAATCAGGACTTAGAAAATGTTAATTTTTACTATTTTATTATTTATATTTGCATAGTTACTACAAAGTTAATTACATAGTTTAATTATAATAGTTTGTCATAATATAATAAGTTTGCCATATTCGGTAATCAAAATAAAAGATAAGGTCACAGTAAATCTACGTTGAACGGAAACCAAACAAACGAAACATCAAACATAATCAGTGTCCGATGTACAACATATTAAACTTTTCCACTCAAGGCCCTAACTCCAGCGAAAGAGAAAACGTAAAGCTTTTTGTGCTTCTGAAAAAGTGGTGTAATTTATTTTCCCTTGGTGCAATATTTAGTGCTGTCCATTACTACAGTTCGCGACCGAACATTATTCACGGACATTCATCTTTTTTTTTTCTCGGCCGTACACGCGTGTTGCCCTCCATATTAGCTTTTTCATACATAATATTCTGCACAATCTTTCGATATTACCAGTTAATATCGTTTTAGGGAGAATTGATTATGGGTTTTTTGGTAAGTTCTTTTGTCTAACAAATTGTATAAATTGTTACTCGTAGAAGTAATTATCTTACTGAAAATCAATGCTACCATTAGTTTATTAGTCAAAGACCAAATAATGTTTCCCATCCGTTGCTTACTTGATTAACTAATTATATCCTGACTAATATTATGGATGTGAAGTGGGTTTATTTATTACGCTTTCACGTGTTACCTACTCAACTGATATCATGTAATTTTTCATACATGTTGTCAGATACAGAAAAGGATGGAGATTATTTTGATTAAGAAAATATGTGGTATTCCCAAGCGACTGATAGAAAATCTACATGCTAGAAACACCGCAAGCAAAAGCAAGAATTTAAAGTAATTAAAATAAAGTTAAAATCAATAAAATATTATACTGTGAAGATATCTTCATCATGGCTTCTAATTTATATAATAGGTTGCCAGTAATAGTATTGCGAATAAATATTATGTCATAATTAAAAGTTATGTATGTGGAAAATTGTTCTTCAATTACAAATTAAAAAATTACATAGTATAAAACCAAGTCCTCTGTCATGTTTGTCTGTTCTGATTTTCACGCTGTCTTCACTAGTAGATAGAGTAATTCACAAGGATGATTTTGGTGTATAATTTGTCTACGATTTCTTTTTATTATCAGGGCGGGATAACGTCTTCCGAGCCCGCTAGTTCAAAATAAAACCACGTTAGCAACAAATTCATGATATAAATGTTCATTATCCATACTCCTATCACCAATCCAATACTACAATTTTTATATATTACCATTTATTTAACACCCTTTTTAATCTCAATACGATCATTTTCATTCATACATTTTGCTAATTTAATGTCACATTTTTGTTCTTTTAGATCCCTTATTTCGAGCATGATATTTGGGTTGTGATTTTAATTATATGTGAGTTATCCTTTTTTTTAACGTGAAGAGAAAATCCTCATGGACTGTCAGGCTCCCGGGGGGAAGCCTGAACTGAACCACCCACCACCTACGTGCTAATCACGCAGGGATGGGGCTTTTCGGCGACTCTAAACGGGCTAAAACTCCACGACAACCTACGTCGCGCTGTGGGAGTATCGCGGGATAGCGCGAGCATGCACCGCGACACTCCCGAAGGCAGGTGTATCCCACGTCACACCCGGCTGAGGCAGCCCGGTTGCAAGACTGCCTCCCAGCCCGCCGAACCCAGTTATCCGAGTTATCCCTACCTTAACCCAATATAGTCGATCGGAAAGAGAATTGCAGCCTTGATATCTTTGATTCTGGATGATATTCTGGTTCCCAAACTTGATAGACACTTATTTAAATAACAAAGACAAAATTGACAACTACAAGATAGGTACGATAAACAAAATTGACGCTCGTGAAAACCTCTCGCAAAATCCGACTTTGGCAGCAAAAACGTTTCTGATCTTCAAGCCTCCAAAGTGTTGAATAAGTTTAGTGCGTATGAAATCTCGGATTTCATTTATTTTCAATTATATTTCAATAGTCTGTACATTTTTGTATTTACGATATAATTCTAAAAGACATTATTTCAACCAACCAATATTGAAAAATTACTTCAACCATCGAAAGCCTTGTGACAAAACGAAAACCAACAAATGTTCCAATTATTTACATTATTATTCTTGTAAAGCATTCAATATTATTCAAAAGTAGCATTAAAGCATTGCAAAATATTTTTTTTTAGTGACTGGAGGCAAATGAACATGCGAGTCATCTGATGGTTGGTGATCACCGCCGTTTATGTACACCTGCGACATGAGAGAAGTCACAAATGCAATGTCGATCCTTGAGAAAGGTGTGGGCTCGATTCTTTATATTTTTTAAGTTATATTGGTCCGGAAATGTGGAAAAAACGCACACGCGAATCACACCGTGTATTTCAACTTGTTACGAGCCGTTTTATAGCGGAAGTCAGAAGCAAGTATCAATCCTAACAGATCCTCGGAACACTCTCTGTGATAGATTTTGTAAGTGAATATATTTTGTCTTAAGTTAAAATGTGTGTATGCATAATTTTCGAAAATATTATTAAATAAATTTAAACTTCGTACAGCTCAGTGGTGTCATAAAACGGATGACAGAGTGCACTAGAAAGTAAATTATCTGGAAAACGACTACCTATGTGTGCCCTGTTTAGTATGCATTAATCACAAGCGACCGACCACAGGCGTGATTGAAACTAAATCCCTTAGGACGCCGCTTTACTGCCGACTGATTACTGACCGCAATACCACTATATAGAGGATTAGGTTATTTAAATTAGAACAGGGTGATGCAATAGGGTTTCATCCTTAAAAGTACTACATACACTCATTGTGTCGACTTAGAGATGATTGTTTATGTAATAAAATTGGTATAAATGTAAAATAATGGTCGACCGCTGAAAAAAAAGTGATGTAGGCACATCCATATTTGAAAAGAGTTTACAATGATTCGAAAATAAATTATCCGTGCATCAGTTTAAATACCAGCAGATTTAAAGAAAATATGAGACCCTAGAGTTTGTTTTATAAACACAACTTAGTAAATAAAGCGTTGCTGATGACAAGTGACTGACTGGCGGGCAATTAGTGAACGGTCCTGACCAACAAAACAAAGGGCCTCTTAGTTCCACTTAATTAAAAAAGAGGAAACCGACGCGCGGCAGAGAAAAATTACTGCAAAATAACACAACGTATATCACAGGTTCTCAAACTTATTTTGAATAAATGATGCATCGCAGTTATTTGTAACCATAATATAGTAGATAATCATAGTTTGAAATAGGGGTTTTTAACTTTACGGAATTAAAATTCTACGGAAATTCTGAAATAAGTACCACAAAAACACAATTCTTCGCTCTTTTTACTCTGTTAACGTCCCCCTGAACTGCTTTAACACTCCCTAATTTCTCGGAGCATTCCACCGCCCCTCTGAAAATCTCCAGCGCCCACAATGGAGCGTTATCGCCCACTTTGAGAAATATATACCTACATAGTCTCGGCGGAGTTACTTTACGTTTCATTTTACGATGGAAAAAACGTGTAAAAGAATTTTTGTTAGCTTCGTAAAAAGTCGTGTTACAGAAATTGTGGTTTCTCACCCACTTTGTATTATTATTCAACTGTCAACACATGCTAAAGGTAATTATGAAAAACTAGTTTTTGCATGGAGCTTCGCTCGCGTGAAAGTAAATTTAACATAACACCCTCGAAGACTCTGGATCAAATAGGATGTCATGTACTTCTCTGCACCTTTGATAACATGTATGCAACATTTCATTATAATCGATTTAGTCAAGGCATGAAAGCCTAACGAATAAACACACAAACTCATTTTCGCATTTTTAGTTATAAAAACAGAAATACATTTCACTCCACTCAGTAACGAATATTATAATTTTGTATTATTTTTCTTCGATGAAATGGTTTAATTACATTTCGATATGATTAATGAGTCTTTATTCTTTAGTATTATTTAATAATCTTGACCAATGTTTGTTAGTGCAAAGCTAATTACGAATATGAATTTATTCGATTATATATCGAACTGCAACGTTTATGTGCAGCTTAACTTGTCATAAATCAATATATTTAATATCAAGAAAATCCAAAATGGAATAATCTGTTTTTGTTAATGTTATTCTAGGAAATCGCTCAACTGATTTTAATATAAAACATATACAATATTTTTTTTTTCTCGAACTCACTACGCTATTGACCTAGCAAGGTCTTAACAGCTTCACCGAACTACTAAGGCGAGCGCTTAAGGCACTCAGCCGATTTTATTTGGGCAACTAGCTCAAGGGTGCACGGCACAACTCGTCTTGGCTGTTGCCTGTTACATGCAAACTCGCGACCTATCTTAGCTAACCTAGCTAACTATTCATATATGTTTGAGTTGTTGAAACGCATATGTGTACCAAGCATACACGCCTCAACAACCCCTCCGTATATTTATTATCGGAAAATTAGAGTTTTTTCAGTTTGATAAGGGGAAAAAAAATAAAACTCTTCCACTTCCATGTGTAAGCGTGTAGGCGTACACATGTGTGGGGGTGATCTTGTAGTGTTGTAGCAGTGATGTAAATTTTTGTGTCACTGTATCGCGCAAGTAACGCACTCAAGGGCTCCCTGCCGAGGGATCGAACCTAGACTTGAGCCGCTACCGAGGGAGGCCTAATCTGGTGTGTGTACAATATAATATTTTTGGTGAAAGGTTTTATAGGAAATAAGAAGGCAGAGCCCATATCTAATCCCAGGAGATAAAGGTGTGTGACTACGGGTACCTCGTCAATAACGGGTTTCCTAATCGCAAGAAAGCTCTATGAAAAAAGTTTAATTTAATAGTACAATTTTTTGGAAAAAACAATCTTTGGAATCTAATCTTGGAAAAACTAGATATAAAATAGTAAATTACATTAAAAAGTAGGTACTAGTTAAAATAAGTATTATTTTGTATAATTTTTATAGGTCTAGTATTGAGGTTATACTACTCTCGTGCAAAGAGAGAGAGAAGAAGAAAGTCGTATGAAAGGGTTAAAACGATTTTTCCTTACGTGACGATCCTTTTCAGTTAACTCCTACTCAAGAATCATAAAGAAACTTCATTCCAACAAAACTATTTCTACGAGAGCGAAGTTACAGGCACTAAAGTTTATAAATATGACTGACGATTGTATGAATAGTGCGATGTTCAGTAGCTCTCTTATCGTAGCCTTCGCACTCGTATGAAATTTTCTACCAAGTTTAGCAGTAATAATTTTCCGGAGTTTATGAGCGAATTCACCCTACAATAGGCTGTTGCCTCTGGCCATCATTAAGATGGATGTGCAGCCGCGCCATCTTTCATTCACAGTTTGACTGCGAGAAATTCGTGACGTATATGCTTTATATAAGATAATTAAAAGTTGTCTGCTTTATTTTTTATTTCGTGCTGAGCATACCTGATTACTTTTTATACGTATTATATATTTCAAGTCTGCTTGTGAGTTTGTTATGATATTTTAAGATTGACGATGCAATATAAATATAAGGTTATTTCAACAACTGTTATAAGTTTTAAAATGTAGGTAATTCTATTTTAAATTGTTAAGATTACGCTAATTGCGTTTACTTAAGATTCTATTAATGGTGGAACACTCATACCTTTTTTATCATTTTCACTGTACATTACAATAGCCTAAATGACTTAGACCTGTTTAATCGTCTCGTCGTGCCTTTATAATTGCTTGTTGCTTGATGACCTTGGCTTTGAAATGATGACGAAACCGATGCTTAAAGACCTCCGAGAAGGGATAAATAACTTTGGTGATGACGTCTATATTGAAATCTCTGTGAATATCGTTATTTCCGATATATTAAAGTATACTTATAATAAGGGTTTTTCTCGTGGGGCACGCAGGGTCATGCGATGCCTTTAAATTCAAAAATATAGAAAAATTGCTATAATTTGGTTTTCGTTCTCAAAATTTTAGAACTGTATCTTGCTATTATAAACCACAAGTACTCAAAATAACAATGTGAACATTTTTTCACTTTTTGAAATACAAAAAAGTATGTATAAAGTTCGAAAATGTGCGTGCCCCAAAAAAAGAAGTGTCAAAGAAAGGCCCTGCTTGTAATAACTCTATCCAGCGTATTTTAGGAATAGATGTATGTAAAAATGGTTATTATATTTATGCATTATGGCACGCGAGCGTGACTCTTGGATGCTGCACGCCTGCCGAACGCAGATTCTCTCAAGCAGGACACTAAGTCCACCTAGCTAGCTACCAATTTCAAGTTACAAATCTGATGTCATAGAGATGCGTTTCTGCTACTACATTTGAAAGGCAGTTTCCTTCTAGCATGTTTACCATCTTAGGCATCGTTATTTGATGTAAGGTATGTATACATACAATAACATTAAAACCTATAAAGAATTATAAAACTTTGACCCCATAAATGTAATACTCTAATATCGAGTATTAAGAAGTCTAAAAAGGCAGGGTGTATCATAAAGACACACGATGGAAGTGAAACTTTTGTATTACTGGGAAATATTTTAATTACTCATAGATCACTTTTGAACAACCCTCGACTGTGCTTAGTGATTTTCACACCATCTGAACGAGGTTCATGCAACCACGGCTATCAACAAGGAAAACAATCGAGAAGAGTGTATGTGTCACTGTTCCCTGATAAGCGGAGGTAAGCGAAACACTTCTCCCAATTTTTTTTCAATTTTCAAAAAGTTTGAGGATCTGAATTTTAATGCCCTTCTATTAAAAGTTTCATTTTAAGAAATATGATTTATTTAATAATATTTCTCTAAAACATTATTTTACTAAAAAAAACACTGATCACAATATTGAGAGGCATATTGCTGAAGCTACTTATAGTTAAATGCGGGTAAGGTAATTTCGCAAGGGTAAATTTACAGTAGGTAATTAGCTGAGCACCGCGCCTGAAGATCTACCCTAAAGGAATGTATTTCTGCATAAAGCGAGTTGTTTAATTTTATTGTTATTACTTCACGGGTTAATGAATTTTGAAAGTGAATAAAAAGTGAATTAATTTGATAGACTTACTTACATTAAGCACTTTTTATAGACTAAGTTTATTTCACATTTACAAGTTACAGGTAATAATGATAAAAATTATTAGGCTGTTGAAAATATATGGACGGTAGAAAAAGTACCTGATTAACATAGCCATTGACAGTATTTACATGTAGTCAATTAACTATTCTACCGTCGATATAATATAATATTTTAGTTAATTATTTGCTGATGATATATGTGCATTTAATAGGCTATTTAGTTCAATTCTAACAAAAGTATATTGAACAACTGTCAATTGTTTTAAAAAAGTAAGAGTGTCAATTTTTACACATACATATGAGATTACATTACTTCATTAGTGTGGATATATAAAAGACAACCTTAGATACATTTTAATCGCTTTAAACTGAGTTAATAATATGAATAACGGTTATGAAGGTTACGACTATGAAGAGTTTTGTATAGAAATTAAGTAGAATAATAAATATAATTTAAAGTGTTTGTAGATATTACAAGAGAAACTTAATTTACGGTATTCTATATACGTACGTGTAACTCGTACTTCTAGTAAAAAACTCTCTAAATGATTTCTCATAATGCACCAAAAGAGGTATAACTTCAAAAAACACATTATTGAAAATACGTAAACTTTTAAATGTACGCATCTACAATTAATATTAAATTGTTTCGTTAGTTTTTATTGCCCGAAAGTAAACTCAACCCACAGACTGTAACTTGTTAAATTATGTATTTTTTTTTATATCAAAGTAGCCAAACGAACTGGTGGGTCACGTGATGTTAAGTGATCACCGTCGTCCATATACACTAGCGACATCAGGGATGTCGCAAGTGCGTTGCCAGCCTGTATATGGGAGAACGGGGAGGGGAAGGAAAGGGAAAGAAGTAAAGAGGAAGGGATGCGGGCCTCCGGCTCTCTCACTGACCGAACAAAATACAGCAATGTAAGCACTGTTATTTCACGTCGGTGATCTGTGAGAGGGGTGGTACTACCCCGGAGGAGCCGACACATTCATGCTGAAACCAAAAATAGCTTCAGCGGGGCTCTACCACCTACAAATTAATAATATATACACTCATCAAAAAAGTCTAAGCAACATGTACTAATTTAAATTTTAGGATGGTTCTTCACATTATAACGTTGTATTTTATTTTTAAAATAATATCTTCAGGGTTCTATGATGTAAAAATAACAGCTGTTGTCTTTATAAGTTCTTTTAATAACAGAAATAAATGAACAATATTAGAATATTCTGTAGAAACTAAGATACATAAGAAACGAAACTTTTTTTTTTACAAAATGAAATTTCAAAAGAAAATGTATTTTTTGTGAAAGAATAGAACAATTTAATACAAAGTATGGTCTCCTCTGCTATTTAGAACTTGTTGGCAACAATTATCCATTAAATTAATGAGACTGTTTATTTCATCTCGCGGTATTCGCTCCCAATGGAATTGTAGCAAATCCTTCAGCTGTTGGGTTGTTGTCGCTCCGTCCAAGTCCTTCAAAACACGTCTCTGGAGCATGTCCCATGCGTGCTCGATAGGGCTGAGATCTGGCGATTGTGCAGGCCAGGGCAATACCCGGATGTTCTCCGTTGCAAAGTATTCACTGGTTCGCCGAGCTGTATGTGAACGCGCATTGTCATGCATTAACCTAAAATCGAAGCCAAAGGTTTGTGCAAATGGGTAGATATAAGATCTGAGAATATCCTCAATGTAATTTTCAGCATTCATGTTTCCATTTACAAAAACGAGCTCAGTTCGCCTGTTCTTCATAATACCCGCCCATAACATAACTGTTGAGCCGCTGTATGGATGAACTTCCTGAACGCACCTGAGCCTTTCAGTATTTCCAGGCCGACGATACACTCGCACCCTTCTTGTATCAGGCTTAAATCCGAATCGCGACTCATCGGAAAACATAATTTTATCCCATTGTTCCTGGGTCCATGTTATGCGTTCTCTACACCATTCATATCGACGAGCGTGATTTCCGTGACATATCGGTGGGCACCTGATTGGGCGTCGAGCTCGTAGGCCGTACTCATGCAGTCGATTTCGCAGTTTGAGGACTTACATCAACACCACTTGAAATTTGTAGCCTCAAACTTATCTCTCGGCTGGCGTCTTGCAGTCAGTTGTATGTACCGGTCTTGCCGAGTGGTTGTACTCCTTTTACGGCCTGGATGCTGTTCAGCGGGTTCTCCTCTATTATTGTAGCGCTGCCAAAGACGACAAATAACACTTCTATGAATGCCAAAATGTCGAGATACCTGAGATTGATTACTTCCCGCTTGCAACATCCCTACAGCTCTTTGCATTTCATCTGCCATCAAATGACGTCGCTTCATGACGTAAAGAATATCTAATAATTCAATTTTGTCGCTAACTTTATTTAAATGGTTGGTAAAATTATAAAATCAAGACTAAACGTAGCAATTAAAACGCACTTAAATTCAAACAAATTCGCAGTCATTTGAATTTTATGAAAAAACAAAACATAATCAATTTTTTTTTACAACCAGCCAGTATGTCATCAATAACAAAAAAGTTTACTTACCTACGCACTTTGTTTGAGGAAATACTTAGAAATTAATTAATATAAATGGTAAAATTTGTAATATCACGCATGTTGCTTAGACTTTTTTGATGTGTGTATATTATAATAGTAATAATAATTATAATAGTAATATCTACTTATTGTAAAAAAACATAATACAAGTTAGTAAAGTTATTTTACATTTTACGATATAATTTAAGTTAGTAATTGCAGTTAAAATGAAATTGATGTGAGAGATCAATAGGTAAATGCTTTAGTTCCTTCTCAGTTAATTTTACAAACAGTCCTTTGCAATTAAAATGCACGCGAAGGGTTGCAACGCTTACGAAATTGCAAACACGTTCATTGTTTTAATCTTCTCCGGTTATAATATCAAGATGTGTCCAGCGTATTTTGAACCATTTATCCTTTAAATTCCTAAGAATTATATTTTAAGGAAAGTACCATCTAATACTGGATATATTAATAGAATTCGCTAGCCTATACTTCATCGAAATATTTATTTTAAGAGTTCTTCTAGTGATAGTGTTAATTACTTTTGTAACGGTATATTTGTATTTTATGCCTTAACTATATATTAACGAAATTTGAAATATTTTTTCATAGCAATTCATTTTCAATTACATATCAATAACAGTTCTTGCAACTATGGGCTACTGACAAAATTGTGTAGCTACACATGTTACCAAAATACTAAAGGAAGAACAATGTTGATTCCTGCCTAATTTTTTTCTAATATGTCTTGCAGGAACCTTTGCCACAGTCGATAATCATTTTCAGTCTAATATATTAGAAATTTTAAGTTTATTTTTATTATCATATTACTAATGTTATTTTAAAATTCTTTATCCAATAAAATGTTAATATAGAAAAAAAATGTAGATCTAGCTAATAGAAATATGAAATTTGTCTGCTATGAATACTATAACATTTTTCTATCAATTATATGTAATTACTTCATACATCATAGAGTGGAATACGATTACGAGAAAGGCGTAACGTCGGAAAAATACCTAATGATACGTTCTCGATATTGGATATTCCTTAAGAAAATTAACACTTTATATTCGAATATAATATCCAACGTTAACTTTGAAAATTCAGGTTCATTTTCAGCTTTCAAGAAGCGATGAAGACTCAACGTCAAACAGATATATTTAGACGAAACTGTTTTTACTGGAAAATTTTCGGAATATGGACGGGGAAGACTCCCTTGAAATACTACAAATATTATTCCTTTATTTACCTTTTCTTCACATTGTTTGTTTATAATATCCTTTTAACATTAAATTTGGTATACACGCCATTTAATATCGAAATGCTAATTCGTGAAGTAATATTTTATTTCACAGAAGTTGCAGTTACGGTTAAAGTTTTGATGATTCTCTTCATGCGAAATGAGATTCTTGATTTGTTTAATTTGCTTGATTGCGAAGAATTCCGTGGAAGCGATCAAAGGACCAAGTACATTATTGAACGGAACAATACATCGTACAGAATTTATTGGAAAATATACGCTGTGTTGTCAAATTTCGCTTATTCATCCCAAGTTTTCGGGCCGTTGCTCGTGAAGTTGATATGGAGAACAGAGTTACAATTACCCATTTGTAAATATTACTTTCTGAGTGAAGAGTTCAGGCAGAAATATTTCGTTTATTTGTTTGTCTACCAATCATTTGGTATCTACGGGCATATGATGTATAATGTCAATGTTGATACATTTATTTCGGGTTTATTATTGATGGCTATAACTCAAGTTAAAGTTATTCGATATAAATTGAATAATTTAAAGTTGGAACCTAAAGAAAGTAAACCGAAGACAGAAGTTCGGGACGATATACACACAGTGAAGTTGAACAGATGTTTAAGACATTACAATCTTGTCTTAAAGTGAGTTTATATTATTCTTTATTATGTAGCTAATATAATTAGTTTTATCCAGTCCGTTACTGGTATCCGCCGCACAATACGAACCCGTACCGAACACTGCGCATTATTATAGACGTCCGCGACATATTTTAATCGACCCTCCTGATGAAATAACTGCAGTGAACGATCGCGTAACCACAGATCACGCCGCCTTGGTCTGGGGGTAAATTTCGCTCCCGCACACCAGATTAGGCCCTCCTCGGCAGCGGCTCAAGCCTAGGTCCGTTCCCTCGGCGTGGAGCCCTTGAGTGCGCTGCTCGCGCGATACAGTGACACAAAATGTTACATCACTGCAACAACAGTACACATATCACCCCCACGCACGTGCACGCATACACGCTTACACATGAAAGTGGAAGGGTTTTGTTTCTTTCCCTTATCGAATTGAAATAGTTTGGAAAATTACCTAATACCAAATATATATAGGAGTTGTTGAGGTATGTATGCTTGGTACACATATATGCTCCAACAACTCATATATGTATGAATAGTTAGCTAAGGTCAGCTCAGATAGGTCGTGAATTGCACGTGTCGGGCAGCAGCCCAGGCCGAGGTGTGTCGTGCACCCTTGAGCTAGCTGCCCAAATAAAATAAAGCCGAGTGCCGCAAGCGCTTGCCTTAGTAGTCCGGTGAAGATGTTAAGGCCTTGCTGGGTCAATAGCGTAGTCAGTTCGAAAAAAAATAAGTTTTATTTTATCATCTTCCCCTGAAATATAGTTCCTTGGAGATTATTTGGTAATAGGAATCGAGTAATTAGTGAGTTTTGTAAAGAAGAATTTAATCGCCATATTATTGTTGTCTACTAAATCTGCTTGTTGCTTGCATGAATCTTTAAGTAAACTCTCCGAAGTCAGTACATTAATATATGAAAAATTACGGTTGAAGTTTTGGGAGTCACATAAAATCTTTATGAGAGATGCATAAAAACCTTAGTACATATTAATTGTTTTTTTTTAACGAGACATAAATAATAAGATATTAGTAGTAAAGTAAATTATAAGTAATAACATAATACATACTTTGAATTTTTCCATAATACGAGAACATGATTAACTTTAATTCTTTAGCTTTAACCAAGTGGTTTTAAACGTTTAACTTTTATGTCAAACTAGCTGTTACCCGCGGCTTCGCACGCGTTTTTTGAATATATTAAATGGATTTAAAATTGTTATTAGATGTGTAAATAACAATAATACTCTTTCAAAAATATTTGTAAGTATGACACGCACATCATCTACAGTAACAGGTAACATGTACATTATATATGTGAATACTAATAGTGTATCGAATGGGATGGGATTTATCATAGGCCACATGCTGGAACTTTAAACTACTATCTATGTATCACCCTCAGTGCTCACTTACATAAATATATGACTTTCAGTTATGTTTATTCTTGGAGTCCAATACAACGTATGTCACACGCGCATGTTTACATGGAAACAACATATTTTTGGTCAATTTCACACATACGAATGCACGAATAACATAGTGTCAACTAAGTCGTGTTCCACGTCTGTCTATATGTCTGTTCGCAAAAAGATCAAAAACGCATCTTCATGCCGTTTTTACCAATATATAAAATGATTCTTGGGCAAGGTTTAGGTATAATTTGTCTTATTATCAGGGCGGGTATCATCTGCTGAACCCGCTAGCTTAAAATAAAACAGCTAGTTAGTTTTTTTGCCCGGAAAATTGCCGTCTAAATATTACATGTAGTCCGTTGAAGCTGTTAAGACCTTGCTAGGTCAATAGCGTAGTCATCTCTAAAAAAAAATCTTTCAAATAGGTCCAGCCGTTTCGAAGATTACCCGGAACAAATAAACAAACAAACATATCGACAGAATGAAAAAAAAATGTTTATATTTGTAGCACCGCAGACATATGTATTCATCAAAAAGTATTTATTTTAGTATTATATACACACACTTTATTCTTATAATACGTAATATATCACAAACCAAAAATTGGGAACAAAACAACGTAGAATAACCTTTTTGAGGAGTTTTTGGTGGGATTTCAGTCTGTCATGTAGGGAATTTTATATTTTATTCATAATCTTGTGTTATTTGACTCTATATTGTGTTAAATTGGTGGCGTTTTATGTAATATGGTTTGTTTATTGTGCATAAGTGAAATTAATGAAAAATAATACCACGGAGCATGTATTCTGGGGTCTTGAAAATTAAGAAGATAAAAATTTACGAAATATTATATAGAACATTTGGCGCTTAACCAATACATTAACTTTAGACATAGAAGAAAACTGGGTAGAGAATATATAAGAACTACCTATATTGACAACTTTAGAATTGGCAGTATGGATCAATTCCTGCGCCTGTATTGATGGACAAATATTATTACTACTAACCTTTTAGAATAGCATCACAAAATAGACTTTAAAAATGTTAGCGATAGCAACGTATTACGTATAATCAAAAACTCGAATTAAAAATAACGTAGAATAAACTTCTGAACAGAAACACAAAATATACCCTCATAATATTTTCGATAGAATGTTATCATGTTACCATGGCAACACATATAATACTGACACTGACACGCAGCGGATGCTCTAAAAATAGCCCGATTTTGAGACATTTTTCATTAGTGCTCCGCTCCTATTGGTTTTAACGTGATGATATGTAGCCTATAGCCATCCTCGATAAATGAGCTATCTGACACTAAAAGAAACTTCCAAATCGGACTAGTAGTTATTGAGATTAGCACGTTCAACCAAACAAACAAACAAACAAACAAACTCTTCAGCTTTATAATATTAAGTATAGATTTAAATTTTCATTTCAGATATTGTTCGAATATTCAAGACATATTAGGTGTAACTATGTTTGTTCAGTTCGGAATGGCTTCAGTTATAATATGCACTGTAATGTGCGGCTTTATATTGGTAGGTACCGAATTATTTTGAACGCTATTTTTCATGTTGTAAGAACATATTATATTAACCCGGCGATAGTGTGGTGGGGTATGTTATACCCATCGTCCTACTTATTTGCGTATATTCTTTGTTCCCCACCTTCAAGTTGTTGTCGCGTCTTGGGTAGCAGGAGTTAAAAGGGTGCGGCAGGGGATAGTGGCATGATCGCAGTGACCATAGATAAGGGCAGGGACGTGGCAGCCTGCAGTCGAGTAACACGCTTGAAAACCGTTTTAAGTTATTTTTCATAAAATTTGTTTTTCTTTTCGTAGTTTTTTGAGAGGGTAAAAATTATCGTTGAAGTCTTTTGATTTAAATAGAATATAAAATAAAAATTAATACAAAGGCACAAATGTTTAATTTCCATACCCATTTTATATACTCATTTTATAATAATAAATGTAATGGTTTTTCTTTAGAATCACGTTTTACTACCAAATTTGTAAACGGGTATGTCATACCCTGTCATATACTCCTTGTTACTATTTTTCAGCACACTCTCGCCGGGTTAAACATACCACGGTAAGTTTTCTAGAATGATTAGTACATATATTTAAAAGTAAATAATTTACTTAGGCACAAATTAAATATTTTCAGCCATCATCGACAGAGACATTCGTATTTATGGTTACTTATTTTTTTGCGATGACAATGCAAATTTTTGTGCCAGCATGGTTGGGCACACAGTTAAGCCATAAGGTAACTATAATATTTTAATGTTTCCTCAAACATAGCTTGCAGGTGTTATTTCTAACAAAGATATCAACGTATATCAAGTTACTATAATAACATTTCGACGAACATGCTTACAGACTAACTTAAGACTGGATCTCAGTTACAGCTGCCGTAATACCTTTAAAGGTTCTTTGAGTCATTTTTTCTACTTAATGGTAATAACTAGCCAGACAAGCAATACAAAATGCCTTACCACGATGTTGAGGTATCAACTCAATGTTTTCCCTTATTAAAATTCATTGTTGAATTTAAACGCATGTTGATTTATTCAATGCCCCAATACAGAGCCATTAGAATTACTATATTGTAATAATACATTTATAAATATGTTAGTTGTCGATTTTATAATATACTGTATTATTTCAGAGTGAAGAGTTAGTGTTCGCAGCGTACAATACTGAATGGATTCCAACATCTAAGCGTTTCAAGCAAAGTATCTTAATTTTCGTGGAACGAGCAAAAATTCCCATACAACTGAAGGGTTGGAAAATCTTCCCTCTCACCTTGACTACATTTATATCTGTATGTATTTGTTAGTTGTTGATCTTATAATATACTGTATTATTTAAGAGTGAAGAGTTAGTATTCGCAGCGTACAACACTGAATGGATTCCGACATCTAAGCGTTTCAAACAAAGTATCTTAACTTTCGTGGAACGAGTCAAAATTCCCATACAACTGAAGGGTTGGAAAATCTTTCCTCTCACATTCATTACATTTGTATTTGTTTGTATTTCTTTTTGAGTATTTGCTTTATGATTCTAATAGACTGCATAACATATAAACAACAATTTAAATTTTATTAGGTGATTAGATCGCGGCGATACTTTTAGTGGTATTCGAATGGGTAAAATGATCTCTATCAAGTAAAGTTACTTTTACCGAAATACCATTTAGATTACGAGCATTTACTTATGGTATATTTACACCCTGAGTATCAAAAGTCTCAGATACAAAATACATTATATCACATTACCACCATATCGTACTATATACCGACTTTCGTGGACGTGCTCAAGTCCTGGTTGTCTATAATACCATGGCAGTAGAAATACATGAAGTAACCTGCGTCTCTCACTTAATGTAGGCAAAAACAAGGGCGTAAGCGAGGGGTCGAGATTTTTAACTATATAATTAGGGAACGTACCCAAACCACGTGCCCTGTTTAGGGGCGGGAGGGGGTTCTACAGAGTACTACGTTTGGTCACAGGGGTGACTGGGGGTGTAAGGTTTCCGTCACATAGTCAATATCGTCTAAAGGGAATCTCTTGCTCACAGGCGCGAAACTCATAGGCAGCAACACTAACGTACATATACTAAGACGTCTGCTGATTGAACACTAACAATTTGTAGTACAGAGCATTTACCAAGCAAATCAGCGAGCTTGTGCCAATACGAAAATGTTGTACGATCATCTGTACATTGCGTTCATCAAATGTTCAATCAATCAATGACATCTATCAAGACTATACAGAAAGAAATAAAAAGACTTGTTTTTGTAAATTATGTCCCTGCGTGGGTACAATATGTTTTGACATTAGTTTTTCCTACTTGATAATATTTTTTCTGTCCTCCAGTCTGAAAGTGGCAACTTTCTGTCGGCAAAGCTAAATAAAGTTGGCACTTTCCGGTTCTGTCGAAATGAAAAGTAATATATACATATTGGTCAGTAAAAGGAAAGTCATAGATAATATGTTTGTCAGCCCCGGCGTCGCCTTGGCCTACAATTACTTGTGAATTAGATGTGATCTGAGATCTATTTTTTTTTGGCCTATATTTTTTTTTGTTGTGTACTTTGTATTACAATCTGTCCCCTTTCTCAGACAATTGACAGGCCCGATATGCAACGTATTTCTCACTCTACTGTAATGTGCTGGGGTTTAAGTATGTGTCTTGGAGTATTTTCCATTTTAATCTGCGAGATGTTTGAATTTCAAGCATCAGTTCCCTTGTCAAGCTGTTTTGGTGATTTGTTAACCTTTTTTAAAGTTTTCTGGTTTTTCCAAGACTACAATCTGAAGTAGGTAGGTCCCACGCGTAGATAAGATGGGAGGTAGTAGGACGACGAAATGATTACTGGTTTCAGCATAAATGGGTTGGTTCATTCGGGGTAGTACCAACCAATACACAGAAGAGCGTAGTAAAGTAACAATGCTTGCCTTGTTGCATTTTGTTCAGTCAGTGAGAGCACCGGAGACCCAGCTTCCATCCTTCCCCTCCTCTCTATCTCCCCCTTCTTCCATTCCCCATTCCTCCAAACACAGGCTGACAATGCATTCGCAGCTCCCCTAGCATTGCTAGTGTCTATGGACGACGGTGATCAGTTATCACCAGGTGACCCACCTGTTCGTTTGCCTCCTATGATATAAAAAAGGTACAATATTAGTTCTAAATGTACATTATGGCACTCCTGCATTGATATATCATGACATAGACCACAGAAAGCCTCTCCATGCAACACTAGAAAATATCTGTTTCCTATGAAAGACTTCAGAATCATATAGATATTGTTAGGTAACAAAGATTTAACCTTAAATAGTAGGCCCTTATGCCACACTATATTAAACAATTCTGATATCTCAAGAAATGCACCAGTATCTCTTGCTTTCAAAAGACTTGACTATCTCATTATCTAGCCTATGACCGATCATATTCCGTTGTAACGTAGTGGCAACGAAATCCCAATTGACGTTCTGGTATTAACTTTTGCTATTCTATGGCTGGTAACATCCATAACGACATAAAGGCTTTATATAGATTTGTTAGTATATAGAGTAAGCTAATCGGCCCATATAATCTTGGGTCTTTTGGTTTTTTATCTGGTTTTAGTAGCATAATTATTTGTGCAACTGTGCACTGGAGGTGGAATTAGTTAAAATCCCGTTATTGTATTAACATTGCTGTCATTGGGTTAACACAATCAGGTAATTCTTGTAGCACTCGATCGATAATGAGATCGTAACTTGGTACTTTTTTGAGGTCGACGTCGAGGTCGGCGACATTGAATATTAGGTACTCTTTTGACCTCTTTTTTGGTGGTTGGGGCCAAAAAACATTGACCGGACGTTCTGAAACGTATAAGCCTTCTCCTGGTCCCTGCATGCCCGGTTTTTGTCAGTGTTTTTAGTGGAGCATAAATTGACATGGTTAGTTTGATTTTCCTTTTTGCTTTCCACAGGGAGTAGTAACCTGTAGCTGTGGTCGGATCGAAGTTTTCAAAATATGCCTATATTCCTGAATTTCGATTATGTTCAAGGAAAGTGCTCTCTTACCGTATGCGTATAAGCATTTTTTTTTTTACTTCGGGGTATCTATTTTATTACCATAATTTGTGGACTCCTCTGTTCCTATAGATCTTATCCAGAATGGTGGATGATATCAGTTGGTAAGCAGAAATGCATTCATTTATCGGAATCGAATTCCATGCAACATTTTGAATGTTTATGTTAAAATAATTAACAACAGTTATGATATCATTTCCTGTTTGGAGTTGAATGGTAACAGCGAATGCATTGTTTTTAGATTAGTGGAAAAGAGACTAGTTATTCCTGTTGTTATATAGTACGCATTCGTTAATAGTTTCCTTGACTTTAGTTTTTATTTCTACCAAATTAGGAGAGTGGTCCGATGCTAAATCCAACTAAAGCAGGATATATAGTTTTTGCTATTCAATTAAAAATAAAGTTACAGGTCAAATGTCTTTTTAACTATACTAAATACATTTCATGTTACAAAAAAATATTAAAAATCTTATTTATAAATTACCACGTGAAAACTAGAGGGGGAGGGTGGGGGTCTCTTCATATACCACGAATGGTTACTGAGGAGTGGGGGGGGGAGAGGGGGTCAAAAAGTAGTCAAATATGGGTTACGTGGTTTAGGTACGTTCCCTTATATGTTAGGATAGAGATTTGTTAAAACATTTCATGTGTTTTTTTAAATTCTTGACACCTTTAAGACTTTGACCATAATCTCATCTTGTATTAATGATGTGACCTATAGCACGCTAAACATAGAGGGGATTGGTTTTTAATTGAAGCTGTCTCAATACGCCAAGAAGTGCTTGGCGATAGTTTTTGAGGGAGGTAGCCAGTCAGGCGGACTTAGAACAAGCCATACTTGCAATAATTCGAACCATTGTCAATTGACGCGGTGTCCGAAGACGCTATCAACTTTTTTTTTTTGCTTTCTGAGTTTGGTAGAGCCACGCTGAAGCTATAACTGTTTTCAGCATTAATGGGTCAACTCGCTAGGGATAGTACTACCCTCTCACAGAAAACCAACGTGAAGTAACAGTGCTTGCATTCTTACGTTTCATTCGGTCAGTGAGAGCGCCAGAGGCCTACCTCTTCTCACCGACACTTTCTCCTTTTCCCTTCCTACCAGCACTCCCACCCAGCCCTAACACAGGCTGACAACGCACTTGTGACTCCCCTGGTGTTACTATTATCTATGGACGGTGGTGATCACTTAACATCAAGTGTCCCACCTGTTTGTTTGCCTCATATGATTTTTTTTTTTCAGATCATGAAGACAGCATACTCAATTTTTACATTAATTAAAAACGTACAGGATCGACAAAATATATCAAAATAAATTATTCTTCTACAGATAAATAAAATAACTGTTACGACTTGTTACACACATTTATTTAAGCCGCAGTTTTGATTAATATGTAATGTTAAATAGAAATTTCATATAGGTATTATATTGTAAATGAAACCGATTTAATAAATATCAGCCAGCACCTGCGGTGAAATCTCATTAGTGGATTAAGCTCAGATTATCGTCAATTAAAATAACTAATAGGATCGCACTGAACGTTTTCATTGCATACTCAAGTTTACATGGCGACGACAATTAAAAATTCCAAAATAAATAATTGGATTTTATTGTCAAAGCAATTATAGTTAAAGTATTAACAAAATATTTAATTACTCAATGTATTATACAGTATTTAAAGTGAGAATAAGAATATATTTATAACATAAACATTTATATATATAATTTTAGCCGGTTTTTCTAAAAATTTCTTTGTTAATAGCGTGTTTTATATAAAACATCTATAGGCGGAGAGTAAGCCTGATTGTTGGCGTGGCGACGCAAAACAAGAACTTTGCACTATTAGCAAAATACTCAAAAACATTTGCTACCCTATCTGTATAAACATAAGATTCAAACGGTTTCGTCGGGCACTCGTTCTACTAGTGTTACACGGCACGTGCCGACTACTTAGCGTTCTTTGATAAATGCCACCATACACCGCCCCTACGCCTAGTTGGATTCTTGTATTCGGTAATTCGGTATCTTAACTCTGCCATCCCAATACATTCTTGATAATTTAATGTATGTCCGAAAGAACCTTGATAAACTAGATTTTGTAAAAGGCTGACATAGTCTAAATACTAGGAACCGTGACAAATTGGTTATCCCATGTTTTAGACTTAGTAAAACGAGTAATAGTTTTTTGGGAAATAGTGTACGGTTCTATAACAAAATTCCAAAGGATATTACCGATTTGCCTGATTGTGAATTTAAGCGCCATGACAAGCGGGTTTTTGGTCTCAAAAGGCTATTATAGAGTGGATCATTATGTGAACGATAGTGATGTCTGGAATTGACTCATCTCTGTGCATCCATTAAATTTTTTTTCCATTAAAAGTTTCTGTCATGTATGTAATATAGTCTAAATATTATATATATTAAAAAGATAAACCAGATCGAGTTTCTTGCCGGTTCTTCTCGATGACTGGGTTGTTTCCGAACCGGTGGTAGTTTTTGACGTTCATAAGTGCCTTATTAGGGCCTAAACTGAATAAAGTATTTTTGATTACATTTGATTGATTTGCTTTGATTGTATATTGGCTTTTTGTATCTAATAGAAATGAGTATTTATGTAATAAAATAAATAAATAGTGATTATTCTATGGCACAAATTTATAATACTCTATTTTCTCATTATACCATATATGATTCCTCTCGTAATCTTTTCTTCTATGCGTATAACTTATATAAAAAAGTTTCGATGTTTCACATCTGCCAGGTGTCTCGTGACCGCTTATTTTTTTCCGTTTTTCTTTCTTCTTTCGAGAATATTCTGTGAATAAAAATATAGTAACTGAGTTTTATTTTTTGTGTTACTGGATCATATTAAAAACTATTTGTATTCATTTTTTAATTTAATTCTCACTAATTTAATCTTTTGCATTTGCATTTGAATTATATCTCTTTAGGTGTATCGCGTGGTGGTCTTGGGCCATATCGTCACATAATATCAGGTGAGATTATAAATGTTAAAATATATAAACAATAAAAAATAACACTGAAGTGTTAACAATACATCTGTTCTTGGTAGTAATAATTTATTAATCGATTTATTATCGAAATACGCGTAGACAAAAAACTTAAAGTGTAACACCATAAGGTACCCATTATATTTATACTGGGTTTTGTTCGTCACTTTGCACCTGTTAATGTAAATTCGATCTCGTAATTCGGTGAAGCTGTTAAGACCTTGCCCAGGTCAATAGCGTAGTCAGTTCGAAAAAAGAAATCGATCTATCTCTCGTGGTACAATACATTTTTGATGTTAAACTTATTATGGAAGAGCTTTCAAATTCTGATCGGTAACCTTTTTGTATGACGAAAAGTACTCATAAACACTGTGTTCTCGGCTAGAATTTTGAAAACACCGCTTCTCGTCCGATCACCGAAGTCAATCATACGTTGTGCGCGGTCAGTACTTGGATGGGCGATGTTGGCTTTTTGTTGTATTTTTTTTTAATTAATTGTGTCTACGATACACACCGTTTTCTTTGTGTATAATATATATTATGTGCTTTTAGGTATAATTTCATGATGATTGGATGTAATATTAGGATAGATATATATAAATGTCTATGGTGTTTTTAAATGTATAGAAATAAATTAGTGAATATCGCTATCTACTAGAAGAAACGACCATTTCATTCATTTTGGTAATCTGCTTATGTGTAATATGTGAATAACATTAACAGTACATCTCAGTACTATTAAAAACAATGGCAAAGTTTGTGTATACAGTTAAGTACATATTTAAGGATGCAAAGGGATGTTGGCACATCGTCACTGGGGAGTCTGGGGGCATGCTGGTGCAGCGCTAATGACCGTACTCATTATACAAAACCTTGTTGATGTACTTGTGTATAATGTCACGGAAAAATAATTATGTAAGAATTTATATAAATAAAGAACAATATAAATAAATTCTTAATCTGTTTTTAAAACCGTCTTGGATAATGCGCACTGTTTATTTTACACAAATAGTAATTTTTATTTTTCTTCGAAATGACTACGCTATTGACCTAACAAGGTCTTAACAGGTTCATCCGACTACGAACAAAGAGTAAAGAGGTTTATGTAATCCATATAGCCAACGACGTAATAATCATGGTCGTGTGGAATGGTAGGATAATAATATGTGAATTTTATATACACATCACATAATATTGTAAGTAATTTTATTCTATGGACGACGGTGATCACTTAACATCAGGTGACCCGTCTGTTTGTTTGCCTCCTATGACATAAAAAAAAATTACATAAATTTTATTTTATACTAAATAGCTAATTAAGGTATTTTAGTGTTACATAATATGAAATTTCGTTTCCCAGCAACGTTCGTATTTCATGAAGTTCGCTATCTTTTAAACAAGGGCACTCCTGTTAGTACTAATGAGCTTGGTCATTACTAAAGTGTGCGTGCCCCGGAAACAATCTCCCGCTGAGAACATATACAAGACCAAACGCTCTTCACTAACAGAGATATACTGTAAGTAAACGTAGTCTGCGGGATCGCAAAAGTTTTTTAATTTTGTGTTTTATATTCCGCTTTTTTTAACCCTATATATTTTTTTATCATTTGCCCATAATCTAATTTGGTATTAAATGACGTGAATGGGGTAAGATCGTGATATGCTAAGTGTAGAGAAATACTGTCGGAACACCTTTGTAGGTGAGTGATTTTCCTATTTTCCTTCACTGATTGGCACATTAGAACATTGTGGTGATCGTATTTTTTTTTGTCATAGGAGGCTATCGAACAGGTGAGCCACCATGTTAAATGATCACCACCATCCACATACACTTGCAACACCAGGGGAGTCGCAATTACGTTGCCAGCCTATGTTGGTGGGGAAGGTGGGAGGGAGGAGGGAGGGAAGGAGAGGGGAAGGCGGGCCTCCGGCGCTCTCACTTACAGAACGAAATGAACCATGCAAGCGCTTTTACTTCACGTCGGGTGGTACTACCGCGAGCGAGCCGACCTATTCATGCTGAAACCAGTTAAAACTTCAGCGTGGCTCTAGCACCTACCTATTTGGTTGATATTAAATATCTACAGCTGTAATCATGATATATAATGTAAAACTTCCATTGCTTAAAAACATATCCAGCTATATATTTTCAGCGATAATAAATATTAAATTTTGTACCTAAAATAATATTTTCTTATACTTTACTAGGGGGCCGGGCGAACGTTGTTTTGCCTTGATAATAAAAAAAATCCAAAATTGAACCGCAGCACCACCTACTGGATCCAATAGTGAATCTAAACAATTCTCGGATGCACTGGAACACGCACACAAAATTTCATCAAGATCGGTCCAACCGTTTAGGAGCAGTTCAGTGCCATACACACGTACAGAAGAAATTTATATATAAAAATAGGTAATGTTTTTGACCACAATCATATCTGCTGTTAAGTGATGATGTCTTCTAAGGTGGTAAATACGTTAAACATTTTTTTTACGTTGAGAGAAATCCTGCATGAGACATCTAGAGGCTCAAAGGAGTATGGGTATTGAATACTTGTTTAAAAAGGTTATGTTTTAAATGCATCGCGCTTGCTGAATGGTCGCTTTTTTTGTCTCGAAATGACTACGCTGTTGACCTAGCAAGGTCTTAACAGCTTCACCGGACTACCTGAATGGTTGCCATCTTACGCTTTGGCTAGGTTAGGTTAGACTTGCGAAAAAACGATTACGCGAACTTGCCGCGGGCGAGCGCGGTGCATTTTGTACGAAATCTTTGTAAAGCAAGTATTCAATACGTATTTAACTTTTTTGTAATGACACCAGCTAAATCTATGGTAACTTAGGTATAATTCGAGAGAAATATTTGTTGTTAGCTAAAAAAAATGTTGGTATATAAAATATACGTTTTTTTAAAGTTATACTTCTTTTGGCGCGTTAGGGAAAAATGATGAGAGTAATTTTTTACGATGCGCGTGCACAACGTCACGAAAAAGCGACACCCTGAAGTTATTACGATGCGCGCGCAGACCGTCACGTAAAATAAACACCCCGAAGTTAGATATTGTCAAAATTTTGTTTCTTTGTATTTGTTGTTTGTATTTCCTTGTATTAAAACTTTTAATGTATTAAATACCATTTTTCTATCGTTAGTGTCGTTATTTGAAAATTTGTTGAAAAGATTTTTATCTTGTTTCGTCAAAGAAGCATAACTTCTAACACGTGTACATAAGTACACACGCTTTTTTATTTTCTCAAAACGAAGGTAAACATTATTTACTATTCCTAAAAGAAAAAAAAATTAGGACCTCTATTAAATATTTTCATAGACTTTACTTAATTACCAAGTTATATTAAAATGAGAAAACATAAATTACCGTTTATTTACATTTGACGCTAATGATATCAAAACATTATTTTGTTTGGTCCTTAATTATCTTGTATTAATTATCGCGTACTGTCAATTAAACTTCATTTGCGCGAACTCATCACTATGATGTGTTCGCGTTTGTAACGTTAATTCGAAATAAATATTTACATCATAATCTTGTTTAGATATTTACAAAGATATTTATACGTAACTTTATATAGATATTGATGTACATATAAAAAATCTATCTAATACCTTTAAACGAGCAATTCTTGTATATTTTTATATTTGTATATATTCAGGATCTCGGAAACGGCGTTATCTATTTCCGTGAAACTTAGTATGTAGATAGTTTCGGGGACGATAAATCGATCTAGCTTTATGCATAGAAAACTTTTTTAACTGTAATTTTAGGCAATGAAAAAAAATATTTAGAATATAAAGGAAATTTCTCCGGCGCTGTCAAAACAAAAATAGCTTATTGATGGAAATCGGTTGCTTCGAAAATCCGTGTAACCCCAGTTCGAATCCGAGTGACAGCAAAAGAGATATTTTTTTTTTTTGTAAAAAAATGTTAATTTTATAAGGCAAACCTAACAGTTTATTTTAATTCAAAAATATTTTTTTAATAACCGAGCCAGGCTCGGTTGTCCAGATATTATCGATTACTTTATATACGTAATTCACATATCTTTGCTATTCTAACTGTGACACTTACCACCGTATACAACAGTTCTTTAATACTCGTGTCGAGATTCTATAATGAAATATCACGCACAATTAATAACATCGAAATATATTTTGTTGCATTCGGATCATACAAGAAGTCCTTGCTTAAAAATGAAATTATGTGTCTACTATGCACACGACACATTCATTCTGCCTGTATAGCACCTAGTAGGTGTAGTACCGTATAGGTGGTAGAGCCCCGCTGAATCTATTTTTGGTTTCAGCATGAATGGGTCGGCTCCTCCGGGTCGGTACCACCCCTCTCACAGATAACCGACGTGAAATAACAGTGCTTGCATTGTTGTGTTTCGTTCGGTCATTGAGAGAGCCGGAGGCCCATGTCCCTTTCTCTTTCCTTTTTTCCCTTTCCTTCCCCCTACCCTTCTCCCATATACAGGCTGGCAACGCACTTGCGACGTCCCTGATGTCGCTAGTGTCTATGGACGGTGGTGATCACTTAACATCACGTGACCCACAAGTTCGTTTGCCTCCTTTGATATAAAAAAAAAGTTTGTTATGTAAAGTATGCAAACAAACAGGTGGGTCATGTGATGTTAAGTGATCACCATCGTCCATAGACACCAGCACCACCAGAGGAGTTGCAAGTACGTTGACAGCCTGTGTGAATGAGGTAGGGGAAGCGGGAAGGGGAAGGGAGGTGGCCTCCGGCGCTATCACTGACCGAACGAAACGCAACAATGCAAACACTGTTACTTCACGTCGATTTTCTGTGAGAGGGCGGTACTATCCCGGGCGAGCCGACCCATTCATGCTGAAACCAGTTATATTGTACTTAACTATCTGTGATTTTATATATGTGTAATAATTATGTTGTTTTGACGAATATATAAAAAAAGATATATATAATTGCAGTAGAGAAGCTCTGTCATTTAACATTGTCATAGTAGCACACGTCGTTTGTACTTATCAGAACAAAATACAGTATATAACTGGTCAAGTAAAGCTACAGTTTCTGTGTGGCATTGTTACTATCGCATCTGTGGTTAAGCATTGTATACATTTAACAAGTTTAGATGACTGTATTGCTTTAAATGTCTCCTTGTAATTTACAGTACATAGCGATGAATGGGCATCGTCTAAAGCCATTATATATCTTACTTGTAAGTATTCTTTTATTTTAAACAAGCTGACCGCCTTCGCTTCGCACGGATATAACCAATTCCCTTCCGTTCTATTAGAATATTACTGCCGTTGTTGAATAGGTAATGATATTAAAAGTTTCTTTCGATCTTTTCAATGAACTAACGAGGTGGTGGCCGTTGTGTTAGAACCTTCCAGGGAGTTTTTATTGCAAGTCGGTAACAATGCTGCAAGGTATTATTTCCCATTCACTTCACTTGTGCACAGTAAGCAAATTATATTACGTAAAACTATATCAATATTAAAAATATAGAGCCGAATAACACAAAATTTGGAATATAAAATAGGAATAAAATATAAAATCCACTACAATCTAACAAAGTCTCGCAACGCAGTTCTTCTACCGTAAAAAATTGTAAGATCCATGTAATACCAATTCGGTTACTTTACCTACTTAAGGGACCTTCTGTATTAAGTTATTACGTTATTGGTTTTTTTTTTTTTTTTTTTTTATTTACGTGGGGAAATCCCTTATGGATATCCCACCCTCCCACCCTCCCGGGGGAGAGAGTGGGTTATGTCCGACTCGCACGGACTAAAACCCCACGGTGTACCGACAGACAGATGTTGGGGCGGCAAGGGATCGATCTAAGCTATTCCCCTTAGATAGCCGCCCCAACGGTCCGCCCAGCGGAAGGTGGCCGCCGGGCTCCTACCTATAGAGAGGCAGCTGGGCACACACCAACTGCCTCCCCCACGTCCGCCAGACCTGTGCAATGAGGGGATGAGCCCCCCGACTGCATCCCCTCAGGTCCGGCTACGGTGGCAGGAGGAGTTGGGCAAAGCGCCGCCTCCTCCTGCCGGTCCTCCGATGGCGAAGACGCCCACTGAGGGGGTCCGCCTCGCGGGCCCTCTCCGCCGCCTCCTTTTGCGAGATGACTTCCTCGCAAAAGGAGGCCACTGCTCGCCATGCCTGCTCGCTGCCGAGCATGGACAAAACCACGCTCGGCAGCGACAAATCTTCTCCTACCGCCACAGCCAGAGTGCGGCGCTCCACCTCCCATGCAGCACATTCAGACAGAGTGTGCTGCGCTGTATCCTCCTCAGCGCCGCACTCGTGACAGGCGGCGGTCGGCTCCCTGCGAGCGATCCGGTGCAGGTACCACCCGAAACAACCGTGTCCAGTCAGCACCTGCACCAGTCTGAAGGTCAGGGAGCCCCACTCGCGACCAATCCACTCCCGCAGGACCGGTCGGACGGCGTCAACAGTGTACGTTCCGTAGCGCGCGTCCGCCAGGTCCTGCATCCACCTCTCGACTGCCTCCTCCCGCAATTGCCGCCTCTTACACCCTATCTCCCTGGGAGCCGGAGGCTCCCCACTACGTTTCCTCGCCGCCGTGAATTCGTACACAGCGGCGAGAACACCTGCCTCCAGCTCCCAAGGAAGGGAGCCGGCGAGCGCAAAAGCCGCCGCCGAGGACACCGTCCGGTACGCCCGGATCGTTCTCAGTGCCACCGTGCGCTGCGCACTGCGCAGCGTGCGCACGTTGGCGGCACCGAGGGCGTCTGCCCAGACCAGTGCCCCGTAGGCGGCCATCGCCCGCACGACTCCCATGAAAAGTCGCCGGCACCCGGCACCCGGCCCCCCAATATTGGGGAGCAACCGGCCGAGTGCTGCCGCCGCCCCAGCAATTCGCGGACCGAGCCCCGCAAAATGGGGCTCGAACCGCCAGCGCCCGTCCAGGGTGAGGCCCAAATACTTCATTTTGGCCCCCACCCTAATCCGGGCGCCCTCCACCATTATGTGGGCCCCAGGAGGTGGCCCCCGCCGAGGCCCGTGGAATAACAGGGCCTCAGTCTTCTCGAGGGCCACCTTGAGGCCCAACCTCCTTATGCGCCTGACCACGAGGGTTTTGGCCATCGTGGCCAGGCGCTCCACCTCCTTCCAATTCCCCCCCCGGGATTACGTTATTGGCTAACTTAACAACACCTTATACTAATCATACAAATATTAGAAATCTTTTATGTTAAAAAAAAATTAGATACACTTCACAATCGCAATAAACAAATTTATTCAATAAAATATGTATTACATGCGAGTTACATTGTATTTTCATGTGATGGTCAAGTTAATGTATTTTATTTAAAACATAGAAGACTCTTAATATTGGATTTTTAATAGATGGATCTCACAACTTTTTACGGTTGAAGAACTGAGTATTTTTACAAGGTTTGTTTTTGATGTCATAAGTATTGACCCTGATGTTATTTAAACAACAGCGAGAATTACAGACTGCTAATATTTTGGTATGCGTTTGAACAACTTATGTAGATATTTAAAAATGCTAATAATTCATAACGAATTCTTTGATTATGAGTTATACTGTATACTAAAACATTTATTACAAGATCTTCAATTTCCGGTAGAGTGCGATTAACCATTGTCTAAAGAGTGTTCAAAAATTCAAGGAATCATTTTACTTGCGGTGTTATTTTCTGTTTTGTGATGAAATATGAATCGAGATGTATTTCGGACGTTTGCATTTTCATTTGTGCCTTGAACACCGCAAATGTTTGTTATTACTATTATTTAGTGTAATTTCTTATTGAAATTCATATCTATCTCATAAAGTATGGACAAAACTGTGTGGAAGTCTATCGATGTATACCAGATAGTCCAACTGTCGTTATCCTGACCTTAAAAAAATCTTCAATTTAGATTGCAGCGCCACTTACCTGTTCCAATTATGAATCTAAACTATCCAAGGACCCACTCATACACATTTTTTTTTAAATTAAAATCAGTCTATCCATTTAGTAGGAGTTCAGTCACATATAACATTCATAAGAACTATTTACTTGGATGCATATATGTTTTTTAATAGATACTATCGTAATTGCTACTTTTTATCTATTTTTTACTACTAGAATATATTTTTTTATATCATATATCATAGGAGGCAAACGAACAAGTGGGTCACGTGGTGATAAGTGATCACCGCCGTCCATATACACTAGCAACACCAGAGGAGTCACAAGTGCGTGGCTAGCCTTTGTTGGTGGGGAAGGGGAGAGGAGGAAAGGGGAGGGATGAAAGTGAGACGGGGAGAGGGAAAGGTAGAGATGAGCCTCCGGCGCTATCACTGACCGAACGAAACGTAGCAATGCAAGCATTGTTACTTCACATCGGTTTCTATGAGAGGGTGCTACTACCCTGGTTGAGCCGACAAATTCATTCTGAAACCATTTATAGTTTCAGCGTGGCCCTACCACCTACAAAATTAATCTCTATTATTCAATATAAACATTAAAGCAATGATGGCTTAGTTGATAGCATCTTCAGACACGGCGTAGATTGCCGTAAGTTCGTATCCTTGGAACTGAGTACGAGATTCCAGTGAAGAAAAACATCGTAATGAAACCATAGCATGGTGATAACTTTTTATAAGTGTACGGCCAGAATGGATGCTTAAATCAAGCGTAGAGCGTGGCGGAGCGTGCAGCGTTTATATCAAACAGATGGATTAACACGTAGGTGTCTTAAGAGGCGCGCGAGCGGCGTTCTTGGACGTTGCACGCTCCGCTACACGCCCCGCCGAACGCAGATTTACTTAGGCCGTACACATGGGGTACGGCTGGAGTGGACGCTCAAGTTGAGCGTCGAACGTGGCGGGGCGTGCGGCGTTCGTTCCAACAGATGCATTAATACGTAGGTGTCCTCAGTGGCACGCTAGCGGTACTCTACGACGCTGCTCACCCCACCGAACGCATATTCAGTCAGAGCGTACACTAAGTCCGCCTGGTTAGCTATCACACTCAAGTTGAGAATCTCTGGCATAGCAACTGCTGACGTGTTCCAGTAGCTGCGCTCGGGAGCCAGTTCTCCTCTAGGTTAAGCGTTTTATTTTTTTTTATTTTTTTATTTTTAAGGTAAGAGGTGATCTTACAGCTAATAAATGTACAGATATAGACTAAATAACATGAGTAAGGCCATTTAAAAGATCACACAGATATACATTTATATAATTATAATACATGCACTTAGTTGGTAGAATTATTTAGAAAAAAAATTGCTAGTGAGAACTTTCTTGAGTTTGAGAGACCCCGTGTGAAAGAGGTCTATATCGAAGATTTTCGAAACGCTGTTAGTTTGGTTACTAGCTCTAATTAGAAATGAATTTTTTCTATAAGATGATTTCACTAGCGGTACGTGTAGAGGATATTTATTTCTTGTTGAATTAACAGGTACTCGTAAATTAACGTTACTTAGTAGTTCCGCGCACTCAACTATACCGCTAGTAATATTCAAGAGGTATGATATGTCGGCGATTCGTCTACGTTCATGAAGAGGAAGAATATGATTATATTTGCAGTTAATAAAATAGTTAGCATAATTTCGTTTGTTTTTGTACTGAACGTATCTAAGAAATCTCTTTTGTACACGTTCAATACGGTTGACATAAACATCGTAATTCGGGTTCCATACTTGAGAAGCATATTCGAGGTGGCTACGGACAAGTGCACAGTAAAGAATTTTTAAAGTTTTAATAGACTTGAATTCCGACGAAAGGCGTATAACAAATCCAAGAGCTCTTGATGCTTTGTTCACTATGGTATCAATATGCTGATCAAAAAGTAATTTGGAATCAAATGTTATTCCTAAATCGGTTATCGTATCGACTCTGTTAAGAATAGTGTCCTTTAAAGTATAATCATATTTTATTGGTTTAGGTTTACGAGTGTAGGTCATAACATAGCATTTAGAAACATTCAAATCAAGCTTATTAAGCTGACAATATTTTTGAAACCTATTCAAATCGGCCTGAAGAGAAAACGAATCGCTTGATTCCGTAATAGGGCAGAGAATTTTCATGTCATCAGCATATAAAAGTATTTTACTATATTTAAAAGAATATTCTACATCATTTATGAATATATTAAACAGCAAAGGTCCGAGTAAAGAACCTTGAGGAATTCCCGAGGGAATCAAACGCCTTGCGGAGGAAAAACCATTTAATACTACTGTTTGGTACCTATTATTAATGTAGGACGTAAACCATCTGTAAAGGTCACCTCGGATACCCGCGTATTCTAATTTTTGTAGCAGAATAATGTGATCAATTCTATCAAAAGCCTTAGTAAAGTCTGTATAGATAACATCCACTTGTGATGGTTGAGATATATGATTTGATATATAATCAGTACATAAAATAAGATTTGAAGTTGTAGAGCGACCTTTAATAAATCCATGTTGGTGATCACTCAAAAAGTGTTTAAGTGAGAAGTATAATTGAGGGTATATGATTTTTTCAAAAATTTTGGCAAATATGCATAACTTTGATATCGGTCTGTAATTCTCTATAACATTTTTAGCTCCTTTTTTGTGAATTGGTGTAATATACGCGCTTTTCCAAATGTTAGGAACATAACCTTCTCTTAAAGAACGTCTAAATAAAAGAGATAATGGAAAGACGAGACAATCAGCACAATTTGCTATTAACATAGGTGGAATATTGTCAGGACCTGCAGATTTGTTGAGGTCTACAGATTTTAATAATTTCAAAACCATGGATTCGTGTACGACTATAGAATCTATACTAGATGTGTTCCTACTAATTAGAAATTCGTTTGAAATTAAATCATCAGTGGGTTCGTCGTGTAGAAAGGTTGAGTAAAAATATTCATTAAACATATTACTTATATCGATACCGGAATTATAGGATCTTTCTCCATATTTCATGACAGAAGGGTAGATATTGCTTTGTTTCTTACTTTTGACGAACGTCCAAAAAGCTTTGGGCGATATCAAAATTTTGGCTTCAGTATTTGAAATATAATTATTGTACATGTCCTGTTCTAATAATTTACCACGATTCCTTAATATTAGGAATGATTCGCGATCTGCATAATTTTTATATTTTTTAAACTTAATGTAGAATTTGTGTTTTTCTTTTAATAGTTTAATAAGTGGATTCTGGTACCACGGTGGATATTTCTGTTTGTGTACTACGGATTTAAAGGGGATATACTTTCTTATTAAATTATTTAAGGTGTCATATAAAAAGGTTACTGCATCCTCTAATGATCTACTGTTAATTTCAGGCAGCCAGTTTATTTTGTGTAATTCATCTTTAATAGCTTCAAAATTACCATATTTAAATATAAATTTCTGGTTATTACTTATTGGTAATGTTTTAATATCGACAAGTTGAACATCAATGCATAAGGCTTTATGATGTGGATCTTCTGGAACTAAGGGGTCACTACATGTGTCGACATGCATGACTTCGTTTGATATAACAAGATCTAATATTCTATTATTGACATTTGCATGATAATTATACTGGCATAGATTGGTAGTACTCAATGTATCAAAAAAATCAGTTTGTGAAGTCCCTGATAAATTGGAAGGACAATACGAGTAACCGTCATTAGTTGGAGACCATATTACATTTGGTAAATTGAAATCACCTAAAATAATGAATCTATCCATAGGGTGGTCTAATATGAGATGCAATAAACTATTAGAAAAGTCATTTAATAGTGTAGATATTGAACTACCTGAAGGCTGCCCACAAATATATATAACACAAAAGTGTATATTGTACATAAAATTAGGTCTTTTACCATGAAGCGTTAATGTTATCCAAATATCTTCAGCATTGGAACACCAATCCTGACGTTCATTAACAATAAATTCACGTTTTACAGCTATTAAGACTCCGCCACCTAAGCGCTGTTTGTTTTTTTGGTAATCTCTGTCTCTTCGCCAAACCACATAACGATCGTCAAATAATTCGTTATTATGAATACCATCAACCAGCCACGTTTCGGTTAAACAGATCACATCATAATCATTGCAATAGACGTTCCTTAAAAACATAGCTGTTTTTGTCCGCAGTCCTCGTACATTTTGATAGAATATCGAAATCATTGCGATATACCAAACTTAATAGGTAATATGTATACTGAGTCTGATTTCGATAAAATAAGTATGGAACACGAAAATTCTATACTAAAAATGTAAATAAAAACAATGTTACTGAGATAACTACAATAAGTAAATAATTGCAAATAGTAAAAGGACAGTTGGAATAAAATAATCAAGAAATGTAAAAAGTGGGTAGAAACCAAAAAAGAGTTCGCCAACATAAACGAACAACAAAAGAATGTAACAACGTAAACATTTGAAACTAATGACTCACCAGTGATTCTCAAACTCAAGAAATATCTTAAATACAATTGTTTTTCATAACAACTTAAAATCAACGAAAATAATTCTTTAAATCTAATTCCGATTTTATATTGTGTACAGGTGACGTGGAATTCTTCCGTATATAAATTTTGCAAGCTCGTACCCAAACATATGTAAAACCCTGATCTTTCGCCATTTTCTTTGTCTTGTTTAATAATATTTTGTTTTTAGTTGTGAGGTGATCGTTAATGTATATTAAATTTTCTCCCTGAATGCCGATCTTGCTAAGAGTAATTGGGCTGTGATTCCTTGCTGCTGCTAGAAAATCATCCTTGAGATATCTATTGTGTACTGATATAATTATGCTTTTCTTATTACTGTCACTTCTCATTGGCACCCTTGCAATGTAATTAATATGTTCCTTTAAGATCTTGCACCCAATGTGGTCTCCGATTTTTGACATTATTGTGTATAGATTTTCAGACTTGGAAACTGGAACTCCTTTGATTTCAATGTTATTTAAACGTGCCCTCTGTTCACAGTCTTGTCTTTCACACTCAAGTCGTTCAACACACTGTTGTAAATGCAAAACATCTTCTTTAAGTTTCTTGAACGATTGAATCTCCTGTTCAAACTCTTTTATTCTATCAGATAATGATTCTACAGAGTGATGGATAAACTCGACTGATGCCTTTACTTCCGAAATTTCGGACTTCATGGCTTTAATTTCAGCGAGTTCCTTTTGAATGGACTTAAGGCCTTCAGACAACGATGGAAGTGATGCAATTTGTGTTGATAGCCGTTTAAGTTCCAAAAGTATACCTTCGTTATCAATAGTTGTAGCTCCTCCTGAGGACTTACACGAGCTGCATTTCCAATTAGTTTTTCGATCACCCAACCTTCGGTATCCTGCTTCGGTAAGTCCCGCGCAAGGTAAATCATACCGATTCTGGCAGACAGAACACTGAATTCCGTCGACCTTATTTTCATTACAGCGGTTGCAGTGAAACATTACGTTATGATAAAGGTTTGAGAGACTATTCTTAGACAAATGAAAAATGACGGGTAGTTGGTTAATTCCGATTGTGTGGGGACGTGCGAACTGGTTGTCGTCTACCAACTGACCATCTTACCATCTTAGATCACATTGTCATTTAACATCAGATGGTAATATGAAATTATGGTTAAAACGCTAGAACATGTACGGTGTTATTACAAAAAAGTTAAATACGTATTGAATACATGCTTTAAAAAAGTTACGTTTTAAATGCACCGTGCTCGCTGATTGTTCGCCACTTTGTTGGAACGAAGTTCCTTACGGCAGGCTTGGATGAGGTAGGAATTTTGCTGCGCGACCGAACTGAAAAAAATGTGATAGTAAAACCGTAACGAAAAGTGCGTGGAATAAAACCGTTAAATGAGACGTGCGCAGGCGCGACAGTCGTATACACAAGCGAGTAATGTATAATACCTTTCTCTTTCTCCTTTTTTGTAATTATTTCTATTTCTATGTAATTTTATGTTGTCAAACAAAAATAAAGAGACATATTTTGTTATTTTAATTGATAATTTGAATTACGATTACATAAACTTGAGCACGATTTTTTTTTTGCAAATTTTGCCGATTCTACATTAGCCGAAGAAACTTCGTTCCTACCTGGTGTCCCACGACACCACATTCTTTTTTCTTTTGTCTCACTTTGGTTAGGTTAGATTAAACTTGCGAAAAAGGATAACGCGAACTTACTTCGCGCGAGTGCGTTGCATTTAATACGAAACCTTTTTAAAGCAAGTATGCGATACGTATGTAACTTTTTTGTAATAACACCGGTAAAGTATAAATAAGCGTTTTCAACTACTTTGTTAAATTATAATATTTTGTAATTTTTACTTTAAAACTTTGGTTTTCAATGAATTGTTGTTACTGAAATTAAATAAATAATATACCGGTAAATATATTACTAAAATTGAAGTGTCTGTTTGTAATACCATAGCAACAGTTTATTATTACCAGTAGCTCCTGGCCGCAACTTCGTCCGCATGGAATAGTTACCTACTAATGCTAACACGCAGCGAAAGCTCTCAAAAGGAAAAGCCCGATTTTGAAACATTGTTCATTGGTGCTCCGCTCCTATTGATCTTAGCGTGATGATATATAGCCTATAATCTTCGATAAATGAGCTATATAACACTGAAAGAATTTTTCAAATCGAACCAGTAATTACTGAGATTGCCTTTTACAACGTTACAAACTCACAATATTTACCTCTTATAATATTAGTATAGATTGTTACTTGGCATACATGACATACTTTATATTATTTGCTGAATGGATGTGGAAGTATATGCGGTATTTATTACAAAAAACCTATTTGAAAATATTGTCTAATCTGTTTGCTTGTTCCGGCTAATCTCAGAAACGGTTGGACCTATCTTGGCGGTACTTTTATTGGCAAGTAGTTGAAGTTATAAGTAGTAACTAAGGCTACTCTTATTTTAGACTTTTTGTAACTTATTAATGTATATATAAAAACAAATTAGGGTTCCGCGGCAATATAATAAACTTAACAAGTATTGTACAGAACCAAACCTGCACTTTACACAAAATCCTTTTTATTAGATTCCATGCGCTCGAAGTCGCGAGTAATAGCTAGTAGGTAAATAAAATAAATAATCCAAGACAAATAGATGTCTGCACCGTACCTCTTTTAAATTAGCAAAGGGAATATTTAATACTACGAACAATTACTACTTGATATCTAAGTAGAAGGAAACTAGTAATTGTTTCTTTTATAAAGGAAGCATAAAAAATGAGTCGTCGGTATATTTCTTTGTTTGTTTTTAACTACCAAGTAAAAAGATATTTTAAAGTTATCTGTATTGTTAAGTTATAGAAATAAATACCAAATGAACATTTTGAAGAACATAATACATAACATTAGATCTTAACCGTGGCTTCGTCCACGTTACTTTCTTTCATGGGACTTACACTGGTGGATAGCGAATCTTATAAAAAGTGATTGAGATTATAATATTTTAGACTAGCTGTTACCTGCGACTTTGTCTGCATGAAATTTAGCAAGATTTCAGAGAATTAATTAACAGCTTATTGTTTACAGTTCGACATAATAATTATTAATAACTTTGAAGATAGAAGTGGTCTTCTTAATAAGATCTTAGATCATAAACGTATTACGTAAATATTTCCATAACTCAATTTCTTGAGGGACAGGCAAGCGTTTATTTTTTGTATAGTCACAAAATCGTTATCAAAATGGCAATGTATATTAAATGTAATGTAAATGTAATCATTATAATAATATTTTAAGTTATTATTTTATTAGTTCCTTATACAGTGTAAGTGAGCACTAAGGTAGTTAGTTATATGGTGGGTTACAATTCAAAATATGTTACTGATGGTAAACCTCATTAGGCACGCATTTAGTATTTATGTATCTAATGTATACATTACATATAACTGTAAGTGACGTGCATCTCGTACTTAATTTTTTTTTACAGAGCATTTCTATAATTGTACATGGCCTAACAATTTTATAATTATTTCATACAATAAAAACGCGTGCGGAGCCGCTGGTACAGCTGGTATTTAATAGATTTGTAACATACACATTCTGAATAAAAATTAACATGAAACTATTCGTTCAAAATTCAATATTCAATTTATGAGTAAATATTTGCATACGAAACGTCGGATGTAGGCAATTGATTGCGACCGGCGAGAGTAAACTAGCGTCGTAAATGCAGACAAAACTGAAATAATAGTGAAAATGCACAAAAAATGTAATACTTGAAAGAACTTACAATTTAGTGCGTGGCATTAGGTGTAATATTTTTTTAATGTGAAATTTTTTGAGGGAAAGGCTTTGAAATTCTGATCCGCTAACTTTTTGTATTACGAAGAGTATTGGGGTTAAACACTGTGTCGGGTAGTATATTGAAAACACCGATTCTCGTCGGATCATCGGAGTTAAGCAACGTCGGGCGTAGTCAGTAACCGGTAAATGGACCGCCTGGAAACACCGTGTGAGGTTGGATTTTTGTTGCTTTTTTTAGTGTAGTACGAAGGTTTCACTTCTGTCATGTGTCTTTTACGATACACCCTGTTTTTTAATTGAAGGGCTTTTATCGCCTACGCGACTATATCTCTTATGTAACATGTAACAAATTTTACCGAGATACAAAATTACCAACAGTTTAACTTAACAACCTAGCAGATTTAAATTAAACTAAACTAGCTGATATCCAGGACTTATCTGTCCTCTTTAATAAATTAACAATATATTTTATGTATTGAGGAAAAAATCTTAACCATTACACCGTTTGCCCCACTTCTGCACGGTAACAGAACACACGTCGCTAATCGTTTAGTGCTCTAAAATGGCGATAAAGATATATAACCAAAGTTAACTCATTGCATTTCTCTTATTTTTCGTATTTGATTAGTTTAATCGAGTTAACAGATACGAAATACATAATTAGCTCGTGACGTATACATGCTGGTACATATGAGTGTTGCACTAAATTGTAAATGTATAATTAACTTGGCTAGTTTAGTTTGCTGAGATTCGCGTTGTTGCATCCAAGCTAAGCCTAAGCTGAAGTTCGGCCGATTTGTCATCCTTGAGCTTGTTGCTAAGTAAGTCCGGTGAAGCAGTGAAGACCCGTCATGCTAATGACGTATAGTCTTAAAAAAATATTTACGGACAATAATTTTACGTGATAAGATTCTAAAAAACATTGTAGAAAGGTTGCATACTTTTATGAATTGAATTATACTATATATAGATAAATGCATCACAAGCCAAACACTTAGACCGATAGCGTCTATCTATCGCTTGTTTCGCGCTCTCGCTTGCACGCTCGGCTCACGCGAAACGTGACAATAAGTTATGCTTTTTTGTGCGTGCAGCTAGCGTTCATCTATTTATAGGACGTTATCACGTCAAAAATTAATATGTACCTATGTGTTATTAAATTAGTACATATGTGCATAAGCTTAATAGGTAATCGTTTAAAATCTCCTCGAGGGCGGCTGCCGACTCTGTTAATTAGAACAAATTCATAGACCATTCCCAGTTAGACGGACGTAACCTCCACTAATTGCGTCTCATTTAAAAAAGTACGGTTTCTGCTATTAACCTACATTCATTCGCTTTGGTGGTTTTAAAACATTCACACCGGTGCTTAAGTACTTACTAGAGAAAAAAATCAGAGTGGATCATAAACATAGAGTTCTAAAAAGCAGATGAATAGCGACTATGTTCGTAATAATACAATAAAGACTGCTATTTTGATCATATTAAAATTTGTGTACTTCAAATATTTAAAATGCCGTTGATTAAAATAATGTTTATTACCAGTTGCAAGGTACCTATAATGAATTGATTAATGCAAGTATACTATACTTCATAGTTTCTATAAATGTTAATTGATTAAGCTTCTTTTTTCGAACTGATTACGCTATTGACCTAGCAGCTTCATCGGATTACTTAAGGCACTCAACCGATTTTATTTGACAACTAACTCAAAGGTGAACGGCATACACACCTCGGCTTGCGCTGTTGCCTGACTCATGCAATTCGCGACCTATCTGAGCTAACCTAAGCTAAACTTCATATTCATACTTATATGGGTTATTGAAACATATATGTGTACCAAGCATACATACCTCAACAACTCTTATATATATTTTTTATATGTGTTTTAATAATTACTCTCCTTGTCAAACATATATTAAATTTTATTTACTATCACTAACGTTAATAAATTATTATTTTTTTTACTGTTTAAAATTTATAATGAATTTCAAAATTGTAGTAGACATACGACGGTACGATGTCAACCTTGTGGAAACGGTTCAATTGCTTAATTACGGTAAGGAAAGAAACACTTTCAAGTATTGATATGGCGTTCTCCTTTAATTACATTGCAAATTTTATAATATAGCGTTTTTAAAATGACGTCAATTTCGATTAGAACTCCTTTTTATGTATCGCGGTTGACATACAATCATTTTGTTTCATACAGCGTTACTAACAACACTGAAAAGTTATAAAAAATGAAATCACATTCTACTGGTACCTTTAAAATGAATATGGTGTTTTTTAAATACCTTGCTATATCACTAGAGGACAACCAATCTCGTTATTACGATATTTATTCAAAATCATTTATTTTTATCGTTGTCGTACTGTATGATTTGTTGCTAACCATAAATTTCTATTTTTTACCAAGACAATTAGATGTTATTATAGGAGAATTGATATTTTATTTTACTGAATTAGCGATGGCGTCTAAAGTATTTACATTCGCTCTTAAGCGTTCCGATATCCAAAAAATATTGGTTTTATTGGAAGGCAACTTATTTCAACCAAACACCGATGATGACATTCGTATAATTGAAAAAGCAAAAACATTTATAAGAAGATATTATAACACCGTTGCAACTGTTTCAGTGGTTTCAAATTTAAGTCATATTTTACCACCAATCATAATGCATATATTTTTATCAGCAGAACTGGATCTACCTGTTTGTAGTTATTCATTTTTACCGCAAAAGTTTGTGGATGTTTTTGTCCTTCCTTTATATTTATACCAAGCACTTGGCATGCACGTTCAAATGTGGTGTAATGTTAATATTGATTCATTTTTTTTGGGCTTAATGATATTAACTATAGCACAACTGGACATCCTTGATAATAAATTAAGAAAGATTACTGATGAAAGAAATAATTTAAAGAAAGATGAAGTTAGTTCAGCTGAAACCTACATCGATTACACCAATAGACTAAATGATTGTATCATTCATTATGATGAAGTTGGCAAGTAAGTTAATGTTATATTTCTGTGTTTAATTATCTCTAATTCTCTAACCTAACATTAGTACTTGCAGTCCTCGCAAAAGTTTTGACTCTGAAGTAAATGAGCAGAACACTAATTTAGGTATATTATATGCATAACATCCATAGAATTTAAGGATAAATGAATGTCGATTTTAGATTCGTATAATAATATTTGAATTTTGTTTAGAATTAAGCTCTTGACTATACTATGCGCAAGCTTAAAATTACGGTTATATTCCTACCATATAATACATATAGGTGTATTATAACAATATCTCATCTAATGTAAACTAATAATGTAATCCAAGATGTTCACATGCGTTGTTAGCATGCTAAGTTATCATATCCTGTTAAGCAAGTATAAATAGCTGTCAAATACAGTTAAGTGAACACATATATATGTACTTTGCGCCAGATTTACAATTTAAAGGTGGTAGCATGCGGGCATTAGTAAAAAATTTACCAGTTTCATTAGTATCATTACTTTCCTTCACTGTAAGTTCAGGCTCATCTTGCGTCGATCGACGCGGTGTCTCATGACACTTCCAGAGGGCCATTATTCCTTCAAATTATTTTGTTAAAACTGAATTCATATTTAATTATGCTATGCAGTTATATAAAAATTACGGAAAATTTAACGAGTTAAAAATGATATAGATAAGTGTAAAACGTTGAGTTGATGCATTTATAAATTTTATTACCAATAACTTGCAGAGTTGGACGCTTGAACAAAGGTTGGCTTTCATGGGCCAGTAATAATATAGTTTTATATTGACGTGCATTATATTCGAATGTAGTACGAATTTTACAATAAACTTTGTTATGTCCATATTGCAGATTTTGTAAACTATTGCAAAAAGTATTCAGCATGACCTTGTTTATACAATTCAGCATGGCATCCTGCATCATTTGTGTTTGCCTAGTTAGATTTACTATGGTGAGTTATTACAAATATTAGGAATGATTATTTCAATTATTATCTTGCAATCTTCTCCCTTATATCTCGTGTCCTTGTAACTAGTTTGAATATTACATAAACAAATTATTTGGATATTCGGAATTGAAACATAGGAACAAGACTTCAAAGGGGTTAGTAAATTTAAATTTTAAATCAAACAATATCTAATTATTTATTTATATTTTTCAGCCTGCTCCTTTGGATTACTACGTCTTTCTTGCTACATATATGTCCGTTATGATAATACAAATTTTACTTCCATGTTGGTTTGGTACTCGTATTATAGACAAGGTAATAATAACTCTACACACTGTACAATGATATCCTAATTTGCATAATGATGTGGCCATATATTTTTAGAGTGCTTCACTGTCATTGGCAGTTTACAACTGTGATTGGACGGCCAGAACGAAACAATTCAAAAGTAATATGCGAGTTTTTGTCGAAAGAGCGAACAAGCCCCTTTCAATAACCGGTGGAAAGATGTTTCTTCTTTCATTGACTACATTTTCTTCTGTAAGGTGTTTTAATTCAGATTTTATGTCTCTCTATTTTGATAGGTTATAATTTCAGTCTTAAGTTCAACTTTTAGCAAACCCACATATTTTCAATCGACATTAATAGGAAGTAGATTTTCAACTTAGCTGATCTTTTAAAATGCTTGTTATCCTAGAACTTAGTTATTTATAAACCGACTAGCCTCTGCCGGTGACTTCGTTCGCGTGGGATAGATACTTCGGGCTAACGCTAACACGCAGCGGAAGCTCTCAAGAGGAAAAAAAAACCCGATTTTTAAACATACTTAATTGGTGCTCCGCTCCTCTTGGTCTTACCGTAATGATATATAGCATATAACCTTCATCAATAAATGAGCTATGTAGGACCAGTTCTTGAGATTACCCCTACAACGTCACAAACTTTACTTCTTTATAATATTAGTATAGATTGTAGAAATGTTTCTTTTTTATAAGAGGGTATTCTGAAACGCGTCCCACTTTAATGCAATTAGTATTGAACCTTGAAGATACAGTAGGAACACCACAAAACCGAACAGGAAATGCGTAATGATTGAGAGCTATATTTATGACAATCTAAGACTTGTTTGGTCTTGATGACTAAAGGACAAAGACGTTTGGGTGCATTTATCTAAAACGGGATTTTTAAAAGTTGGTTTTATTTTTTATTATTTATTGTCGGATAGATAGGTTTTTTGCTATTCTTTGTTATAATTAGTCACAATTAATTACGATTGAAATTAGTCTTTACGAGAGACTTTCATTGTTGAAATATCAGCGATACGATGACATAAGCTCGCAATTGCACAATAAGAGAGGTGAAATAATTAATTCAAAAATATATAATAAAAAATATATTGCAGATGTCTAGGAGTAAGCAATATAATACATTACAATACTTTTTAAAAATGCCTTTCTATTTGTTTGTATGAACACGCATCACTGCTAAAGTACTGGATGTAAAATTAACACTCGAAAAGAGAATCGTACAGCATATCCTCGGGAGTAACTTAGTGTATGTTTTATTAAATTTGTCTACTCTATCAAAAGTTATTGTAGTTTTAATGACGACACGGCGTATTTACGACAGGAATAGACTAAATAAACTTAATAGACTTAATACATTCATATGACTTTATTAATCACCGTTTTTACATAGGCTTCCACGCAGACGAAGTTACGGGCACAGCTAGTATTAAGTAAAAATGAAAAGTAATTTAAAAAAAAAAGAATTAACCGGCTTCAATATCAATTAAAAACTCATAAGGCACTAAAAAGCGAAAAATAAATAGTTTATCAAATTAACCAAATCAAATGAAACATATGAATATGTGTACTACCTAGAGATGTATTGGAAGTCGGCGCCACACGGGAAGTACCAGCTTTCAAATACAAAAAGAATCATCAAAATCGGTTCAACCAGTCCAAAGTTATGAGGTAACAAATATAAAAAAGGGTCGAATTGATAGATAACCTCCTCTTTTTTTTGAAGTCCGTTAAAAATATGGTAATTTTAAAGTAACATGTGTTTATTTTATAGATAATGAACTCAGCATATTCTTTCTTCACTTTGCTACAGCACATGCAATCAAGAGAACATTAACAAAATCAAGCATTGAAGATGTTTTTGTGAAATATCTTTGCAACTGCAGATTATTAATATGCAAAAAGACATATTTTTTGCTTTTGCAATTTTGGTGCACCTTCAAAGAACGAAATTACATAAGCATTCATTTATAAATGCACATAATTTTATACCTTTGAAATCTTTAATTAATTGATACTAGTAACCATAAAATGGACTTGGATCGGCCACACTTTGCGAAGGGACAACAGCCATATACCTAATCAGGCATTGGGCTGGAATTCCCAGGGCAGGCGGAAACGTGGTCGACCTAAACAAACTTAGCGAAGATCTGTGCTCGCGGAGTTCGCGAACATTGGGCTTACTTGGAGTGAGGTGAAGCGTCAAACCATCGACAGATCGAGATGGAGACGCATTGTGTCTGCCCTCTGCCCCGACAATTTGGGGAAATAGGATCCCAAGAGAGAAAGAGAGAGAGAGAGTAACCATTAAGAAGAAGATTGAAAGGATTAAAGACTCGTTATTGTTGTGATGTCAATAATACACGACTCAGTTAACGACTGATTTATTTAAACCCACCCACATATACAACAGCTATTAAACATTTTACATACTTACTATTAAGTAATTTATGTCATGTCCAAAAACATTAGGTAGCAAATTAGAGAAAAATATAAACAATGTATGGCTTAACTATTACGTCTATACGCTTGTAGTATAATCTATTGATGAGTTACATTATCTTATCTAAATTTCTTTTATGCATTTTATCTATAATTTAAATATACTTCTTTTAGTACAAAGGTAACATTTATGCTAGTAACATACAAAATTAAGACGTCGAGGAAGAGTCGAGTGTTTTGTTGGTCGTTCTGGGTTCAGTAATATTTACGTTATCCGAATTGGTGATGGCTTTGAAACTATACGTTACTGAAATTTAGACTTCATAAATTTTTCTAGTGTTGAATTAAAGATAAAAGAGATTTAACTTCACTAAATCACAGAATTAGCCACTGTAATGTTAATAGACCTATCGAGGGTAGCCGACATTGGTCGATGTTATGTTTTAATGTGGGGTAGTTGCACTGTGAACGGCCCATATAAGGGGTGGCGCTTGTTCTATTGACATACCCCCGTCCGATACGCTTCCCTCGTCCGATACGTTCAGGTGTGCCACAAGGCTCAATTCTCGCGCCCACCCTCTTCAACCTGTTCATCAGCGACCTACCTAAGCTCCCGGGAGTCGAGGTAGGTTGTTATGCTGATGATACAGTCATCTACGCCTCTGGCTGGCGGCCGAGTGTTCTTAGAGATCGCATCGAAGAAGCCGTTAGCACACTCGGTGATTGGTTTCTTCGATGGCGTATAGGTATTAACCCCGATAAGAGTGCCGCGATACTCTTCGATCCTAGATATCGCGATAATAAGCTAAAGCCCATAAGGCTATTCGATTCCGAGATTCCTTGAACCACCGAGGTCAAGTATCTCGGCGTCACTTTAGACCGTCACTTAACGTTCGATCCTCACATTAAGAGAGTGCGAGACAAAGCCGCTATGGTCTTGGGTCGCCTCCATTATTTACTCTGTCAGAAGAGCAAACTGTCCCTCAGACATAAGCTCACAATATATAAAGTTTGTATTCGTCCGGTAATGACGTATAGTTGTCCGGTTTTCGCCCACGCTTCAGGTTTTGCATACCCGGGCTCTGCGTAAAATCACCGGTGCTCCTTGGTTCGTCCGGAAGGCGGATCTCCACAGGGACCTGGAGATGTCGTCTATCTGGGCGTATATAAAATCACTTACAAATAGCTATTTTGAGCGAGCCGCGATTCATCCCAGTCCGTTAGTGGTATCCACCGCAAATTACGAACCAGTGCCCAACGCTGGGCGTTATAAAAGACGTCCGCGACACATTTTCACCGATCCTCCCGACGATATCATGTCAGCGAACGATCAGTACCAGCCTGTCCCTCGTAACAGAGCGTGCTCACGCCCACGCCCGCGTAAGCACAGATCGCACCGCCGCGGTCTGGGGGTTAACTTCGCTCCCGCACACCCGATTAGGCCTCCCACGGCAGCGGTTCAAGCTTAGGTTCGATCCCTCGGTAGGGAGCCCTTGAGTGCGTTGCTTGCGTGATATGGTGACACACCCATACATCACTGCTACAACACTACACGATCACCTCCACACACGTGCACGCCTACACGCTACACATTTTGGTGGAAGGGTTATTTTTGATAAATTTTTTTCCCTTATCGAACTGAAAAACTCTCAAACACGTGCACGCCTACACGCTACACATTTTGGTGGAAGGGTTATTTTTGATATTTTTTTTCCCTTATCGAACTGAAAAACTCTCAATTTTTCCGACAAAAATATATGGAGGAGTTGTTGAGGCGGATATGCTTGGTACTCATATACGTTTCAACAACTCAAACATATATGAATAATTAGCTAGGTTAGCTAAGATAGGTCGCGATTTTGCATGCAACGGGCAACAGCCAAACCGAGGTGTGCCGTGCACCCTTGAGCTGGTTGCCAATATAAAATCGGCTGAGTGCCTTAAGCGCTCGCCTTAGTAGTCCGGTAAAGCTGTTAAGACCTTGCTAGGTTAATAACGTAGTCAGTTCGAAAAAAAAAAAAAGTATTGACATATTCTTTCGGTGGCCGTCGTATTGTGCGATAGCTCCGTTCGAACTCGTGTCGGTTATTTAAAAGTGATTCATTGTTAGAATTGATTCTTAACAGGTTATGTAAATTGGCCATTTATGTTTTTTCACAATTAATCAATAATTTATTTTTGTTTTTCATTTATAAATTACGAAAGATATATATAACTTAAGATTTGTGAAAAAAAAAATGTTGCATTGTCTTAAAATAATATATTTCAATGATTTTTAGAAATGTTTGTCTGTCCATCTATCGGTTTATGTATACTCGTATCACTACTAAAGCATTACGGTTACGATAAAGTCTCAAGAAAATTATAAAGCATAGTCTAGAATAACATTTAGTCTTTGTTCACTAAAATCAGTTCACTCTCTCATATGTTATTATAATTTTAATGGCGACGCGACATAAGTATAATAGAAAAGTAGATAAGTAACTGGACTTAATACATTCAAATGATTTTATTAGTAACTGTTTTTTACATTAAGTATCAGGCAGACGGTGCCACGGGCACAGCTTGTTTACAATAAGTAGGTAAATGTCAAATCCGCACCTTGGAAAATAATAATGTATAGCAGATCATCGATCTGTTAATCAGTGGATGTACACATTTTTGTTCAAAAACAAAGGAAGAGGAAACAATGATTCTGTCCTTGAGTATATAAATAAGATGTCCGAACGTGACGAGGGTACCATTACAGTTTTTATGGATTCTTTCAGCGGGGTAAAGCATTTACCTGGCACTCTTTGTTTAGGTCACAGAATACATTGTTAATGTCCGGACAATATTGCGTGTGAAAATAGTGTTGATTTGTGACAACGTTGTGTTGGGGAAAATATAGTAATTACAACGCAAATTGTTGGTTCCAACTAAGGAATAATCACGAATACAACTCCAATATATCCATTTGTTTCCATCGGTGAAAAAGGATAAAAATTGCGCTCGCACACGTCCCTCCGCCGCGCAAACGATGATTTAGTGGCGATCCTTGGATTTATTGAGGCCCGACTCACCCAGCGACTTCAATGAATAATAAATTGAAGATCTTTTCCGATATTATTGATACTTCGGGTTTCTTCGGGTGATCTATGTTCGGGTGAGAATTGAAACCCTTTTATTAAAACATATATTATAGGACACGTCCTGACGGTGACAATGAATAATACGCTCCTTGTTGCGACTATTCCTTGTGCTCTACTCTCTTATTTCGGCTTTTATTACTATGGGATTATTTATAGCATGTCTACCTTCTTTCTGTTGTATTTCGGTTGTAAATCTTTTGTTTCATCTCTATTTAAGTGTTAGGTGACATAAGTCACTCTAAACGTAGTCTTCTATTTATTAATACGTGAAAGAAAAACTTTGTACCCCTTTTTAAGTGAATTGCGAGAACTGAGAAACGTGAAGTTTTTTATACATAGAATGCATTAAAAACACATGAAATTGATTAAAATATACATTATTCACACTCCAGCTTCAATGACATACAACATTTACACACATGTAAATGAAAAAGACGTTTCGCCATCCGCTATTTCACTCTAACGTTCTAATTACCTCTTCTCATCCTACATTCAATATTTTTAACATGGCTAACGTTTCATACCTTACATTTACTTTGAAATTAACTGGTCAAATTGTAGTTTAATTTCATAATATAATATGTAAATTAATAATAAACATTAATAATGAATTGAACTGAAATTATCATTATTTTCCTTAGTCTTATTAAATGTCAAAATGAATTATGATCGAATCTCGACCACTAGTACAAATAATTCTATGTGATACTTTAGACTTAAAACAAAACATATACCCTCAAGAACCAATTAATTTTACATTGAGCAGGAAGATATCGGCAATAACCTGGCTCTTGAAAAAATATCCGATAAACAAAGGTGTCTTCTATCATGGAATCTAATAGAAATAGTAGTGCGCCATATAATTAAAAATAAAACAGGTTATGTTTCTAATATGAATAACCGAAATCTAATTTGCTCCAGACTGTAATTACTAGTATTTGATGGTCTTTCAGTTAAACAGTTAGATGTATCACACTTGCACTATACTCGGTTTCGTTTTCGCCCTGCACTATCAACCGAGGTTACTATCGTATCTATATCGATTGACAATCAAATGAGCAGTAAGTTACGCGAATCTATGGTGCTCCTCGCTTCAGCTGGTGCTCTGAGAAAACTTTTGTTTTATTGTAACTTGCACATTACATGACTTAAAATACCATATTAGATGAAGTCAGTTTATGATTTTCAAGTCGATAAAACCTTATTAAAAGAAGAAACAAATATCATTTTTCGTGGTATGCCATTAATAAGGGTATATAAATTAAAATCTAAAATAAAAGTTAAAAACATGGGAGTGCTTACAGTTTTAATGAAAAAGTTGACCCGTAGACTTGAGTCTTTAACCTCAAGACTTTCAGACAATACATATCATTGAGTTCGTCAGTTGTAAGTAAGACTTCTATGTTTAAATTTGCGAAGATAATTCCGAAGGCCGTACGTACAAGATCCTTCGGGTAGAAATTCGCCTTGCAAAGATGTTCTCATGACAGCGGTAAAGCAAACATATGGTAGTGGGGTTAAAACTTGCCCCGCATGTAAAATTAGTTAAATAACTCCCAGGGATCTTCGCTCACTGTATGGAAACACGTCTTTGCTCTAAACTCGAGTAAATTAGACCAGAACTTGCTCGTATTAAGCTCGCTTTCTAAATTAATCTACGTACAGTGGGTAATTATGAAAAAACATTGTTCGCAAACTACAAATTTATGTCTGATGAGGGTTTTGTTTCGCTCACTACTTGAAGTCTAAGTAAATAAAGATTTTGTGTAAATTTATAATGTAACTTTATTAATAATAACAGTCGGTTACTTTGATGTCAGGTACGGTGACTATAACGGGAATTGTTATGAATAAACTTGTCAGAAAGGAAATTTGTTAATGAGCGAGTAATTACTCTGAAGTTATTTGATAATCTTTAAACTCTTGTAATATATTAATTAGAAATTCTTAAAATATGACTCATACAATATTATTATCCTTAAATATACCAAAAGTCTATATTATAATATTGAAATGCTTTTAAAAATATATATTTTATTAATAATACAATGTTTTTTGGTGTAATTAGTTGTTTACATTTATGTAAAACATTTAAAAATGGTCAAATAGTATTTTAACTGATCAATCGTCAATTAAAATTGGGTGAAATTGTAATTCCGTAAATTTCATATAAATAAATAGACGACAAAACAGTTTACTACTTTTTTCCTCTGATTTTCAACAGATTTTTTTTTGTTTGGTAGTTATTCATGAGCTGCAGTGTAGTCAACAAAACATGTCACAAACAGTTTGTTTTTTTTTTTTCGTTTCCTTGACATTAACGAGTCGAAGCCTTTATTTGGGGGCACGCCAGTGCCCTCGCCAAGTCGAGCAAAGTAGAGGCACGGTCAAACTATCTATTTCTCGAAGCAATTCAGGCGATTTTTGACCCCTTGTTGTGGATAAAACTAGAGGCCTGAATCTATTTTATTTAAAATATATATACTTTTTTTAGTACTGATATGTACACTATAAGGTGTTGTTAGGTTAACTAATTACGTAATAACTGAAGACAGAAGGTTCCTTAAGTAACTGAGGGAGGGGGCAATACAAAGGAGGATGCAGGACCTGGCGGACGCGCGCTTCGGGACGTACACCGTGGACGCCGTCCGCCCGGTCTTGCGGGAATGGATTAAGAGGAGATGGGGCTCCTTGACGTTCAGGCTGGTGCAGGTACTCACCGGACACGGTTGTTTCGGGTGGTACCTGCACCGGATCGCTCGCAGGGAGCCGACCGCCGCCTGTCACGAGTGCGTTGCTGAGGAAGACACCGCGCAGCACACTTTATCCGAGTGTGTTGCGTGGGAGGTGGAGCGTCGCACTCTGGCGGCGGCAGTAGGGGGAGATTTGTCGCTGCCGAGCGTGGTTTCGTCCATGCTTGGCAGCGAACAGGCGTGGCGAGTAATGGCCTCCTTCTGCGAAGAGGTCATCTCGCAGAAGAAGGCGGCGGAGAGGGCCCGTGAGGCGGACCCACTAAGTGGCCGTCTCTGCCAACGGGGGATTGGCAGGAGGAGGCGGCGCTTTGCCCAACTCCACCTGTCACCGTAGCCGGACCTGAGGGGTTGAGTCGGGAGGCCCATCTCATTGCACAGGTCCGGTGGACGAGGGGGGCAGCTGGTGTGTACCCAGTCTGCCTCTCCATGGGTAGGAGCCCGTCGGCCACCTTCCGTCGGGTGGACCGTTGGGGCGGGTATATAAGGTTGATTAGCTTGAACGATCCCTTGCCGCCCCAGCAACACGGTCTGTCCGTACACCGTGGGGTTTTAGTCCGTGCGATTCGGACAGAACCCACCCTCTCCCCCGGGAGAGTGGGTAGCCATAAGGGATTTCCCCACGTTAAAAAAAAGGTTCCTTCAGTAGTGACTTAATAGAGTAACCGACTTGGTATTACATGAATCTCACAACTTTTTACGGTAGAAGAACTGAGTTGTGAGACTTGGCTTTTCTTTAGAAGTTTTGTTTTTGATGGCATTTGTGAGTCTCTATTTGTAATAATCCACAATCTTTACATCTCCTAATCCAAAACATTTGTACACTCTTGTCAATAATACCTCTATAGTATTGAGACTTAAAAAAACAATCAGCTATGATCGAATCTGACCTCTGGACGTAAAGTATCCGTAATATGTCGTATTTTCATTTATGGTATACATTCTAAAACTAGTCTGCCGAGGAAGTAGTTTAATCATTGTGGTTGCGATGGGTAGGAAACCGTCGATGAATCCAGTACTCACGTGCTCACACTGATTAGCAAGCAACCAATTGCGGTTGTGCGCTCACTGCAACTCTGGATACGAAATACACGTAATTTATCTACAATATTTATCTCAGTTCGACACAATGAACACGTAAACCGACAAGAATAATGAAATGGTTATAGACCAAAATATTAATTAGTCGAATAGAAGTGTTATGTTTTTATTAATACAATGAAATTTCCATTGTTGAATAACGATAGACAAATTTAACAAAGACTCGATACAAATATTTTATTGCTACGATTCACAGTGATAGCATTTTTCCAATATGGATTCGAAATGATTACCTAATTATTTTATTTTTTACTTATTTATTTTTTAGCCTTTGCACACGATTTCACTCGTGTTAATATATATTTGAGTCATCCCTGAAGAATAGTACTATTTTTGACAACGTGTATGCAAAATTTCATATTGTTCGGTTGAGTAGTTAAGTCATGAAAAGGTTACAAACAAACAAAGACACTTTCGTATTTATAATATTAGTTTGGAAGTGCAAGTGACTATTAGATTATTACGCTGTAATTATCTTTGGATAAACAAAGATATGTTTTTGATTAATCGATATATTTCAATTTTGCAATTGCAAATATTTCAATTACTGTTTGTATTTTCAATTAAATGTAAGATCACTTCTTGTTATTTAGTTAACAGTCGGTTCCAATAACCTATCTATCTAACTGGCAGTTAAAACAACTGCCTCAGCTAACTATCGGCTCGTTTTTCAATAAACACAGATAGAAAGATAATTCTAACTTTCCTTGTAAACTATCTGCCGAAGGGTCTATCTGTTACCCGAGTTATCTAAGTTCATAAAAAAAAAGTATAGCGTTTCAATAACAAAGTCAAGAATAACGTTTTGGTATTTTACATTTGGTACTTTTAGCATATAGTAAAAATGACAATAGCAAACCGTGTTCAATCCATACTATTTTTCAATAATAATTAATTTAAAATATTATTATTGCCTATTTAAGAGAATTTTAATAAATGTTAATATTAAATATGCTTATAACATTTATCTTAAACATTTAAATGCAGAAACAAAATGTATCTGTGGGACGTTCTTAGTGAAGTTAGTTGATTCTTTCTATCTATCTCTGACCTTACCCGAGCTTAAGGGAATACTATTATTGAAACACCAGTCATAGATAGATTAGTTAACCACGATCTATCACAGATAACTACTTATATTTAACTAGAGTTAGATTATTGAAACCAGCCATAAATAGGATGTGATTTTTCTCAAAATGGCTTCCTCTATTTCCAAAGAAGTTCAAATTCTATTCTAAGTTTAAATTTATCTGCTTTAGTAGTCATGGCATCACATGCAGTAGCGAGGAATGACTTTTCTATTTATCTAAAGAGTCAAGAAGCTTTGAACCGGTTAGTTAGTTGAGCCAGTGAGTACTTTAAACCGTTTCCACTCTTGTAGTGGTTTACTCTCTGTTCGATGGATGTTCGAGAACTTTTATTTGAAACGAAAAACTTATTTATCTCAAGATAAGATTCACTTTAAATTTATTTACTCAATTTTTAAACTAGTTTTTGCTCGCGACCTCGTTCGCGTAGAATAATGACTTTGGGCTAACTAACACGAAGCGCTAGCTCTCAAAACAAAAAAAAAAAACTGATATTGAAACATTTATCATTTGTTCCCCGTTCCTATTAGACTTAGCGTAATGATATTTAGTCAACAGCCTTCCTCGATAAATGAGTTAACTAACACTGAAAGAATTTTTCAAATCGGAGCGGAACTTTACACATTTCTATACAAACTTTCATCCCCTATTCGCTATTGTTATTTTAAGCTCTTGAGGGTAAATCTTTTACAAAGTTTGAATGTCATAATTATTTATATCGACTCAACAGTTTAAAAAATAAATTCCAAGCTATTAGCTCTAATAATGACGATACAATTTTTCAACACTTTTTTGGTATTAAAAAGTATATAAGCCTATGTCCTTTCTCAGACTCTAAACTATCTGTGTACCAAATTTAATTTAAATTGGTTCAGTAGTTTTGGCGTGAAAGCGCGACAGAAATACAGACATAGTTACTTTCGCGTTTATAATATTAGTAACGATATTTAATACCTAAATTCCTTGTCATTTTGAGATATATATCATATCAATAATGAAAATATTAATCATTACTTCCTTACTAATATCATAAATGAATCAAAAATGTTATTCCCGCCTTACTATGTTTAATATATTTTATTAAGATGCTGTTAACGTATTATTCTGTAAGTTAATTTCTATCTGCTGCTATAAAATATTATGCGACAGCTTTTCGCAAAGTTCCGCTTGAAACTATATTCCATAATTAACAATCGTAATTAAATTTATCAGCCGTCATATTAACAAAACTTTTGGAAATTTTCTGCAATGGATATGAAAGCAGTGGTATAAAATAAATCCATTTATTCAATGTTTTAAAGCTACGTGGTCTCTTCAAATCATTGAGAGAAGAAAGCCTTCGAGTTGATCGGCTCGACTAAAAGTTTTCAACAATAGTACAAACATTTTGCGGCGAGACATACAACATTCCGCTTTCAATGTTAAGAACCCATCTGTTTTTTATCCTTGATTCATGTATTCATAGTTTTGTGTACAATAGCGCGTTAGTGTTATCGTGTTTTAAAAAGTCTTATCATTTGTACGGTAAATAAGTGTATTGATAATACAAATTTTAATAGACGTATAATTGCAGGTAGCCCTACTAACCCCTAATATTACAATGCAAAGGATTATCTTTAGTTGTATGTAGGTATTTACAATATTTAGAAATTATGTTTCCAAATAACAGTCATTTAAAATAATAACAAATAAATTTTTGTTATAACATAATTCTGTCTGAAGAATTAACTTTAATTATTCTATAAATTCAAACGAGCACCCCTTCACATTATTAGCATTCACAACGTAACTAAAGTTGAAATAAAAGGGTCCAAATATTTTGGGTCAACTTAATTTACATGAAAATTTCAAGTTTAAGTTCCACCACTTTAGAGTCCGTTTCGCTTGTTCTCGACTTCTGTGTCTTCACAATTAATTTAGTATGAGGAAATCTCCATTCCCTGACAATGTTACGGCATTTACTTTCCTAGAATCGTGACTTTAATTTCAATGAGCATATTCGAATAAAACATTAAAGATCATCTTGTTATTCATTCGTTTAACTAAGTTTCTCTGTAGATTTATTTAATATTGTTTAATTAATACTAAAAGTATATTTTAATATGGGTTTGAATATTAATCAGTGTGCTAAATATTAATAAATATCTTCAAGCACCTAGCAGCAGGGTAATGTTTTTTTGAATATACATACCTCTAGTTCTTTAGCACGATTGGACAAATTTTGAACATATTTAGGTATCGTTAACGGCCTCTTAATTTTAGGAGTGATATAGCCTATTTTGATTTAGTCTATAAATAAAATCAAGATGATGGATAGAAATAAGTTCTTACGTACCATTACTAAGCCGTTTAAACAACTCGTTCATTATTATAATTTAAACATTGTGCAGTATTTTTGTATAGCAATAATTCTCAATGCTTAAAGATTTGGACATATGTAAATACTCGAATATATTCTAAAATATTGCTGGTATTAATATTTATTGGAGACAAGAGGAGGAGCGAAGGGAATGGCGCGGCGAAGCCAGTCGTGAAGGCGCCTCCAGCCCCAGCAGTAGCCCCGTTGGGCATGGACTGGGCCGAGCTGCCGACCCCTGCGTTGGCGACGGACGGTGCGGCGTGGTCCACAGTTGTGGGCCGTAAGAAGAAGGCCGCCAAGACCCAGGCTGCGGCAACTGCGGCCCTTACGGCCCCGCCTGCCAGGCCGAAATTGCCTCCCGTCCTCCAATCGGCTGCGGTTATTGTAACTCTACAGGACACCGCAGCCAGCAATGGGTTGGGCTACAGGGAGGTAATGATGAAGGCGCGCGAGCACGTCGCCCTGCCCGATATGGGCATCGCCGACGTGCGTGTTAGGCCGACGGCCACTGGGGCCCGCAAAATCGAGCTGCCAGGCCAGAACAAAGAGAAGGCCGCTGAACTGGCCCAGAAGCTCGAGGTGGCGCTGGCCGGAGTCGCCACGGTCGCCATCCCCACCAAAAAGGTGGACATCCGAATCGTCGGTCTTGACGACTCGGTGTCCGGGGAGGAGGTATTGGCGGTCGTAGTGGCAAAGGCCGAATGCAAGGCGAAGGCCATTAAGGTCGGAGAGGTGAGATGAAATTGGGGGGGGGGCTTGGTGCAGTCCACATGACGCTCTCCGCGGAGGCGGCCAGGAAGCTTGTAGATGCCGGCAAGCTCCTGGTAGGGTGGAGCGTCGTGCGAGTCCATCTGTTGGAGGAGAGGCCCATGCGCTGTTTTAAGTGTATGGGTTTAGGGCACACCCGCCTCTTGTGCCCCCGTCCTCCAGCAGAGGTGAAGGTTGCTACCGCTGTGGCGCAGCGGGTCATAAAATGACCGAGTGCAAGGCGGAGGCGGTCCGCTGCGCCGTCTGCGCAGACGCTGGGAAGCCCTCGGGGCACGTGATGGGGACCCGCAACTGCAGGCCCCCCACCACGAAGGGTAGGGACTTCCCAGTAGTGGAAACAGACCCTAGGGCGGCAGCCGCCAGGTAGGAGGAAGTTGCTATGGACCACTGATGGACCACTGATGGACCACACCATACGCAACTTCCTCCAGGCGAACCTCAGTGGCGGAGTGGGGTATCGGGCTCGCGGTCGCCGCGGAGCCGTACTGCGTTCCCTCCCAGCCACACTGGGCTGGTTCCGTGGCGATCGTGGCCGGCCGAGGTTCGCCCCTGGCGGTAAGAGAAGTCGCCTACGTGGACGGCGACGGGCGGATCGTCCGGCGGGCTACAAGGCGGGGCGTTCCACAGGAGTCGGTCCTGGGGCCGCTCCTGTAGAACATGGGCTACGACTGGGTGCTCCGCAGCGCGCTTCCGTATGGAGCGCGTTTAATCTGCTACGCGAATGACACCCTAGTCGTAGCCCGGGGGGGGGACGGGACTGGAGAGAGATAGAGCACCTGGCCATGTTGGCCACAACACTCGTGGTCAGGCGCATAAGGAGGTTGGGCCTCAGGGTGGCCCTCGAGAAGACCGAGGCCATACTCTTTCATGGGCCTCGGTGGGGGCCACCACCTGGGGCCCACATTATGGTGGAGGGCGCCCGGATCAAGGTGGGTGCCCACATGAGGTACTTGGGCCTCACCCTAGACAGGCGGCGGCGGCACTCGGCCGGTTGCTCCCCAATATTGGGGGGCCGGGTGCCGTCGACTCTTCATGGGAGTCGTGTGGGCGATGGTCGCCTACGGGGCACCGGACTGGGCTGATGCCCTCAGTCCACCAACGTGCGCGCGCTGCGCAGTACGCATCGTACGGTGGCACTGAGGGCAATCCGGGCATACCGGATGGTGTCATCGGCGGCGGCCTTTACGCTCGCCAGCTCCCTTCCCTGTGAGCTGGAAGCTGGGGTGCTCGCCGCCGTGTATCAATTCACGGCGGCGAGGAGGCGTAGTGGGGAGCCTCCGGCTCCCAGGGAGATAGAAGTTAAAAGGTGGGAGTTACGGGAGGGGGCTATAGGGAGGTGGATGCAGGACCTGGCGGACGCGCGCTTCGGGAGGCACACCGTCGACGCCGTCCGCCCGGTCCTGCGGGAGTGGATTGGGAGGAGATGGGGCTCCCTGTCGTTCAGACTGGTGCAGGTGCTGACCGGACACGGTTGTTTCGGGTGGTACCTGCACCGGATCGCTCGCAGGGAGCCGACCGCCGCCTGCCATGAGTGCGGCGCTGAGGAAGATACCGCGCAGCACACTCTCTCTGAGTGTGCTGCGTGGGAGGTGGAGCGCCGCACTCTGGTGGCGGTGGTAGGAGAGGATTTGTCGCTGCCGAGCGTGGTCATCTCGACCCCCTCAGTGACCGTCTTCGCCATCGGAGGTCCGGCAGGAGGAGGCGGCGCTTTGCCCAACTCCTCCTGCCCCCGTAGCCGGACCTGAGGGGATGTAGTCGGGGGGCTCATCCCCTCATTGCACAGGTCCATCGAACGAGGGGGGGCAGCTGGCGTGTACCCAGCTGCCTCTCTATAGGTTGGAACCTGACGGCAACCTTCCGCTGGGTGGACCGTTGGGGCGATTATTCAAGGTGAATAGCGTAGAACAATCCCTTGCCGCCCCAACATCACGGTCTGTCGGTACACCGTGGGGTTTTAGTCCGTACGAGTCGGACATAACCCATCCTCTCCCCCGGAGAGGGTGGCCATCCATAAGGGATTTCCCCACTTAAAAAAAAAATGGTATTAATATTTATTACTAATGTTTCATGTAAAATATATTTGTCAGTATAATTTCCAGACAAGTTGTGCCCCCGGCCTCGCACGCTTCTTTTCTAAAAGTATTATCGATTATCCATTAATATTCAAATACATTCTATATAGAAATGTCGTAAAAACATGTTAAGAATCAATTTAAAACAATTTTTAGAATAAGTTCCAAGCATTTCGTAAATGTTTTGGAGGGTAAACGAATTTTTCCAAAATTTGGTATTGACAATATTAAAACTAGTAAATAGTTACTAAACGATGAAAAAATTAAGAAATAGAAACAAAAATAGAAGAAAAAAGTGTTGAACTGTTTTATTTTCCATTTATATACATAAATAAAATGAATAAATTGTGTTCAGTGAAAACACGATACATATAAATCCTTGAAGTCTCTTCTATATTTCAGGTTTCCATTGAAATAAGTGTATTAAACTTAAAATTCTTTACACGTATGCCGGAGAACTTATATTTATAAGCCACTTTTTAATATTACATTGGGGTAATAACAATAATCTACGGTGTATTTATCGATAAAAAATTTACTACACCGAAAGTTTTTACTGCCGGTTGCTTTTTGAGCGGGTAAATAATACGAGTGGCCGTCGCCCACGGGAACAATTCATCACAACCGACTACTTCACCAGAACTAACTTCCCTCTCCGGACAACCCTGGGATAAATGTGCTTGAGAGAAGCAATGATTTTCAATCACGGTCGTAAAATGTATTGTAATGTATAGAAAAGTAATCTACTGAGAGTTGTATAAAATATTAGAAAGCTGTTTGTTCTATATTCGTTTTATAGTTTAAAGAATAATTACATTATCAAACTTTTATCTATCTTCTGATATTGCATATTCATTCAAGGACCGGGAAAAATTAAGTAACGTATCTTGGTATTCTCGCATAGCTTCATGTCTTCTATGGTCCAGAATAACTGCATATTAGCACACTAACAAGGTTGTTAAAGATAGATTAAGAGAGTATTTCTGTTCTGTTATTTTTTTAACAAATAAACTTCTGAAATTGCCGGATTAAAACTTCTGTGGAGATGGTGTGGTAGAACTTGTGGTGGCCTAGTAGTTTGACCGGTGGAATAATATTTCGATGTCCACAGGTTCGAACCCTGGTATGTACCAACGAATTTTTCGGAAATCGTGTACATTTACTAATTTAAATTGGTAACACTATTGGCTGACGGTGAAGGAAAACATCGTGAGGAAACCTGAATCTGAGAAATGTTCTTGTAGTACTATTGTATGTGGGAAAAATATAGAACTGTGGATTTCTCAGTTTGAAATGGCCAATACGTCGTGGGCTGGCGTGGTAATTACGCCATACCTTCCTTCGGGAAGAGGCCTATAGCCCTGCAGTGGGTCTCTTACAGGCTGGTGATAATGATGATGGCCTTTTTTTTAATCACGGTGCGATCCCTAACGGGTTTTCTTCCCACTAGGTAGGGGAGAGTAGGGGAATTGGGAACACTTAACTTCAAACGCTAAAAAATAATAGAAAAAAGTTATAAACTAAATCAAATTTTATTGCTACATGAACTTTAGTTATCTATGTACTTAGTAGTCATAAAACGTTATTTTAAATTTACGTTTTAATAAAAATAAAATATAACTGAAACAAAAAACATTGCCGTTCCTGTTTACCCGATACCCTATGGGGTAATTGAGATCATCCCGTGGGGGAAATGGAAATGGTATGAGGTAGTCAAGAAAGACGTTTAATCGATCTTTCTTACGTAATTACGAGGCATCTGAAATCATTTGTAAAGTTTAAATATTTTTACACATTCAACCAGCAGTACTATGGGTAATTAGGAGGGTAAGGGGTAATTGGGAACGTTCCAAATTACTCATCTAATGCCGTTCCCAATTACTCGAAACAGTCAATATACATAAAAATTGCCGCCTCTCTCAAAAGCATTTTTTATTACCTTCAATCTATGTTGCATTTGAAAACAGATACTGTGTGTATGATATGAGCGAAAACACAATATCTTTGAACTCAAAAATATGATACTTACATGTGTTATAACTGATGACAAAAATTATATCAAAAATACAAAAATAATTGTTCGACTTACCGTGACAAAACTAGTGCGTCCTTTCAAACCCACTTTCGCATGCGCAATGAATGGCTTTGCATTCAGCCGTAGAATAGATTCGCGACAGTGTAGTACGGGGGGATGTACTATTTATCTAACTGTTCCCAATTACCTGCCGTTCTCAATTACCCTACTCTCCCCTAAATAAAGATGCGTTATGTCTGATTAGCACGGATTAAAGCTCCATGGTACCTACATTACGTCTACTCCTCCGACAATTGTTGTCCTCTCCTAAGGGGCCCCGACTTCGGTTTGAGGGGTCAAGATGGTAGACCCCTCAAGGGGGAGTGGGTTTCGAAGCAGTCTAGGACCTCAAGAAGAATACACGTTACCAAAAATACGAAAACGAATTAACTGGGAGAACGAATGAATTATAAAATTGCTGTACATTTTGTTAGAAATTTAGATGGTGCGTTACTTTAATTAAATTCATAACTTTCAAATATTCTTACTCGAATTTGCTTCTCAAAATGTTAACTTGATTAAAATTTAATTCGAATAAGAACAGATCAAAATTATGGTTATAATTATTACTTATTATTTCTAGTCTAAGCTAAGATAGTAATTTTTGATGCAGTAGCTCGGTACGTTATTGAAATCATTTAATATGATCACTGCAGAATAGTATAAGTAATCATACAAATAATCGAAGCTGAATTTAGTCAGAAATAGGTTGATTGATGAATTCTACAACTTGGTGCATACCTTGTAACAGAAGTAATACAGCAATACAGTAGAAATGGATGAGGTGGAGGTAGTATATAAAACCTTGCTAAAGTTCTGTCAATCATTAATACTTTAAGATTTCTATCGAGCTGCTATTATCCTAACGGGCCTTTATAGTTTCACCGGACTAAGATATTCTAAGTGTTAATAATGACCCGACAAGCGAAATTTGTAAATTAACAAACACTCCCTTTGGGGTTAATCTGAGAAAATACGTCATTTCGTATAAAAATAAGACGAACCCCATTTATTTTTAAAGTTTTAGTAAAGTTGAGTTAAAGAAGAACTTAATCCATTTTAGGCAGCGCCATAATCTCAATCAATCTAATTATTTCGTAATTAATCTCTCGTTACATTGGCATCAAGGCTTATATTTTATTTAAAAATTATTATATTTTGGTGCTGTTCACTGTTGCTATTGATATTTCATTATTGAACTTGCATTTCAATTATCATTTTAAAAGCTGGTATTAATAACGTTTAGTTCTTAAAAAACTAGTAATATCTATATTGAATTGTAATCATTTAATTTAGCTCAATATAAGTATCACAGAATTACAAGTAAGTACTTAAATCATTATAATAGTACCAGTAATATAGCAGCATTATTGTCATAAACAAATAAAATCCATGTATAAGTAACGTACTCGTGAACCATAAGCAGTCATCTGGTTTAGAGATTACAAATTAATACTAGAGTGTTATTTAAATACACTAGCTTATACTTGTATTAAATACATACATGTTATAATATTCTCCATTTTCTAAACGGCTTGACCGATCGGTCTACGGCTACCTGGATAATTGATAGTTATTGATAATTGATAATGGTTGGACCCGACAAGTGATGCTGCTGTCGAGATGTATAATAATCTTTTTTAGTTTATGAACAAATTATTTTATTGGGACGTATGAAAAATTCAGTAAAAAACTTTTAGCTTTTTAGCACTACCAAAATTTTTTAAATTTGAATGAATGAATGAATTTCGTGGAGGAATCTTTTTTTATATCATAGTAGGCAAACGAACAGGTGAATCACCTGATGTTAAGTGATCGCCAGCGTCCATAGATGTTGGGGGGGGAGGTAAGAGGAGAGGGAGAAGATGAGGAGAGGTGGGCCCCCGGCGCTCTCACTGACCGAACGAAACGCAAGAATGTAAGTACGGTTACTTCACGTCGGTTTTATACGAAAGGGTACTACCCCGGGTGAGCTGACCCATTCATGTTGAAGCAAGCTTCAGCGTTGCTCTACCACCTAGAATAATCTTCGTAGATCTCCGTCTCACCGGGCTGCATAGGTGGGAATGCTCAATCTGCACTGACTAAGCCCCGCCGGGATTCTTCTTGCACCCTTTAGCCAGGTGGGCAGGAACTGCCCCTACAATACTTCTACCCGACCCGGCAGGTGTTGTTGGCGTTTCAATAGAACCCCGACTTGCAGTCTTTAGATGGAAGGTCTGGTATTAGGCCTTCTCCTCCTGCAACAAACACTATGCATCTTAATCATATAAGCCTGTATTAGTATCTACCGTTCAGTGTTTGCCTACTGAGTTCACAAGCGATTATTTATAAGTACGAAGATATATTATAATATCCTATTATTAAACATTGTTAAAAGTAGCTATTATTCCTTCAGTAATACAAGTTTCGATTAATAGAACAGTATTAATATTCGTATCTGGATAGTTAAAGTTAAGAAAAAGCGTATACAATAGGAACGGAAGACGTTCGCCATGATGGAACCCGATTATTTTTCTCCAACACACCTGATGTTGACGCGGTGACTTTTTCATTACGAATAAACGATTCACAGCTCGAGAAATGTAAATCATTTTTGCATTTGAGTGAATCAGTTAATATGAAGACATTTCGTCTTTAAAATCAGTTTATAATATTTACATTTGTACATATATATATTTTTTTCGCACAAAGATCATTTGGAATTGGTAATATAAAGGGAGAGAGTGATCGCAATTCGATACGATTTACGATTCTTTTTTTTTTCGAACTGACTACGCTATTTGCCTTGCAAGGCCTTTAAATCTCAACCGATTTTGTTTGGGTAACTAGCATAAGGGTGCACGGCACACCTCGACTTGGGCTGTTACTGAAAGAACCCGAGTCTAATCTAGCTAAACTATTCACACATATATTCGTTTGTGAGTCATACAATTGAAATTGCATGATTCACAAACGCTTACATGTGTATCGGAAATGAAACGAACCAAACAATCGATTCAGATTTACTATTCAATTCCATGACTTGTTGCCTGAGTGTAATATAAAAGTTAGTATTTTTTTAGACATAATTAAGATACAAGTCAGAGAGTCGCGATAATTTTAAAGTTCATTAAATGTCTTAAGATTGGCAATCACCTGCACCTGACAAAAGTATCGAACGATTTGATAGCAGAGTCTTTCTCTATCAAGCCCAGAAGATCGAATGGGCGTGTACGAAGATTATCACAAAGCATTATGTGCCTTAGTCTCTTCGTGCTAAACCCGGTGCATTTTTAAAGCAAATGTTCAAGGTTTTGCACACATGTGTTCTTGCCGTGGCAAGTGTTATCTATACTCTATATTAATATTATAAAGAGGTAAAGTTTGTGAGTTTGTGACGTTGTTAGGTTGTAGAGGATAAAATCTGGAACTACTAGTCAGATTTGAATAATTTTTTCAATGTTATATAGCTGATTTATCTAGAATAGTTATAGGCTATATATCAACACCAATAGGAGCGGAGCACAAATGAAGAATGTTTTAAAATCGGAGTTTTTTCCTCTTGAGAGCTTCCGCTGCGGATTAGAAATACATAATGTCCTTATTCCACGCGACTGAAGTCGCGGGCAGAGGCTAGTCGTCAATAACCTTAAAGCGATTAAGGTACTGCTCACAACACCCATGTCAATGTGCAAAATAATGTAACCAAATTATTTTTTTAATTTGCAGTAACATAAAAATAATTCTTAACGTATTTATTAAAATAATTCGTATGTAAGATAAGATTGAAAATAATAAGCTTAAAATGAGAATAATTCATTTTTAACAAGGCATCTGGACAGTAATTGAACAGGCTAATTCAGTTTAAGTTGGAGCTTTATCTGAAACTAACAGGTTAATTAAGTTAGCTCTATCCAAACACTGTGTTTGTTTATTCAAGGAGCAACATGAACCAATAATAAGTTAAAACAAATTAAAAAGTATTTAATCTTCAAAACTAATTTTATAATTGGGTTTAAAAATCATAAATAAATATTTCGTCATTTTATGTATTATTAAATATTATGTAGTACATATATTATATTTATTTTATGTATTTTTTTATATCATAGGAGGCCAACGAACAGGCGGTTCACGTTATATTAAGTGATCACCGCCATCCATAGACACTAGCAACACCAGAGGAGTCGCAAGTGCGTTGCTAGCCTGTGTTTGTTTGAGAGGGTATGGAGGAGGAGGGGAGAGGGGATGTGAGCTTTCGGCGCTCTCACTGACCGAACGAAACGCAACAACGCAAGCATTGTTAATTCACGTCGGTTTTCTGTGAGAGGGTGGTACTACCCCGGACGAGCCGACCCATTCACGCTGAAACCAATATAATAATCTTTTTTAGTATTACTTCAGCGTGGCTCTACCACCTTAAAACGAACGAAGCTAAGACAGTTTAGGAATAGTAATAGCCCGTCTATTACTAAACTCACTTTCTGCCGTGAAACTGAAGTGTTCGAACTATTGTGTACCCACTCTAAAGAGCATGTTTAACCCTTACACGTTAATATGAGGATATGAGGCTTCTCAACTCAATCCTCAGGAGTATGCAACGTATTATGGACTGGCCTGGGATAGAACTCCGTTCTTGTTCGATATTAGTTACCTATAAATAATTAGAAACACTAGATATAACTAATATTTTTTTACTGCATCTCATTCTTACATGATATATAAAGTAACACCTGTCTGTTTGTCCGTTAGATAGCTTATAGCTGAAACTCCATAGAACTTATTCTCATGGTTGTTTCTAAAGTCAAACTCTGGCCAAGTTTAAAGTTATGAAGTGATGTATGGAGAAAGTTATGATATTTTAAAATTAAATTTCCAAAAGTAGTATAAAAATATCAAATAAACTATTTACGACAATTTTCAACAGGGTAACTAATGACTTAATTGCTGTGAGTAATCTTACTTCATAAATCAAACTAAACATGTTAAGTACAACATGGCAACGATAATATTAATCAAATTCAATATTTTGATCATAATTAAATATATTAGTTAAAAAAAAGTAAAGCCTTCTTCAAACAACAACAACAATCATGCATGTATTTAAGCCATGGGCATAGTAAGTACTACATAGAAAGGAAAATATATATCACACACGAAGCAGTTCGGTATTTCAATATTATAGGCGGCAACATTTCGTTTACATAATAAGTGCCTATTCCGCGCAGCCGTGCGTTAATGTGAAAAATTACACTCGCTTCAGGCCGAAAGAAAAAAAAAAAACGCTCGTTTTAATCAACTCGTTAAAAATCGTATTTTCGAATATAATCCTGTGCCCGGTTACAGTGCGGAAATGGTAATGAGAGTTATTTAAAGAGGTTCCGTTTTGCTGGAAAAATACGACATTTTGAATTTAGCCCAAATAAACGTGTACGTGGACTGGAGTGTAATTACGTGAATGAGTAATTACTTGAGTTTGTGGACATGATGCATTTCTAGATATGAACTGACTCTTCTGTGAAAGCTATATGTTGTAACTGGTTAGTTTGAATTAGTTAGGGATAATTAATTAAATTAGATGTTTGAAGCTTTTTTAATAAATACATAATGTTAAATTGACATCAGACTACGACTCATATAATCATATTCAACGAGTATTTTATGCATATACTTTGTAATAATTATTCTGAATATGTAGTACAACTGTATACAACTAATTCTATGTAATTATAACATCTATACTAATATTATAAAGCTGAAGAGTTTGTTTCTTTGTTTGTTTGGTTGAACGCGTTAATCTCAAGAACTACCGGTCCGATTTGAAAGTTTCTTTTAGTGTTAGATAGCTCATTTATCGAGGATGGCTATAGGCTAAAACAGGTTAAAACCAATAGGAGCGGAGCACTAATGAAGAATGTCTAAAAATCGGGCTATTTTTAGACCATCCGCCGCGTATCAGTGTCAGTATTATATGCGTTGCCATGGTAACATGATATCATTCTATCGGAAATATTATTAGGGTTTATTTTGTGTTCCTGTTTTATTCTATGTTAAAAAAGTTTATTCTACGTTATTTTTAATTCCAATTTTTGATCATAAGTAGTACGTTGCTATCGCAAACATTTTTAAAGTCTATTTTGTGCTGCTATTCTAAAAGGTTAGTAGTAATAATATTCGTCCATCAATACAGGCGAAGGAATTAATCCATACTGCCAATTCTGAAGTTCTCAATATAGGTAGTTCTTATGATTCTCTACCCAGTTTTCTTCTATGTCTAAGTCAATGTAAAGGTATAAGCGCCAAATCTTCTATATAATATTTCGTAAATTTTTATCTTCTTAATTTTCAAGACCCCAGAATACATGCTCCGTGGTATTATTTTTCATTCATTTCACTTATGCACAATAAACAAACCATATTACATAAAACGTCCCAATTTAACACAATATAGAGTCAAATAACACAAGATTATGAATAAAATACAAAACCCCCTACATGACAGATTGAAATACCGCCAAAAACTCCTGAAAAAGTTTATTCTACGTTAGTTTTGTTCCAAATTTTTGGTTTGTAATATATTATGTATTATAAATAAAGTGTGTGTATAAAATATTGAAATAAATACTTTTTGATGAATACATATATTTGCGGCGCTACAAATATCAACATCTTTTTTTAAATTCTGTCGATATGTCTGTTTGTTTATTTGTTCCAGGTAATCTCCGAAATGGCTGGACTTATTTGAACGGTTTTTTTTCTTAGTAATGACTACGCTATTGACCTAGCAAGGTCTTAACAGCTTCAACGGACTACAAGTAATATTTGAACGGGAATTTTACGGGTAAATAACTAACTAATTAGCTGTTTTATTTTAAGCTAGCGAGTTCAACAGACGATACCCGCTCCAATAATAAGACAAACTATACCTAACCTTGCCCAAAAATCATTTTATATATTGGTTAAAACGGCATGAAGATGCGTTTTTGATCTTATCGCGAACTGACATATAGACAGACGTGAAACACGACTTTGTTGACACTATGTTGTGACGAATTGTTATCCGTGCATTCGTATGTGTGAAATTGACCAAAAATATGTTGTTCACTGTAAACATGCGCGTGTGACGTACATTGTACTTGACTCCAAGAATAAATATAATTGAAAGTCATATGTTTATTTGTGATTTAAATTAAAGCAAGGTATATTAATAACTTGATTATATCAACAATATGGACATATTATATCTATATAATAAAAGATTGAACACATATTGTTCGATAATATATAGCTTAATATTTTCATTACTTTCTTATATTGTGTAAGTGAGTACTGAGGGTGATACATATATAGTAGTTTAAAGTTCTATGTGGCTTATGATAAATCCCATCCCATTCGATTCACATATATAATGTACTTCTTACCTGTTACTGTAGATGATGTGCGTGTCATACTTACAAATATTTTGAAAGAGTATTATTGTTGTTTACACATCTAATAACAATTTTAAATATATTTAATACATTCAAAAAACGCGTGCGGAGCCACGGGTAACACCTAGTATAATATATATTCAGCATAGTTAGACCAATCATTGTAAAAATTGGAATACCTAAGCGTTTTTCCACGGAGATGGTTTTTATGCTATGCGTTTTACTACAATCCCCACTACATGACACTATGTATTTTTTAAAGTTATAAAGTTTTATATTAAACTAGCCTCTGCCCGCGACTTCGTTCGTGTGAAATAAATACACTAACACCAACACTAACGCGCAGCAGTTCTCAAAAGGAATAAACGGCCCGATTTTGAAACATTTTCCATCTGTGCTCCGATCCTATTGATCTTAGCGTGATGATATATAGCCTATAACCATTCTCGATGAATTAGCTATATAAAATTGAAAGAGTTATTCAAATCGGACCAGTAGTTCCTGAGATTACCCCCTACAACGCCACAACATCACAACGTCACAAACTCACAAACTTTACCTCTTTAAAATATTAGTATAGATATGTTGTATCACTGTTTAAATTTAGCATGTTATTGTCAAAAGAGTTTTCAAAGGTATACGCCTTATTGAAATGACCGTATTAAAATTGTAATTTATAGCGAATTTTTGATATAAACGGATTTTTAATCATCCTGATTGGCCTTATCTAAAATTAAATTATAACTTTACGTGGACAAAGTTGCATGCAGTTGTTAGTATATGAGTAGCTCATCTATTTCACTTTTATGATAGCCAATATAAAGTACTTAACATATTGTTGACCGATCTACGAGTTAATTCGTGTATTCACGAATGCGTTTTTATTCGAAAAAATGGCAATACAACATTTAATAATAAAAATCACGGCCAGTAATATGCGACTCAGAAAAATTGTTTTTTTTTTTTTTACTTTATTTTGGCAATTTATCTTTCAGATGATTACTGCCATAGTCGCGTAGTCATATTACAAGCGTCATGCTATCTATCACTTCAATATTACTTCGTATAAGTCAATATTCTAACAAAATGGTGGAACCCTTGTTAGAACTTTTCAGGGAGTTTTTGTGGCATCTCAGAATTTCATGCTCCGTGGTATTATTTTCCATTCACTTGACTTATGCACAATAAACTAACTATATTACGTAAAACACCACCAAATTTACAAAATGTAGAGTGAAATAACACAATATTATGAATAAAAATCCACTACATGACAGACTAAAATCCCCCCAAAAACTCCAGAAATTTTTTTATTAAGAAGTTTTGTTTATTTTTTTAATTGTTAAGTTATTAGATATTGCGTTAAATGTGGTATTATACATTGTATTATGGATATAATGAGGTGGTCGTAAATCACCTCTATCCGTAATA
>JACEII010000005.1:933226-943241 GCA_014332785.1 Antheraea mylitta | reverse complement strand
TATTATGGATATAATGAGGTGGTCGTAAATCACCTCTATCCGTAATATTTGTATAATGTACCAATTAATATTACGTTCTTTATCCGGCTTGCGCAGGACCAATAAATGTTACTAATATAATATATTGGTGCAGCCACTCAAACAAGTTTTCGGTCTTATTAGACTCTGTCGTGTCAATATTCCCAATACTCTATCGTTCAGAGTCTACTTGGTGACCGTTCCGATCAGAGTCTATGATGTTACTGTTTTGAACAAGTTCATGTTCCTTATTTAAAGGTCTCGCAGCTGTAATGGGCCGATACACGCGCTCTATGCGTGTGGCTCGCTTAAAGTCGAAATTAGCTCGACCGAGACCCTCTAGGATGCGCACGTTTGGGAAGTAACGCACATGGATTCGTTCTTTTGTCATTATTTCCCTAGACCGTGGCATTGATACAGATTTATTGCATCTTGCACAATTTAAAACAATACTTATCCCTAATAAGTTATAAGACTATACGTTCCTTATTGTCCATATAACTTATTGCTAACACTGTTTCTACAAACTAACACAATACGTACGCCAAACTAAAGGGTAATAAATCTATGCACTTTCACATTCTATTTCTATTCACTATTTAAAACTATTCAATGTCACTGAGTGTCTTGCACATGCTCGCTGTCCGTAACACATTGCATGCATCATAGCGTTTATAAATAACTTGTTAATTGTTGTTAATTCACTAACATATTATAAATAGGGAATATGATCAGTTACGTGTAAAAATAATGTAAATTAACATAACAATAGAATACTTTTTATTAACTTTAGAATAGTATGCATAACAGCAACGTTTGCAATTATCACACAGCCGGCGAACTCGTAGCGCGATACTTGTTTCACTTTAAACCTCGTATGAGCAGACGAACGAGTAAACCGGTAGTTCTGTCTGAAAGCGGGATAATTGCGTGATATTACACTGCGAGTATTTTCGGCTACGAGCTTTATTACAGGATACGAGTCAACCCTTTATTGCTCTAGCGCTGATGTATTTTTTATTTACCTATCTTAATACAATATAACAGTACTGTCCATTGTCACATTTCGTTAAAGTAATACAAAATTATGTGGCACATCTTCATACAACTTCGCAGTGTTTTATAGTTTTAAATTGATACTTCTTTATTAATTTGAGTATAAAAGAATATCGTTAATATTTATTTTAAAATAAATGAATGTTGGCTAATGACTTATAATTTTGAAACTAAATATAGCGATAATATGTTTTCTCCAATTAATAAAATGTAGATAATCTTAATGTTAATCATTTTATGTATGTGCAATCGTTGTCAAACTTGTTGATCGCATTAATATAGGTGCGCAGAACACTAATTATGGTATAAATATGGTATATATTATGATTAAATAAAATCTATTTATATCTATACATATAATAAGAATAAAATACATTTCAATCATTTTTAGAAATGTCTGTCTGTCTGTTTTTATGAACCTGCATTACCAAGAAAATCATAAAGCATATCCTCGGTTGTAACTTAGTCTTGTTTCATTAAAATCGGGTCATTCAATCAAAAAATACTGTAATTTGAATGGAGGGCTCGAGTTAAGTACGAGAGAAAAGTAAATAAGTAAATGGACTCAACACATTGAAATGTTTTTCCTAATCACTGTTTTCTTTTACATACGGTTTCAAGCAGATGGAGTCGCGGACACAGCTGTAATATTTATAGTGACTAATATAATTAAATAGTTTATTTTTAAAAGGGACGCCAACACACATCAAACACAATACGTTCTTAGTTTTTTGGCGGGATTTCAGTCTGTCATGTAGTGGATTTTATATTTTATTCATAATCTTGTGTTTCTTGATTCTATATTGTGTAAAGTTGGTGGTGTTTTATGTAATATGGTAAGTTTATTGTGCATAAGTGAAGTGAATGAAAAATAATACCACGGAGCATGAAATTCTGAGGTGCCATAAAAACTCCCTGGAGGGTTCTAACAAGAGATCCACCATCTTGTTAGAATATTGATTGACACGCTATATTGTAATGATCGTACGACGCTTGTAATATTATTGATTACTCGACAATGGCAGTAATAATCTGAAAGATTGATTGCCAAAAATAAAGTTAAAAAAAAAAAACGTTCTTTTGTTTTACTCCATAGCCATCGCGATTATTGAAGATATGTAAATGGCCACTACACTACAACATCTAGTACAGATCTAAAAACAAATGTAATCGCAAGAAATAAGAACAGAAATCGATATAATATTCATAGCGAACTATTTAAAGCAGGGAGTGATTATCCGGAGATCCCCTGTTCCCGAGTCTTCGGTTTCAGTACGTGGCTATGTGGAAAATTTAATTCATTGCTAGTAAATTTATATGCATACCGTGACTGCAGTTTATTAAGAATGCAGTATTCGCCCTCTCGGTGCGGCTAAAATAAAGTGTTCAGACTCATTTCATCCTGCAATTCGGTAAAAAATATCGTATGTGGTAATTTGGCCTTTTAAGCTTTTAACTCAACAACATCGAATATTATCTGTATCATGATTATTATAAAGTCACTTTTAACTCTATTGGGGAGTTTTTGGCGGGGTCTCAGTATGTCATGTAGTGGATTTTATATTTTATTCATAATTTTGTGTTATTAGACTCTATATTTTGTAAATTTGGTGGTGTTTTGCGTAATATAGTTAGTTTATTGTGTATAAGTGAAGTGAATGGAAAATAATACCACGGAGCATGAAATTCTGAGATGCCACAAAAACTCCCTGGAAGGTTCTAATAAGGGATCCACCATCTTGTTAGAATATTGACTGACACGACGCTTATTATTGAAATGATTGCACGATGCTTGTAATATTATTGACTACGTGACAATGGCAGTAATAATCTGAATTGATTGCCAAAAATAAAGTTAAAAAAAACTCTATTGGGTAATAAGGATTTATGTATTTATTATTGTATGGATGATTTTTCTTGTTATTGCAAATGCTTTTCTTTTTGAATAAAGTATCGCATAGTTTTCAATAATTCAGCTTTGCACGGGCTTACTAAGAAAAAAAATGAGTATCAAATATTGCCTTTACAGTAAGATCAGGAAATAAAACGGCAACTGAACGTCAAATTATCAGTAATTTTGAAAATGTACGTACTAATGTATTTTGTGTCACTCGCTTATCATATGGAGATTTAAGACAATTTTTAATTTCTCCGTGCAATTTTGTTTTGCGTTGTCGTTCATATAGATCTTTTATTGATAATTACACAACAACTTTTTTTTTGTCTAAATAGATGCAGCCGTTTTAAAGTGACGTAAATACGTTTGGCAATTGATTGTTATTTATATTGATTTCATCACCAATTTACGTTAATTCGCGATAAAACTCTGCTAAAATAACTCTACCTAAAACTCCGCTAAGCTCTAATCGAATCCATTGACATTTGGCAAAGAGATAGCCCTGGGCTTAAGAGAAGCTTATAAGCTTCTTTTTGTGTACCGAAAAACGTAGCCGAAGATACAAGATAATTAGTCATTGATTATTAATAATATTGTGAAATGTTAGAATAATTTTAACACTAAAAATGAAAACAATGTATATAATAAAGATTCAGCTCAGTAAAAGTAATAAATATATCAATAAAAACTTTTATCATATTATGAATTTTTACAATACGAAATGACATTTGGATAGTCTCCAAAGTACTAATTTATGAATAAAACCAGAGCATCAGACACCAAGAAAAGTTGCTTTATGCGATCTCTTACAAAGTAAACGTCGAGGTCTCCATGAAATATGCATTAAATATTTACACAGCCCGGAGGCAAGCCATTCCCTTGAAGTCGACTGAACCGAACAGATTTGCAATTCACCGAACATCCTTTAGGAAAAAAACCGTCAATGAACAAAGCCAAAGGAAGTTGGGAATCGAAATGAACCGCTGAATTCTGACCTAAATAGAAATGAACATTTATTACAGAATTTCATGTAATGGTTCACTTTAAGTTCCGTGTAAATGAATATTAATATATTATTCTATTCTTTTCTAGTTACGTATCATATTATGACTTATTAAGTTTATTTGTAACTCGTGCTATTAGGGAAATTCTGTCTTTTGGAGTACAGTTTTTTGGATCTTTTGATATTAGAGTTAAAAGGCGATATATTTAAACGACACAGCGTAAACAAAACAGTCCAATTTAAAGGAAATCTTATCATTTTAAGGTTTTTGTAGACAAAATAAAGTTACGAATTTTATATCAATAAAGTGCTTTTAAAATTATGTTATACAGCGAACATAAGTAGACTAAAAGTATGTGATCAACCCTTTCGTGATTTGGTATTAAAAAATGTACTGTATTTGCGCTTAAACTGTAAGCAATCAACGCATTATGATTATTGTGATATATTATTCCCATACTACAATCACACATAATTTGGAAAAGTAACTCTTACCAGGAAAGGTTGAAGGAAGAAGACTAAGTCAATATACGCAAAAAGGTAGTGTGTAGGATTTATCCATATCTTTTCGGCGTGCCTGAAATCGAAGTTGACAAAGGCAACTCACTAAAAGCAGTACACGGAGTCACGGTCCTCAGCATTGAGGTTATTGACTGTCAGAGATATATGTAACTGAGCTACAGGTCACACGGGAATGTTCTTTATTTATTTGTCTACATTAGAGTTCAGTTATTCTCACTGGACAAAACACTTAGTTGTTACTACAAAATAGATACATTACTAGAAAAAAATGTAAATGAAGAACTATAGAAATTCACATGTGTAAATAAGAAAAATAAAGAAATTGAAATGAATGAAGCTCTGATTGTTATTTGTAATTCTGTAGATAATCATAAATCAAATAGACATAGACGAGAAAAAGGATAATAGTAACTACGAACGGAAGATGTAACTTGTAGTGGAAATAATTTGTGATTTCGAAATGCTATTGTAATTTTAGAACATATTTTAGTCATTTCCTATTATTTTGTTAGGTCTTTGTTTGAACTTTTTGATGAATGAAGATAACTTATAAGATATAATAGACTGTTTGTTACGATTTGGTTATCATAAAAATACTTAATGAGGATAAATGTGATACTTTTTGAATACTAACATTCTTAAGTAGTTTTCCCTTACTGCAGTTAACGGGATATGTTGAAAATCAACCTAATGAAACTCATCGGCAACCTCCTTGCGATGTGAAACTAGCAATAGAAATTGCTAGCATGCGTATTGGCAACTCCAGTATAAGTGAAAAACTTTATTCTTTATGCGAGCCGGAAATTGAATCCCCCAGAAGCATTATTGAGAGGCGTACGAAGACACAACTCCACCTCAGGTCTAGGTAACACGAGTATAAATGCTCTGACCTTTAGAAATTTAATCGTAGGGAGAAAGATCCACTCAAAACATTGTTCATAACAAACAAGAAACCGAATAGTTTGATGAGTTTGAGTAAAACATTGTGCGAGTCTATGTGTAAGAGAAAACGCTTACGTGGTTTAGGTACTCCTTGATACCTATAGCTGGATTTCTTTAATTGTTGGCAAAAATGGTTTATATTGTTAGTTTGGTGATTTTTTTTTTGTGTTTTATAAGAATTAAAATGCTATTTTTTATGAATAATTAATCAAAATTGTTTACCGAATTATGTCAACGTAATCATTGAAGAATCATTAGTCAACTGTTACGTCCCACAGGCTTTCCAGTAGATACAATTACTTATCATTTTTGTAATGAAATTTAACTTATTAAATAAGTGGTGCCTAAAATACAATTAAATGCCTAAAATATAATTAATTAAAATACCTATTAAAAATAGACAGTGATGATTTTTAGTGTATATCAGTTTTGTTTTTCTCTAGATAATTAGGTCAATAATTAAGCATCTATTTTATAATTGATCTGCAGTGAGAATCAACTAATGATTATCCTGTAAAAATATTGCTGACGACTAACCAGTCACGCTGTATACTAGTATTCTTAAATAAAGTTAGTTGTGAATGTAAACAATATCGACCCTACAACTGCCATACATTTAAGTTGTATAATGAAATATTACATGACTTTACAAGTTACGAGGTTTCTTTTTGTGGAAATTAGTTAATAATGTGTTCGAAAACTGCGTCGATGGACGCAATAAGCAATAAAATACATTTCAATAATTTTTAGAAATGTTTATCTGTCTGTCTGTTTGTTTGAACAAGCATCAATACTAAAGTACTACATTCACAATAAAACCACACCAAGAAAATTATAAAGCGTATCCTCTAGTAACATCTAGTCTTAGTTTTATAAAAATCGGTCTACTCTATCAAAAATTATTGTAATTTTAATGACGACGCGATTTAAGTAAGAGAAAAAAGTAGATAAGTAAATGGACTTAATACATTCAGATCATTGTATTAGTCACTGTTTTTGTTACCTTAGGTTACCCTCGGACGGAGTCGCGGGCACAGCTAGTAAGTAATATTTTTTAACGTTGAGTAACCTAAGTGCCTAACACGTTCTAGGCCCGTCAAATTATATATCGCCAAAAAATGTATCTCTCATATTATAAACTTAAGTTAGTTATAGTTAATTATTTGATTACAAGCGACGATTCGCACATATTTGTGAAAATAACGTGATCACAATTCAGGAGCTGATAAGGAGGGTCAAAAAGAATACAGGATTAAAAGCGATTGGCCCTCTGCCCATCCAATCTTCTTTGTTGACGTCTCCCGGGAGCCACACCAAGATTATCTTAACAAAGCAAAGGCGTCAGAGCCTTGTTCGAGCTTGTGAAACAATGTTATCCGCACGTACCTAATACAAAGAAAATAATTACAACTTTATTTTTTGTTGCTTATATATTTATTAGTGCTTTGATGTCTTTATTTTTTGAAATTTTTGTACTACGTTATTCCTTTGTTTTACATTTCTGAACAGAATACTGTTGAACATAATGCATTAGTGTATAATCGTGAGGAAAAGTATTCTTTTAAGGTCGTACATATAAAAAACACTTTGCCTTTGAGTGTCCGTTAGTGTTGTTAATAAGAAAACCACTGAACAGTTTCCTTTTCAATATTAGGTGCGTTCAGGTTTCAATGTCTGTTTTGTTTCAACTAATAATATATGAAACAAGTTAGGCTAAGAATAAGTTACATCGACACAAAATTATCATGATGCATACCAGTACAATGCTGACTATTATAATGTAAGTAAACAAATGTTAAGAACAGGAATTGCTAAAAAAAATTACGATCTCCTAAATTTAATTATCACATTTTTATTTACATAGTTTTTTTTATGTGTTTCTGGGAAGAATTTTGTAATGTATTAATACAAATTAATGGAGTTGTAATTATATCTATATTTTTACTAGGTAATAGATTTAAATTTATAAAAGACTGGCATCTGCCCGCGACTTCGTCCGCGTAGTACCAGTTACTCTGAGCTAACGCTAATACGGAGCGGAAGCTCTCAAGAGGAAAAAAAATTCCTATAAGTCTAAGCGTGATGATATATAGCCTATAACCTTCCTGGATAAATGAGCTATACAACACTTTTTGTTAATCGAACTAGTAGTTCCTGAGATTAACCCCTACATTGTCACAAACTTTACCTCTTTATAATATTATTATTATAAGTATTCGTGTATTAGCATATTAGTATAGATATATATGACTATCATTACATGAACGTTAGTGTAGTCTGGTGAAGCTGTTAAGACCTTGCTAGATCAATAGTGTAGTCAGTTCGGGAGAAAAAATAGAAATGAACGTTAGTAACTGCTGTAGTTAATAACTGAGTTGCAGTACTAACGTTTACCCCCTAAAACACTTTAAAGAATTATTGATTAATTTGACGATGTGCATAATTTCAAACGTAGCTTAGAATTGGATACACGAAAACGTGGAAAACAAAATAATACAGCACATCGTTGAAAATAATTAGGAAAAGATAAAAAAATCTCCGAGTCTCATGAAGAGTGAACAGATTTTCAACATCTTATAGACTGTCCTGAAAATGTATCATTTAAAAATTTTAATACTCGTACTTTTTGAAATACTTATATTTGAAACGACGATAGAAACGCTTATGCATAACACGGCTCATTCATTCATATTTGAACTTATAATGTAATTACAACGTAAATACTCTGATTTATAACTATTCTCTACACATCTTATAATTATATATTGTATGCGTATAATTCATTATATTTCCGATATTCCACTGTTTAAATAATAAATATTTCAAACAAAAAGTTTCTGAAGTAAATATGAAGATGTAAAATAAATCATGTAATGTGCAAAATTCCTTACAAAAATAAAAAAAAACACCTTAAAAACAATTCTATATTCAATGCGAGCAGAGTTAATAAATGTAAATACATTGTATATAATAATAATATGCCGAATAATTGTTTATAGAATTTTATGTCATGACATGTTATCTTCTTATTAGTTCTTATACTCCTTTTTTAACACTTACCTTGTTCAATAATAATAATAATATACAAAGCACTTTAATAATACTATATTTGTTTATAAAAGTCGCATAAATATCGCTTTAGTCGTTTCGGAGATTAATCCGGAGAAATAATAAAAAATCAATTTCATATATATGTGTGTGTGAATACAAATATATCGAAAATATTCTTAGTGAGACAAATTTCTGAAATTAAAGTTCGCTAACTTGATAATTACAGTGTAGGAATTCCAACTCGTCTAATTCACTTCAAAGTTTGGTCTACATAGCAATCTAACGCATTCAACGTCCGGCTGTAATGACGCGACGTCCGAAAATTCTGGTCAATATAACGGGGGTGTATTTCTGAGTCTTCGATATTGTTTCAAAGAGCACCATAATGTCAAAATACTTAAAAGTCATTTTAAATAAGGAATTTTAATCCTTGTATAATCCTTGTGTAAGAAATTAGAACGCCTTTTTAATTTACTTTAAATTAATATTGACATTATAAATGCACATTTCCTATTACCCTTGATAAGCACTATAGAAATATATGATTTGTGTACTTATGATGTCACGCAAGGAGATATTTTCTTTATTACAGATTACTCAAACATAAAAATAATTATCGCGAAAAGCATTTGCATTACCAACAATGTTAGTGAATCTATAAAAAAGTCTCTCCACTCTACTATTGTCAACTGCAGTTGCATAAGGTTTGGCCTTACAATTATATTGAATAACCATATTGAAAATATATGTTTATGAAAAAATAATTACATGAAAAAGTAAATGTCGAATGATTAAGAATCAGATAACTAAGCTTTAACGACCGGCGAGCGATTCCAATAGATCTAATATCCGGCCATATCGCTCGGGGAATCCATTCATATAAGGATTTTAGAGATTATAAATAAATTCTAGCTTTTATACCGTGACTTTAATAGGTTGTTAATTGCTTATTTTACCAGTCGCTTTTGTCACAGTAATATTTTTAACGAACACTAAGATGACTTAATTACTTTAATACTCTAGACTTATATGCTAAATGTAACATTTGTTTGCTAGACATAAGTCAACGCAAATTCTTTTCACTGATTTTACTGTTAATTCGTTCTATGAAGTGATAATTGTGTATACAAAGATGGGTACACTTGTTATTTATTATGTATATGTTCTTAATACATAAATATCAATGTTTGTTTGTTCATTAACTACACGCTGCTATACTGTTCACCCCATTGCAGTAAAACTTTGCATACATATTTTCAAACTCCTTTCATAAGGTACCTTTGATCTAGAGAAAATTACTGTTCCTAACTCGAGCAAAGTTGGGGGCATAATAGCTAGTTTATTTATTTGAAAAGTTTTTGATTATAATTACGTAAATAATTTGTACTAAATAACATGAGAACTTTTATTCATTAGCAAAAAATGACAGCGAAGAAATAATAAATGATCCCAAATTATTTCCAACATATATTTTTATTATTAAAATAACAACAATGACGTCTTAAAGAGCATAATATAGTAAATAT
>JACEII010000005.1:894512-928226 GCA_014332785.1 Antheraea mylitta | reverse complement strand
AAAACATGTTCTGTTAATAACAGCAATTACTAGGCAATTTGCTGAAATAATCATTTGCATACTGAAGTGAAACTCGACCGTAGACGGTAAGTTTCAGGCCCTTACGTTTACAGATGGTGCAGTCCTTTAAATACAGCGGTTCTAAACCTTTTTTTGCAGTAATGGAATAACAATAAGTATTTCTTGTATGTTATGAAATAGCATGAGCTATACGCCAGACGTTGTATTGTCACTGGAACGTCTAGTAACCATCAACCGTTATTAATTTCATTATTACTTATGAGAACTATGTTCGGACACCTCATGTCCTAGTATATATTGCAAACCAGACCCTTTCAATCAAAAAAAGCAATGCCAACACTTTGGGATTGTACCAGACTCAAGCTTAGCAATGAGGCTGCCGCAGTTGAATAATTAAATTCTTTTAATTATCACGCCAGGCGACGAAGTATAGCTGATTTCAAACGCAGAGGTAACAATAACTACTGCATGCTATTATTACGAGAATACTTCTCTAGCATTTAGGTTTTCTTATGAAATTTTTCAGTCAGACGATAGTGTTGTTAATTTAATTTTTTAATCACAGTTTCAACCATTACTAATCTCAGTAATAAATGTGCTTCTACGTTTGGTTTACCTATGTTTGGGGAAGATTATATTTTCTGGATGGAACATACTTTATGTTCTTTTCTGAACACTTAACAACGTATGTAAAATTTCAGAATGATTAATAGCTCAGAATGATCAGTAGCTAAGACGTGATTGCGTAAGAAACAAACTCATAAGCGCATTTCTAATATTAGTTACAATAACTATAATTTACTATATATATTTGAATACATTATAAATTTTTTTTTCCCCCACTTTTGTTCTTACCCCCCCCCCCCCCCCCCTACTCTTTACATCCTCACTCAACACCAGCATCACCCCATCTCCCCAACAACCACTCACCATCACTATTATTATTATTATTATTACCATGATCATTTAGTAATTAGGACCCTTTTACGTTGTGTATTGAAAAAAAATTTGTACAATCAAGTTGTTTTAATCTGGTACTCACAAGAACATTGCATTCTTTAGATTTAATGTAATTAGAACTTTAGAAAAGACATAACAACAAATATTAAATGCAATTAGTTAAAATCAAGTAATGAAAGTAATAATGAATATTAAATGCAGTTGTAGTACTTCATAGTAATAACACATATTTAAAACAGCTGTACAAAATCAAGTAAACAAAGTAATAACACGTACTAAATGTAATAATTTAAAGTCAAAGTTAATTCCTAAATGCAACATTGTAGACATAATATATTAAATTAATATATACATACACCCTATGAATACCCTCTATGAATGTTAAGTTATGTAATAAATGTGTGTTAGGTCTTGAAGAGTTTTTTTTTATTAGAGCCACCTCCTTAAGCCCACCTCAATTTACAGTTAAACCCAACAATCAACTTCTACCAGCATCGCCGGGAGTTTGTAGGTGTAAGAGGCAGAGATATAAGGAATTTAGGAACTAAACTTCAAATAAATTGAAGAAATGTTGTAAATGAATCTCTAGTGAGTGATTGGAGCTGATGAACATTAATACCATGGTCCTCACGAGATAGAAAAAGCTCCAAGGAGACAAAGTCAACCGAGGAGAAAATGTAACTTGCATCAATCCAAACCTTCCTAACACGGGTATAGCGACACGATAGACACTGGGATACGAGGAGAGACATAAAGGTCAGCTCCAAACCACTCGTCAGGTCACTTAAAACAGTGTGGATCAAAGGACTTGGATATAGAAGACTAGCTACGGCCTGACAAAGTACTATGGAGTGAAAAATCATAGCAATTTGATTATTCAAAAGGCTAAATCACCCACTAGATTAAATATCTTAATGCCTTTTAAATGGTAGGCGTAACCGTTAATTGAATTATATAATCTCACTAGTTCCAAAAGGAAAGTGGATTAGGATTTGATTGCAGGAAGTGCAGAACTAAGTCAGCACTAGCATTTAGACTGCAAATAGTATTGTAGTGATTAATTTAGATTGGTAGTTGAACTTCTGATTGGTTCCAGTCACCATTACTTTATAATGTGCTAACAGGATCCCACACAGAACATTCCTTACCAAGGTTGTTAATATATAACAACAAATAAATTAAATTAATGCTGTGTTAACTCTGCTCAGTACACATTCAAGCGATAGATTGATAATAGTTGATTGTATAGCAATAAGGGTTCGGTCCCTTTGCAAAACAATTGTATTGTGTGATCAAAACCTCTACCACCGTTTCGGAAACTATCCAGTCCAGAAGAACCGGCAAGAATAAATACTCATTTATAATCTTATAATACTAAAATTATCTTAGCCTATTGAGATCTCAACTTAATAATATACCTTTTTGTATCATAGGTTAACCTTTATATTCTATTGCAATATATTTATCTTATTTTATCTGTAAATTCTTAAATTTCCCATCATAATCATGTATTCATGTTATGTATATTCATATATTTAACTGAAGATTTAGAATTCTATATAATGTAACATTAGTAATATAAATGTTTTATGTAACTGGTATTGTTGTTAGTTGAAGTGTATGTAAAGAGTATTATAGTGTGAGGTTGTGACAATCTTAAAGAAAGCCTCCCATAACTCTCAGTAGAATCCAGTTCATATTCTTTTGATTTATAAACACAATAGGATGTTGATTTTGAGTTAAGTCGAGAGACAACACCTAGCAGAGTTTTCATGAGAGCTGATCATGTCAGACAAAAGACGGCTACCGGTTCGTACTTTGGTGGAGATGCGCAATGCATTTCAGACCAAACCAATCCCCGGGTCAAGGCTGACATATCGCTGACAAAAACCCTACTTAGTCTCAGGCATGCTGTAACCTCTTCCCTACCCAGCAAAATGGTTTACTTGGTAGAGAGAGAGTTAAGATCGCCGAAGCGTATATGCTTTAGGTGCAACCCAAATCAATGCCTACTGGGACTTCCTATAATAAAACACTGCTGTCTAAAAGCTTATGAACTCGAATCAACATCAGTTTAGGGAATTATTTAGTAAGTAAGTTATAAAGTCACAGATTTACCAGTGTGAAACTTCTCCTCCTCAAATTACCTCATTCTGATAGAATCAGAACTACAATACCTTAGCACATGTGTAGTACTGTGTCATTGTTTGTGTTCTTTAATAAAGACTTTTGTTTAAATCATATAAATATAATTATTGAGTACAGATATTAAAATTATTTAGAGAACCTACCCTAGTTAACAGCTTATATTCTTCAATAATATTATGATTATTTAACTTTAAAGTTTCTAGTTATGTTTGCAATATATTGAACTAATTTTATCTAATGATTTACAACCAATTTAGTGAAATAAAATTGCTGTTAAGTACATGGTTGAAATATCAAATCTTTACACATTCTATGACAACAAATGCATATAAACTCTTATCTGACTTCTATAGAATTAAAACCTTTTTAATAAATATGCAATAATTTAACTGGTTTGTGTAACAATTATTAATATTAGATAAAAGATCTGTAAATAGTGCAATGTGAAGAAAACAAAGAAGATGAATATTCTAGTAGAATCTAGTTCACATTCTTTTGACAAATATATATATTATTCAAGCCAACAACTACTAAAATGCATAATACTAACCTTTACTTAGTCAAAAGCCTGTGAACTTGACTCATAACAGATTCTAATTATAGACTGACAACAATTAAATAATCTTTCTTCCTGATAAAACAGAATTACAGATCTTTAGTTAATGTAGTAGATTATGTTTGTTTACGTAACAGGTTATTGTTTGAATTCTATAAATAGACATTCACACACAAAGTTATAATGTAATAATTTATAAATTACTTACAGTCTCGTAGTTTTCACGAACACAAGATATTAACAAATTACGGATTATAATAATACTTATAACACAAAAATACCTAACTTCAGCAACACGTAACTTTACGTAATTATTTAAAGCTTAATTACACAATAAATATTCGCAACTTATTCATTGTAATGACTCCAAATTGAACATTAATTCGCGCACTTCTTTCACTGACACTCTTTTAATATGCTTTCTTTACGAGATTTTCTCTAATACACTCGACGAACTCTCGCGCACCTCGTGAAGAACATCGCGACTGCTACCTCGCCCCTGCCCTCAGATGCTCATGGCCTAGGTAAGCCATGAGGATTTCTGACTAATGCTGCACAATTCGAGACACTTTGCCGGTACTTTAACTAAACTGCGTAGGTTTTGATTTTAACTTTGTTTTAATAGGAATAAACTCTCGCGCACATATTTATTGACAAAGTAACTATTAGTTGTTCATAATTTCCTTGGTTATTTAAACAGATTAGCGTTATGACTAGCCAAAAATAACTATCATGAAGTTTCGCGGACTCTCGCAGACTATCACAGACTCCTCGCCGGATTCAACAAGACTAATCCTCAATCGACCGTTAACAAGGCTTTTATACCCTTCCATTTATTTGTCCTCGATTAATGCAAGTATGCAAGTCAAGTTCGTCAAGTATATTTGTCGAACGCCTTGTGTTACCGATTTTAACCCCCACAACACTACCTGCAGTCCTGCCTCGACCCCTCTTAAAACTTTAGCTATTCGTCACTAGATGCATTCAATGGTTTTCCTTCACAATGTTCCCAATTAGGCTTGTTAAAACTATATTAACTACATAATTACTTTATTTATTTTTAATACTCCTATGACAACCTAGATGGCGCTAATTTGAATAATTTGTTTTATTCTTTAAGTTGGGTCCGTTACAGTACGCTTTTGTCGAATAAAGATTCTCTGTGTACAATGTTTGAAGTAGTGATTGTAGAAATGAGTAACGTAGAGCTGGCAATTCGAAAAGAAGTTGATACTTAGTTCCACGCCTCCGGCACGAAGTGTATGGAAATCAACTAATCAAGCATCGTCTTTTGACTTTTGGATAAATTGTATTCAGGTGATCTTATAACTTTCAATAAGGATGTATTCTTTCTATCACTTGATTTCGACCAAAAAATACCTATATATATTCGTAAGCTACTTTAAAACGCCATGAAAATAGTACTACTAGTTTTGCAGATTAACATATTCAAAAAAACGTACATACAAAGTTATTAAAAAAAGGGTTATTATATTCTATTATACCTCAAATATTTTATACCCCGTAGCAATGGTCGAATACGATGGCTTTACAGTTTTATTGTATTTAAGAAGAAGACGAATATTTATTTATACCTAACATCCATTTATCTTAAAGGAATTCATAACTCTGGAAGAAAATTGCATATGCCTGTCCATTACAATCAATTCCATTTGCAATTCAATTTCATTTTCATTTACATTTTCAAAGTCCATTTGTAATCAAAATTTATTAAAAATAATGTAATTATATCAACCTCTAAGAGACCAACTGCAGGGCCAAGTGCTTTTTTTCGAAGGTACGTATGGGAATAATCACCACACCAGCTTACGACGTATTCGAGATTTCAAACTCTTAGAAATCCAGTTCTATATTTTCCCACATACGATGGTACTACAAAAATAATTCTCAAGTTTCCTTATGATGTTTAAATTAACCGTCGGCCGAAGTGGCCGAAAAAATCGTTTATACATGCCGGTATTCAAACCTGCGGATATCAAATTGACATTCCACTGGACAAACTACTCGACTAGTACGATATATACAACGTATATCATGCTATATTAAGAAAAATCTTTAAAAAACTGACGTGGTCTTCGTAGATGTAGACGTACTAGTTGTTTTCGCACTATAGCTCAGGGTATGCAAAGGTTACGATAATTAGAATTAGAGTGGAATAAAATGTTAAAAATATAAAATAAAGTTTGAGCACCATTGCTTCGACCCTTAGTTGTATATCAGTTTTTCGGACAAACTTTACAAATATGTGCGTCAGAGATAGGGGTCCACACCTGCATCAGTAGCGTCCTAATGGCACATTAAGGAAGACAGGTTCAGATGGGGTTCACGAGGTCAGCAGCCCCGCAAAACGTCGACCTTAAACGAGGGTGAAACATTGTGGAACATGTCCCATTTTCAATTAGCGTTTTGAAGTTTCTTCGAGTATTGCTGTTTAGGGATGTACTTACCTATTTTATCTGAGATGATCTTTTTATTTTCAAACTAAAAGCATTGCTAATTGATTTAATTTAAGTAACTGCCTTAGAATATGTGATATTGAAAAATGGTTTATACCTTCTAATTTTACTATAACTTTTCACTAGGATATATTAGCTTCTATAACGTGTAATCGATCGATTGTAATCAATTTCACTGTACGTGGATATTTCAATACGAATTACATTTTTTAAATATCCCTTTTTTTAACTGGACTATTTATTACAACAAATAATAATAAACGCGTTTCAAACGTCAGGTACTACTAATATTTGAAAGTTAAATTACACTATCTATCGCAAGTGAAATATATCACGAGCATGTCGAGGTCACCGGTGACGCAAACCCATAAATTTTTCCCCAAACCAAAAAACGCGGCTGAGGAATATGTACTTAACTATTCTCTCATCTTTTTATATATGGATATACAATTTCATAAAAAATATTTCTACCCAATTGAAAATACGAGTATATACGATGTAATGTCTCCTATTTTGTAATTTTTTTTTGTTCGAAATGAAAACGCTGTTGACCTGGAATGGTATTCATAGCTTCACTGAACTATTGAGGCGAGCGCTAAAGGCACTCAGCCGATTTGGGATGTTTGGGCGACTAACTCAAGAGGGCACGGCACACCTCGGTTTGGGATGTCGCCTGTTTTGTGCAAAAATCGCGACCTATCTGAGATAACCTAAGCTAAGCTATCTAGATATACGTACATAAGTTATTGAAACATGCATGTGTACCAAGCATGCGTGTCTCAACAACTCCTATATGTATTTTGTGTCAGCAAAATTCCTCAAAACTATATAGGATAGGATAGGATAAGGAAAAATTAGGGTAGAACTCTTTGTCGTTTATTTATCTTAAAAGAAAAACAGCGTGTAAGCGTGTAGGCGTGCACGTGAGTATAGGTGATGTGTGTGATGTTGCAGCAGTGATGTAAGGTTTATTTTGTAATTAAAATTATATACATATATTGTAGATATTATTTTGTTATATTTATGATCAACTTTGTTTATAAATGTTTATATTTGTTTTGTTATAAATATTATGAATATGTATGTTTCTAACGATACTCTAAAGCTTACAAATACGAGGTACAGGTGTGAGTGACAAATACGCGCATCCCTTCTAATTTGTTAGATTTAGGCTCAGTGAGCGGCCCGTATCACGCCGTGACGTCATCTGCTAACATTTTCAATTAAGCACATGTCAATCAAATTTCTATAAAAGATTATAATTGTAATTGATGATTCAATACAGATATACAACATAAGATTTAAAATAATATAAGACTTTGTTTTTAAAATATTTTATTCAAGAACAATATAATTTATGTGTAGAGGAAAAAACATAAACAAAATTACAGTAAAATTATATCGCATATTGTTTATGTGATGCCAACATGACGGTAGCACTCTATCTTTTTATTTATAGTATAAATAATATAAATTGTCTGAATTATGGGAGTCGCATATTTCGCATATTTTAATAATTCGAAATCCATTATGTCGTTTTGCACCGCATTGTCAACAGAATTGTCTATAACACTCTTAAAAAAAATAATTTTAAATTGATTTTAATGTCATTCTATACACAGGAAAGTTATGAACTATAAAAATAGTTTTATACTATACTACTTTTTTTATACTACGTCGGTAGCAAACAAGCATGCGGGCCGCCTGATGTAAAGCGGTCACCGCAGCCTATGAACGCTTGTAACATCAGAAGTGCCACATGGGCGTTGCCGACCGCTAAATAACCTATTTATTTTCCCCTTGAAGTACTCCATACTGTAGTTCCCAGGAAGAACTTCAGTAGGAAGCCGATTCCACAGTCGGGTCGTTCGTGGAAGGAAACCTCTCTGGAACCGGACCGTCTGAGACAATTTCGGTTTCAATGTGTAAGGATGAGAATTTTAAAATCTATGAAAGGTTATATTTTATAACATTAATTAAAATGACAAGTCAAAAATAACTACAGTTTAAAAACTAGTAAAACAGGTAGAAACTGATATAAATATGTAATCCTATAACTACAAGCGTTTATCATATAAATTGGCCGGGCGGATGTTGTCCTTGATAATATAGAAAAAAACTAAAATTCAATCGCAGTGCTACCCACCGGGTCCAATTGTGAATCTAAACCATTCTCGGATCCACTGGAACACGCACACAAAATTTAATAAAAATCGGTTCAACCGTTTTGGAGGAGCTCAGTGACATACACACACACGTACAGAAGAAATGTATGTATAAAGATATTGAAATACACTATTTTATCAAATGAAAAATGCATATTAACCGATAACTTAGTTTATATGTTATACACTACTAGCACCTGCCCGCGACTTCGTCCGCGTAGTAATAGTTATTTTGGGATAACGCTAAAACGTAACGGAAGCTCTCAAGAGGAAAAGAAATACCGACTTTGATACATTTTTCATTGATGCTCCGCTCTAACTGGTCTTAGCGTGATGATATATAACCTTTCCCGATAAATGAGCTATATAACAGTTCAGATTTTTCTTAAATCGGACTAGTATTTCCTGAGGATACCCCCTACAACGTCACAAACTCACAACGTCATAAACTTTAACTCTTTATAATATTAGTATAGATTGTCTGTCTGTTCGGATAAAATATAGAACATAATTTGTTGTGTAATCCGTTCCAACAAATAATATATCTCTATTTTGTTAAGTTGCTCGGACTGACAACACTTCTTATAGGCCGTAGTGAAGCGTTGATTACCCGAGGGCGACATCCATCACTGGGAAGCTCTTATTTTTTATTTATTGCCTAGCTATAAGGAAATATCTTGATACGTGAGATCACTCTATATAGTTTGGTATTTTAAGCTTGCTTGCTATAATATATATACTATATATATATATATACTATCTACTTCATAATTTCAAAGTTTTTTGATTGAATACTTTTATCATCATTGTTGAACTTTTTAGCGAAAGTATAATTATGTATAGATTATTACTTTTTCGAAAGTCCTCTATCAGCCAGACAAAGGTGTGATAGTATTGTTTAAGCTATTTCCTATAGCTATATATAGCTATAGCCCGAACAAACAAATACAAAGACAAAAAAATTTGAAGATGTGTGAATTTTGTAGGTGGTAGAGCTACGTTTATGATATTACTGGTTTCAGCATGTTTGGGTCGGTTCGCCCGGGATAGTACCACCCGACCAACAGAAAACCGACGTGAAGTAACAGTGCTTGCATTGGTGCGTGTCGTTCGGGCAGTGGAAGCGCAGGAGGAACACCTCCCATCCCCCTTCTCCATCCCCTCCCTCTCCCCCTAAACACTGACTGGCAACGCACTTGTAACTCGCCTGGTGTTTCTAGTGTCTATGCACGGTGATCACTTAACATTAGGTGATATAAAAAAGTGCGTAATTAGGCTTTAATAATGTGCAAGTAATCATATTATGGTTTTAACAAAAACCCTTTGGTTGGAAATTATTAAAAAATATTTCAACATTATTTATTTTTAAAAATGTTCTGTATAAAATGTTACAATAAATTTCCATAAACTAATCTACCTATACTATGTTAATCATAATGTCCAAATATAGTGAATACCTTAGAAACCTTTACAAAATGAAGTACCAAACGCGTACTAGGATGCTTGGCTCCAAAACTCATCAAGTTCTATACAAGGTTTGATACGTTTTCTCGTCCCAGTTTACCAGTATCTCATCTCATCGAGACCACAGCCGCAGTGACCGCAGGGTGTCACTCACTCGCAACAACTATTAATTAAGAGACTCGACTCATCATCCGGCAACAAGACGGCTGTCAGTTCGCATGCACTGCCTCTTTGAAAATGTTGGACGTGTTATATTTTTGTCTAGTTAACCACACGCACATGACTGGTGGGCTGTATTTAATAAAATTTTATTATATATAAGTATATGTTTACAATTTTCATTTTTTATATTAGACTAACTCGTGCCAGCAGCTACAAATGTAAGAAAATAGTTTTGTTCGGATTCATTTTATTAAATATCTGTTAATCACATTTTGGTCCTTTTTAAAGCTTCATTTGCATCAAATACTTATGTTTTCGCTTTTAATTTTCAGTAGTTTATAAGTGATAAAAATATTTTGCAATTAAAATTGAATAACAAAAAATGGTACATAAAATAAAATATACTAACAAAAGTTATATATAATTTACTGTATTTATAGAATTATATTTATAGAAGCAATTATACTTATAGAAGCAATTATATTTATAGAAGCATCGATATTAAGTTAGAATAATATGTGCTATGTTAAGAGATAGACTGTGGAATTAAATTGTTAATTCTAAAATAAAATAAACCGAAGTCAGAAGTTTCTTAGTTAATGATTAAATGTTAGCAGGAAGAGGGCGTACCGAAAACTCAACGCAGTTGTAGGTCTAACGTTTCTAATATTCACATGGTGACCACGAATCTAAAATAAATTAAATATTATTTTAAAATAAACACTGTAAGCAATCGCGTTATGAAACTAATACGTTGAAATAAAATTTCTTACAAATAGAGAATTGATTTTTTTATAGAATCCATACTTTATTATTAACTGTACCTGATCCCTCTTTTGTTATGTTTTCATGAAATTCTGTGAATTGTTCATAAAAAAATAAACATAGAGGTAGGCTGCGACCTGGGCGACCTTTAGTCTAGAGTATTCTATAAATCACGAAAACTCGTATTCGTTTGGTATAAATGCTTTAAACATAAAGTGCATATCAGAGAAACATTTATCTATTAGTAGTTATTTTAATTTATATAGTAAATACTTTTGTTTTAATTATTTTTAGCAAAATTATTAAAACAATTACAAGTACTGAATATGCTCAAATACTAATTAACTTCGTTGGTAAATGATTACTGAAGAACTACGATAAGATTAAGATCGTTAACCATATTACGACGTCTCAAGCCAAGAAATTTTTCGCGAAATATTTCATAGTCGCACAGGAATAAACGGCTTTCAGTGAAAATAATTTCGCGAATGTTGTCTTCGCTATTCGTAAATTTACAACCACAGCGGTAATATAAAGCTCTGGTTAATTTATCACTCGCTCACAAAGTCGTGATTAATAGGAACAGTAACATCAGACGATAGCCGCTTGCTTCGCACACATTCTTCTTTATCGCCATATTGCAGTAGCCGCCAACAATAGCTGTATTCATTTGTAAAGTTATCTTTGTTAGCTTTTACGTTCTCGTAACAGCTTGATATAAAAAAATGTGACATTCTAGAAATGGTATAGAATTTGTCTTCATAATTGTTCTTTTTTTATTTTGTGACTTTTGGCGTTTGACAACAATATTACCTTATGTTAAACGAATATTTGGTATAAACACGCGAAACAAAGAGGTTGGCTGAGTCTCAATTTCCATTGCCTTTATTTTTTTTTTTATTAGGTTCACAAACTAGACGACACACAAACAATTAATTACCTTACAATTAGCTAACATCAATAAATATAAACCTCAGTGTGGGTCTTAAAATAGTGAACACAGCTTGTTTAACAAATTAACATGCTTAGAAATTAAGTTATAATATATTTTTTAGTCTTAATTGAAATGCACGCAAGGGACAAGTAAATATGTCAATGAGTTGATTAATGCTATTGTATTTCGATAACATACGATAAAGAGCAGAATGTTGGCCAACATTAGTCCTGAAGTGAGGTGTCATAAAAGTTTTTCTGTTTATTATACGACTCCCAGGACGTGGCACTACAAGCTTAACCTCTTGAAGTAATTCATCGCAGTCGACCAAGCCATGAATTAACTTATATAGAAACATTATATCTGCTGTTTTACGTCTATCACATAGGGTTTTCATTTTATAATTTAAAAGCCTAGTTTCATATGATGTTAAAGATTTACATTTTCTATCACAATATGCTAAATGATAAACAAAGCGCTTTTGTACTCGCTCAATTCTTTTAGTGTGTACATCATAGCACGGATTCCACACTTGACTGCCATATTCCAAGATTAACGTATATATAATTAATTATATGAAATTAACGTTCTCTGAACAGTTTAGATTTGTATATAACTTCATATGCAAACTTTATAACAAATGTCAATAAACAAATGCTCATATTTCTATTTGATATATATTTTTACTTATTATATATGTACATATAGATATACAGACATCTTTAAAACACATTGATAGTTGGCTTTATAGGTCTCGTATAATATAACCAGAAACAAAGTCATGCCTGTTATTCAATATTTATTAATTGTTAAGAAGTTTCTAATAAACATTTACATTTTGCAAACGTCAACATATTCTGAACAAAACATATAAAGCTAAATTCTACATCAATCTGCTCTTATATAGGATATCACATATTGTTGGGAAACAAGGGGAGTCATTCCGTGAAATATGACCGCAGTAATACGGACGGACAACTATGAATAATACATACGTTATGTTAGTAATAATCTGGCAAAAGCTCAGCATAGAATTTGTGATTTTGTTTATATGTGTCGAGATGTTTTATGGAGGTCATCATTGAGATGTCTGGGTCGTTATCATTCAATTTATTTTACCAAGTTGTATATTTAGGTTACATGTATATTTAATGCTTAAACACGTCAAGACTACTGAACTTATATAACATATATAAAAATCTCGTGTCGTCCACATTAAACAGAGCTTTATATTGTAACGTATTTTCTCTTTTCTCTATTTTACTTTATTTTCGCTTAATTAGTGGATATGCGTATGTGTTTTAAGTTTACGTCAACGACTCGGGAGCAAAAAGTAATGCTTATTTGTATTTTAGCCGGAAATCAGCGCCATCTTCAAAAACGGCAATGTGTTGGCGCCAAGACTTATTGTCATAGAATTAATTTTTATGTATATATTTTTTTTGTACTATGACAATAAACATCTTCCTTTCTTTCATTAATATTGTTCGGTCAGTCAGAGCGTCTCTCCTCCCTCTCTCCCCACTCCCCATTCGTACATTCCCTAAAACATAGACTGGCAACGCACTTGCGACTCCCCTGATGTTGCTAGTGTCTATGGACGGCGGTGATCGCTTAACATCAGGTGACCCACCTGTTCGATTGCCTCCTATATGGCAATAAAAAAAACAAGTGCAAAGTGAAGAGAAGCATTTACGAAAATCTGGGAAATGACTTATTGCTGATTCAGCTACTGTAATGAACTAGGTAGGATTGTCAGAGAACAAAGATGTGGGTGGCTGTATGGATTACGTGGCTAAATATGGATTCATATGATTTTTATAACTAGTCTACGTCTGATTCTATTTGTTAAAAGAGTAAAGTCTAACTTCTCTCGTATTGGCTTAAAACGTATTTCGAATATTTAAAATTTTGGTAAATAAAAAAATGTTTACGATTGAGAACATTATTAGTATCTAAGCATATATTATGTCGGTTATTTATCGTTTATTCAATTTTAACTGCATTTTTCTATATTCGATAGTTGAACTTTAGAAACTTTAATTAACTTCATACATTGATCTTGTATATTATTGATGACAGGAATACATTTGAATAGACAATTAGAAGATTATGTCTAAACCATTCCTTAGTGTAACGATAAGGATCGAAATGAGAACGAGAGAAGGAAAACATACTTTATTGTTGTAACAACCCTAAAATTAAATTAAATTACAAAAACTAGTTAGAAAAAAATACATTTAAAATGAAAAAGAAATGTCCAACAATTGGCGAACCCATTCAGCAAAAATGTTCAATGCAGTAGTCTTGAAGCGCTGATTTTCGATGGGAGCCTATATGATGACGGAATGACGGATTGGATTGAATAAAATATATGAAATTTTCCAGCCAAACATTTTTCTTTATATTATAGGTTGTTGCAATTCTATATCGACGAAATGATAAAAAATATTACCAATAACATGAATATCTAGATGCATACATAACATTAAGTTACCAACGATGCGTGATAATCGTGTCATCTCGATAGCAGTTGGTAGCGCAACGAGTGCAATCGTATGCAAAATGAACATATTCCCTTGTTGCTAACATTGTGTGGAAATAGAATTTGTTATAATATTTGTATTCTATACTTTTTATACAAAATCTATATTGTGTCTGTGAAGTTGGCATACAAAGATAACGGAATTGTGAAACAAAAATGAGTTCTGATATTCAAATCAATAGTTCTGGAGTTCCTGAAATTTAGAGAAATAGTTCTGCACATTAAAGACCCCATATGAGCATAAGAAATATGGGGGTGCCAAATTCACGCAGCATACAAAAGTCATGACAGAGGAGTTCTGAAAGGAGTTCTGAACTCCTTTGCAATAGTTCTGGAGTTCTTTGCAGTATGAGCAATAGTTCTGCATAATTGAAGCCGTGGCAGCCCATTGAAAATAACAAATAACACTAACTTTGAACTATTTACGAAATGCTCAAAAACCTTGGCAACCCTATTTGTATGCACATAAAATTCAAATTGTTTTGTCGGCCACTCGCTCTACTAGTGTTATGCCGCACACGCCGCAACCTTACGCCCTTTGATAAATGCCGACAAACATACTGCGCCTGCGCCTTGTTGAATTTCTGGGTTTTGTATTTAATAAAAATGAATATTTACGTAGTAAAATAATTAAACAGTCATTCTTTTATGGAACAAATTCGTAATACTTTATCTTTCCATTATGCCATAGCTGAATTTATACAAAAAAATTTCGATTTTTCACATCTCCCATACGTCCCGTGACGGCTCAATTTTTTTGCAAGTGTAACTTCGTACTAATAAATTTCTTTATTTTTATAGGTGCACATCGAAGTGACTGTTTTGTATTTGTTAGTAAGGTGAGTGAAAATTGAAAGTAATAGCCATTACAAAGATATGTATAATATATCTGCAGCCGCTATAACTGTTTAGGCAACTATATTATATATAGTAACTTATTCCAAAATTGTACACGCCAAAAAAGATTCACTGCATAGTAGTGTCAATACAAATGACTACAAATACCTTACCATTCCGTACGAGTACTAATACATACGAAGTCAAATAAATATGAATACAAATATTAATATACCCGGCGTTTCTAGAACGCGACACCTAAGTGTATCAGATTGCTGCATAGGGTTGGGCATAATTACAGTATTTATTGAAACCAATGGTTTTTTCTTCGCATGTTAATATGTAGATATAACTATCTTTATTGAGAATTGTAAGGATATTGTAAACGTAAGGAACGTGAAGTAGGATATATCGACACTTTTAGATAATAAGGCTCCTCGATGTTATAAAGAAAAAAATATTTCGAATTATTTTCAAACGATAACACGCATATTACTCGTCAATAAATACTAAAACAGAAAGGAAATTAGTTGATAAAAGCTGTTGTATCTTCACCTGTTTGCATATACCAGGTGACTGTTTAGACAGTAACAATATTTCTGGAGGACGCTTTGCACTCGATTCTCGTTCTAAATCATTTAAAAAAATTGGTGCTTAATATTTGATCTAATTATCTAGAAAAACACAAACATTATACACAATCCTATACGCGTCTATGTTAAAGCACAGTGTCAGTGACCGTCGGGTGATTTCACTTTCATCTGAAAGGGAACGTGGGAACATCAGGAACAAAATAAAAAAGTTTATTCCTTGTTTTACTATGAAACGTTATTAACATTAAAGCAGGAAGTCTACGTATGTCTTTTATATAAAACAATGGAAAATAAATATCGTGTTTCACTTGTTTACCCTTGCCCTACTTATCGGTTAAGTGTACAAGCACAACCATTTCGTTTTAATGTTCAAATAGCTAATCATATTATTTACGCTGGGAGCAAATTCAACGCTAATAAGCGATTTGCATTTGTTATGCAGCATTCTGAAAATAAGTCGTTAAATATTGTATTCCTCAGAAAAATGTAAAGTTAAACGTTCTATGTCGCCGCTGAATTTATTAGAACGTAACCGGCGATGTGTAACAAATGTGCGACCGGTATGCGCATTCAACACTGTTCGCTTTGTTGAACTAAATCAAAAACAAACTGCACCGAACTGTCGCTTCATCGTGGGCACATTTGACACAGTATACATATAAGATACAGTAAGGAAAGTACCTATGAACGCTCGTACCTAAATCCGTTGCCTCGGCATGGATCCCCTAAGTACTCTGCTCGCGCGGTACAGTGACACAAAGTCTAAGATCACTGCGACAACATTACACATATCACCTCCACACACGTGCACGCATACACGCTTATACATTAAAGTGGAAGGGTTTTATTTTTTTCCCTTATCAAACTGAAATAATTTAGATGATTATTAGTCCGGTCATTTTAGACATAAAAATAGTGATCAAATAAAGAAAATTCCGACAAAGCCAAATCTTCGTAGAGACCTTAGGTTTACCACAAGGAATAAAGTGTCAAAAGTCCCCATCAGTCCCATGTGAGCTTAGGGACTTATTCGGGGCCCAAGGTAAAAATTTTAGGTTTTTTGGATTTTTCTCGAAAACGGTAAGTTTTATCGAAAAAGTACCTCAGAGCAAAGTTGTAGATCTTAAAATTCTCTATAAAAATGGTCCCTATGATTTTTTCTCTAAGACCCACTATTTCCCAGATATTACGCTTGTAAGAATCACGTTCTACATAATATGCACACATTTCCACACCACCTGTGAGGTAGTATACTCGGCGCGTTTTTTTTAACGTGGTATCCCCGGTAGGCCTATTCCACGAACTTTTATGACGTTATTTTCAGGAACAATAATTATTTAATAGTATGAAGATTATTGATATGGGTTACTGAGTTTAACTGTCGTTCTAACTTTTTTTTATTACTTTAATCTGACTCATACTCTTCATATTCAACTTCAACAATCATGTTTTCTTCAATTTCTTCTTGTTCTTCTTCTTCTCCTTCCTGTTGATGAACGCTTAGAAATTGTTCAAATGAAGATGAATCAGTTGTCTCTTCATCAAAATCACATGAATTTTCCTCTCTTGTATTTAATTGAACATTTGAGCAAGAGACACCTTGGCAATTGGTACACGCTGGAGAACACTGCAACCCTACTTTTTTACAGCCACATTTGGCACTACAACCTTTCTTGCAATTGCAAAAAATAGTGTTAAGAAGTTTTTCTGGAACAGGGGGCAGTAAAGTTCGAATCGGTTCCAAAGTATTATTTATCAATTTCCAACCCCAGTCTTCAGGGTTCAGTTCATTGCCTTTTTTTTTTAAATATTAATCAGCACTAACTTCAATAGTAGACGTTTGTAATAAATACGTATAGTCACTCGAACTGCTCGTTCAACACTAAAAGAAGCAGGTATACGTGAACGACACCACATGGACAAAAGAATAGGCAGATGTTTTTCAAGGCCAGATGTTATTCAAATAGAGGGGATTCGGTAAGGGACCGGCGGTGATTTTAGAGTAAATTTTCTTAGAATAGTATAATGTATACATAAAAGAGACACGAGTAGGCATTTTTGCTTGCTTGAGTACCTAAATATGTATATACGTGGCATATGTGTGCATACTATGTAGAACGTGATTCTTACAAGCGTAATATCTGGGAAATAGTGGGTCTTAGAGAAAAAATCATAGGGACCATTTTTATAGAGAATTTTAAGATCTACAACTTTGCTCTGAGGTACTTTTTCGATAAAACTTACCGTTTTCGAGAAAAATCCAAAAAACCTAAAATTTTTACCTTGGGCCCCGAATAAGTCCCTAAGCTCACATGGGACTGATGGGGACTTTTGACACTTTATTCCTTGTGGTAAACCTAAGGTCTCTACGAAGATTTGGCTCTGTCGGAATTTTCTTTATTTCAATTGTCTAAAATGACCGGACTATATCCGATACGAAATATATATAAGAGTTGTTGAGGTATGTATGCTTGGTACACATATATGTTTCAACAACTCATACAAGTATGAATAGCTACATTAGATTAGGTTAGCTCAGAAAGGTCGTGAATTGCATGTATCAGGCAACAGCCCAAGCAAAGAGTGTGCCGTGCACCCTTGAGCTAGTTGCCCAAATAAAATTGGCTGAATGTCTAAGCGCTCATCTCAGTAGTCCGGTGATGCTGTTAAGTCCTTGCTAGGTCAATAGCGTAGACAGTTCGAAAAAAAACCTCTCGTCAATGCACATGTTTGTGCGAGTGTGCCGTTTTCGAACGTTTGTAGGTAGTTTCCGTACTGTCTTTCATATTTAAGCTGTGTATTTGTAGCGCATTCGTATGCTTATTTCTATTTTGATAAGCCTTCAATCAGTTTTATAACTATGTAATACTTTGATTTATTTCATATGTAGAAATTACTAATATATTAAACGACGTTGTATCATTCATATTTTCTTAAATTTTAAATTAATTTTTTTTTTTCTCGAACTGGCTACGCTATTGACCTAGCAAGGTCTTAACAGCTTCACCGGACTACTAAGGCGAGCGCTTAAGGCACTCAGCCGATTTTATAATAGCAACCAGCGCAAAGGTGCACGGCACACCTCGGCTTGGCTGTTGCCCGTTGCATGCAAAAATCGCGACCTAACTTAGCTAACCTAGCTAACTATTCATATATGTTTGAGCTGTTGAAACGTATATGAGTACCAGCATATCCGCCTCAACAACTCCTCCATATATTTTTATCGGAAACTTTGGAGAGTTTTTCAGTTCGATAAGGGAAAAAATCTTTCACAAAAATAACCCTTCCACAAAGATGTGTAGCGTGTAGGCGTGCACGTGTGTGGAGGTGATCGTGTAGTGTTGTAGCAGTGATGTATGGGTGTGTCACCGTATCGCGCAAGCAACGCACTCAAAGGCTCCCTACCGAGGGATCGAACCTAGGCTTGAGCCGCTGCCGTGGGAGGCCTAATCGGGTGTGCGGGAGCGAAGTAAACCCCCAAACCGCGGCGGCGCGATCTGTGGTTACGCGGGCGTGGGCGTGAGCACGCTCTGTTACGAGGGACAGACTGGTACTGATCGTTCGCTGACGTGATATCGACGGGAGGGTCCGTAAAAATGTGTCGCGGACGTCTTTTATAACGCCCAGCGTTGGGCACTGGTTCGTAATTCGCGGCGGATACCACTAACGGACTGGGATGAATCGCGGCTCGCTCGAAATAGCTGGTAGTGAGTGATTTAATATACGCCCAGATGGACGGCATCTCCAGGTCCCTATGGAGATCCGCCCTCCGGACGAACCAAGGAGCACCGGTGATTTTACGCAGAGCCCGGGTCTGCAAAACCTGAAGCGTATCTAGATTCCTCGCGTGGGCGAAAACCGGACAACTATATGTCATTACCGGACGAATACAGACTTTATATAATGTGAGCTTATGTCTGAGGGACAGTTTGCTCTTCTGACAGAGTAAATAATGGAGGTGACCCAAGACCATAGCGGCTTTGTCTCGCACTCTCTTGATGTGAGAATCAAACGTTAAATGTCGATCTAAAGTGACGCCGAGATATTTGACCTCGGTGGTCCAAGGTATCTCGGAATCATATAGCCTTATGGGCTTTAGCTTGTTCGCGCGATATCTGGGATCGAAGAGTATCGCGGCACTCTTATCGGGGTTAATACCTATACGCCATCGAAGAAACCAGTCACCGAGTGTGCTAACGGCTTCTTCGATGCGATTCCTGAGGACATCCGGCCGCCAGCCAGAGGCGTAGATGACTGTATCATCAGCATAACAACCTACCTCGACCCCCGGGAGCTTAGGTAGGTCGCTGATGAACAGGTTGAAGAGGGTGGGCGCGAGAATTGAGCCTTGCGGCACACCTGAGCGTATCGGACGGGGCGATAAGAGTTCGCCGTCTACTTTAAAACGGAAGGTTCTATCGGCGAGGTAATGAATGATGCTGTGAACTAAGCTATCGGGTATACCGGCTTGACTCAGCTTGTATATGAGCCCTTTGTGCTACACCTTATCGAAGGCCTTGGCGACATCGAAAAAGGCTGCTATTGTACGTTTCGGATTAGTGTTTTTCACGGGCGAATCCGGATTCGGATGCGGATCTTTATTGAAATTAGAAAAAATGTACTCCGTGATGCGGAGTACTTGATCTCTACAGGAATGTTTGGCGCGAAATCCAAACTGCTTAGGCAGTATTAAACTAAGGTCGGTAATCGTAACCTAGAGACGGTTCAGAAGGAGCTGCTCGTAAACTTTACCCAAGGTATCTAGTAAACTGATAGGGCGATAGCTATCGGGAAGCGTAGCTTTTTTGCCGGGCTTGTGAATTCCTATCACTACGGCCTTCTTCCAGACGGCTGGAAAATGACCCTGGGTTATGGCCGCATTGAAGATGCAGACCAATAGAGCTATGATGCGGTCAGGAAGGAGCTTCAGAACCTCGTTCCTGATCCCATCGGGATCTGGGGACTTCCTAGGTTTGAGACGCTTGATGGCGGCCGAAACTTCATCAAATGTGATCGTGGTTAGGTTATCCACCGGAGGAGACGCGAGTGCATGCTCTACGGCTGTAACGATAGACTCTGTGATGGAAGGGTCAGTATTATCAGTGTTTGGCGAACACTGTTTCTCTAAACTCGCGGCGAGACATTCTGCTTTATCAGTGTTATCGAACGCGGGAGGCAACCCGGGGCCTCTGTCGAGAGGGGGCATTGGAATGACCGTATCGGACTTAAACTTTCGCGTGAGAGTCCAGAATGCCAGGTGAGACGGCTGGAGATCCTCCAGAAACCTGTCCCACCTGTCACCCCGGATCTCAGAAATACGAGACTTGACTGCTTTTCGTAAGAAACGTAAGCGTTCGCGGTTCTCAGCGGTCGTGTAGGCGTCGTGAGCACGAGTCGCGGCGTTCTTTTCCGTGATCAATGCTTTCACGTCATCAGGGAGTATAAAACGGCGTTCGTTCGCCGCTTGTACCTCTTTCGAGGTCTCCCTGACGGCGGTCTGGAGATAATCAACCAGGGAATCGATAGCCGAATCCGCGTCGGCTTTGGACACCAACACGTCCGGAATTCTGTCTAGACTGTTAGGCGACGGACTATTTTTGAAATATTCACTAAGTTTCGCGTAATCGGCCACTCTGATCGGCGTCGGGCTAAAGTCAGAGTTATGTCCTAACTGTAATAGAACCGGGCGATGATCCGAGTCGAGTTCGTGTACGACTGATATAAGTCGTACAGGAAGCAAGACATTTTTCAACAGAGCTACATCTAAAACTGACGTTCGGCAGTTGTCCTGATAATGCGTGGGTTCCGGAGGGGCTATGACATCAAAAGCGAGCACCCTACCTAGTTTGTCGAGTATCCTCCCGTTGCGAGAGGTACACGGACTGTTCCAGATAACATTCCCGCAATTGAGGTCCCCCGCTATAATGACCGAGTCACCTAAGTCGAGCAGTGCCTGCAAATCGGATCTGAGTAGTTCTTTGCTCGGTGATAGATACGTGGAGACAAGAATAATATCAGAGTGGCCCGTCATACCGACGCGGCATACTGACGCTTCCATATGAGTAAGCGCGGGCGGATCTAAAGGCATGCAATACAGCGAACGCCTAAAATAAATTAACGTGCCGCCCCCGCGGGCGACACGGTCATTTCTAACGATGCAGTAATTCGCGATTCTCGGATTACGCATACTCGGTTTAAGCATCGTTTCCTGGATGAGGAAAACGTCAATCTGTCTATCGCGTAAAAAGTCAGCTACTAAATCGCGCTGTGTCCGAAGGGATCTCGCATTAAAAAACGAGAGGCAGAGACCGCGTGGCTTTACTTTATCAATTCCCGGGAATTTTAAAACTAATATTTATGTGATTGTGACCTGACGAGGCGCTGTACGGTGGCTCCGATAGCCGGAAAGCGCGCTAGGGCTTCGATGAGTTGTACCCCACGGGGGTTCTCCTCTACTAGGGCGTAAAAGGCGAGCACCTCCTGCATATCGTGCTCAATGAGAAGTTGCTCCATCCAGTCGAACTTGTCCGACAGAGATGATGATGGTGGAGCCTGAGTCGCCTTAGGTGGCGGCGCCAGAGGCCTTGAAGAGGCCTGAGGCTGAGGTCTGGGGGCCCAGGGGGCCATAGGGGCCCGCCCGGGTTGGGCCGCGCGCGGCACAGAGGGTGGCGAGTGCGGTGAGGTCGTGGGCGCGGGCGCTACCGGGGCGCGGGAGGCGCCCGGCAGGCCCGGGAAGGCCTCCACGGACATGAGAGGTAGAGGCGGACGGCGGGCGGCGGCTGCAGACGCCCTGGGCGCCTGCCTCGCCTGGCGGGGGCGTTGTGTGCGCGGCGCGCGGGGACAGCCGCGATAGTTCGCGGGGTGACCCGCGTTACCGCAGAGCACACAGCTGGGAGGGTCGGGAGTGCCAGGAGTGCGGTCGCACTTGACGCACCTGGGGCGAAGATGACAGTTCTTCGCGGAGTGTCCATAACTCTGGCAGTTATGGCACTGCGAAGGGATGTGGGTCTTGCGTGAGGGCTCAACGGTGATCCCGTTGAGGCCACACACAGACGTAAGAGAAAAAATGGCCTTGCCCTCCTGCGACCGGTCGAGGATGGCAAGAACCATGTTGTATGGGGCGCGAGTGCGTGGGTGGCACATACGATGTACCTCACGCACTGGATAGTTCTTCTCCTTAAGGGAGAGGGTAACTTCCTCGACCGAGATTTCGGCCGGGACACGGCGTAACACGACACGCAGGAGGCGCTCGTCTTCTAAAGCGTACGTGAAATACGCGAGTTTCGTCTCTGTAAGGAAACGGATCAGTGCGCGGTAATCGTCCGACGTGGGACATTTAACGCGAATGCCCGCCGGAGTGCTTAGTGCATTCGTGTAATTAATATTTCTCGTTTTTAAACTATTAGAAATAGCGGTCCATTTCGATTTGTCCTGTATCGTAACAGGTGGCGGCGGACGCGGCTTCCTAACCGCGGAACCCTGAGTGAGCGAGACGGAGCTATTCTGACTCGCGATCGGCTTACGCACCGGTGTAGCCGAGGACGACGGCACGCGAGCGCCACCTATGTTGGCGACTTTTTGCAGGCCTACGGAACCCGAATCCATCGGGCTGGCCGGACTACGCCTGTTGCGTGAGACGGTCGTATAGCCGTCTCCGTCTGATTGCGCAGAAGGCGCGGGAATCGCGGACGAGGTCGCGGACGCGGTTGAGTCGGATGTAGTTTCGTCTAACTCCATCTCGGAGCCAGACTCCGAGCTGGAGCTCTCTATCAGTGCCTCGAGTAGGCCTTTTTCGCGCGCATCGAGAGGCGATTGCGGCGAGAGGGAATCAAACGAATTCGCGGTCGAAACGTTAGCGACAAATTGAGAGCCCTCCGGGGGCTGCGACGCCAAAGCGATATCTAAATCTAACTCTTCCGCGTTCGTTCCTTTCGCGATGAGAATTTGACGGAGCCTATTTACAACATTAAACGAGTCCATCGCGGTGGACTAAGAGGGAGGGGCCGCGAGAACAAACCTCCCTGCCTTAAGGGCAGGGGGCACGCCAACGATAAGCTAACGAGCTATCCCGAGCCCAGGCCAAGAGAAACTGTGGGCCAATGTGCAATGCCTCACAGGGGGGTCCTAACTTGCCTAGGGGAGGCCCTATCAAGCCCGAGGCCGAGAACGCAGACCAGTAAACCGGGCTACGCCCAAACAAACACCCGGGGATGGAAAAAGGGGAAAGGGAGGGTGGGATTTCGACACCTGGATTAGACTAGGCGACCTCGCCAAGGCCTAGCTACCCAGGCCCGTCTACCAGTGCAGTAGGCCGCGGGGCCTACGCCGAGCGGGTAGGTCGCTCCAACCCCCTTACGTTTTCACCGTGAGGTTTCCGAGGGTTGGCCAGACGACTGGACTTTATGCAGCCCGGGTTTGCACTAAAAAGTGCAGTTTGAGACGCTCTAAAATGGAGCGCCTACGATTGAGATCCCGTTCTTCAAGAAGCCGGACAGAATCGCGACGAGCTCGAAAATGACTACGCGAACGATGCACGAAGCACGCAGCACGCAATCGAAGATCGCAAAAACTCGCGGCAAAAACTTCGAAAAAAATAACGGTTAAAAAAATAACGGTCACTTTTCGAGCAACGGACGTACGTCTGACACGTGCGGCGACACGGATCGGACCCTTCTTTTAAATTAGTGTTTGATGATTATTTTAAGTCTTAAAAAAACGGATGTTAGTTTATATATTTGAATACGATAAACTTCAAAACCGTTTGACAGGTTACCATAAAAGTTGATAATTTTAAGAGTTTTTCATGTAGTACATTTTATAAGTCGATACTGGAAACTGTCGTGAAATTAGTATGCGTAGATAGTCAAAAAACTAAAATATTCGTACATTATCTTTTTTTTTTATATTCAACAGGTACGCGCTTGGCCACAATCTCACCTTATGGTAAGTGACGATGAGGCCGTAGATGTATCGCGCTTACCAACTAGATGCCTATTCACTTTACTCTTGAAGACTCCCAAGTTATAAGATGTCGGAAAGACAGACGCCGGAAGTGAATTCTTCTCCTTAGCCGTACGTATAATGAATATGGAAGCAAATCGCTTCGTACGAATTACGGGAATATCAATCCCGTAAGGGTGGAAATCCTCACGACGTCTAGTTGTCCTCAGATGGAATGGGGACGGCGGAATTATATCATGTAATTCCTGTGCACACTCTCCAAAGTGTAACCTATAAAACACTGAGAGACATGCTACTTTTCGTCGATGGTCTAAACTGAGCATTCTTTTGTCCCACAGTGCTTCATCACCGATAAGCCGACGAGCACGACGCTCAATAGAATCAAGAGCAGCCAGCTGATATTTGCCTGATCCATCCCATAAGGTGCAGCAATATTCCACACATGAGTGTACTTGAGCTTGATACAGGTTAAGAAGTTGTTCTGGTGTAAAATATTGCTTAACTTTAGAGAGGATCCCAAGTTTTGTTGCAGCTGTTCTCGCTTTCTGTTCAATTGAGCGCCCGAAATTGAGATTCGATGTTAGTTGGATCCCAAGAAGTTCGAGGTTGTTGGTCACTTGCAAAGAATTACACCTTGAAAAGTAGGAGTCAAGACGAACGGACTTCATTTTGTAGAGAAAAGACACGCCTGTGTCTTTTCGGGGTTAAACTTAACCAGGTTTGAATCACCCCAGTCAGCAACAAACCTAAAGTTTTTATTCAACCGTTCGATCATGGCCTCTCGCTCTTTATGGATTTCCGAGTAGCTGGCCTATTTTCTATTTCTAAACTGATTATAAAAAAAAACCGTAGGAGCCACGCGTACAGTTAGTATCAACTTAATTATCATATTTTTTACCTGAAATAAAGTGCCTTATCTTATGTATAAATAGATGGTCAGAGACAAAACAGTTAAGTACATGTTCTTCCTGCGATTTTGAACCTATTCTTTTTTATTGACGATAGAAGAACTTTGTTATTATCAAATAGAAATGGATTGTATTTTCCTTAATCTCTCTATTTCTCAAACTTCACGATCTACAATTTTTATATATAAAATTCTTCTGTACGTGTGTATGTCACTGAACTCCTTCAAAACGGTTGGACCGATTTTGATGAAATTTGTGCGTGTTCCAGTGGATCCGAGAATGGTTTAGATTCACAATTGGACCCAGTAGGTGGCGCTGTGTTTGACTCTAGGATTCATTTTATTATCAAGGCAGAATAACGTCCGCCCGGCCAGCTTGTATTCATATAATACAGATAATAATATCAATAAACTAATTCACGAACAAAATGTACCTCTTATTATTTCATCATGTAAATTACACTGATTATAAAGCACAAAGGCATGGATATATTTATTTACACTTTGTAATAAACTTCAGTTATAGTCCTAAAAATACTCTATAATATATCAATAATGAACTATAGTATCCCATTTTATAATACTATGAATAGTAAAAATTTACTAAACCTCGTGCAAAGATTAGCGTTCAAAGAAAGCGTTGTGTTATCACGCGAAATGTTCCGAGGGTCGAATAGGCAAAGGTAACAATTATTTAGTCATGCGAGCTTGCGATCCATCACCCACTTGCCCGCGCCACTGGTTCGACCACTCTAAGGTAATTTCCGGAGTCCTTATCTACCTATGACTAAGGTTTGTTTAAAGGAATTAATCCTGTTGACAAAGATCTTTGGCAAGGTCTTTCGATGTATACTCTCTATTTTTGTTTTCTTTTGGAGTTTTGGCACGAGGAGCAAAGAATTTGCTATCGCTTGCATTTTGCATTACAATTTTATTGTCTGTTAATGGATTCGCTAATTATTTGAGAAATGAAATGCCTATTTAACTGATTATATAAAGAGAAATTCATTTTTTTTATTCATGACATTTAAGAATGCAACCTAAAGGAAGAAATATGATTCATAACTACATTAAACTTATAAATTTTATTGTGTAAAAAATATAAAATAATTAGGTACATAATATATGCCTTTATCGAGTATATTAGTAATTCCTGATTACTAATTAATTTGCAATTTATTTAAAACCTTTTTGTTGAATTTTTTTCTGATAGTATTTTCGATAGTGATCACATTAAAAGGCACATTGTTGCTCAAATAAAAGCAAGTTCCTAACCCTTTCATATATTTTTAACACAACATGAAAATTTACATATAAACAAACCAGAAATGCGTTCGCTAGTATAACCTTAACGATATAACAGTCAATTATTATGAAGTTTTTTTCATAAACACAACGTTAAGTCGTCCAAAACTCCCCACGATGTGTACATAATGCCTTAACAAGTAATAATAGCCTTTTGAAATACAACTACACCGTTCATATTTTTAGTAGAATTTATAAGAACTTTCCAGCGAACGATCGTCGAGTCGTTTAATTGTTTTCTTTTGTTTACACGAGATTGGGATTGTGTTAGTTATGAGTTACTGCTAATGGGAAATAAAGTGGGTCACGCATAAAATATGTTGAATTGAAATATCTATAGGCAATTTAGGACAATTGACGTTAATTCTAAAAAGGAGATGACAATTATTTACATGTTCATGACCATTCTATAAGAAAACTACTCAAACTCAACATTTGCAATTTATCATAACATTGTGTTAGTTATAAGTTACTGCTAATGGGAAATAAAGCAGTTCACGCATAAAGTATGTTGAATTTAAATATTCATAGATAATTTAGAACAATTGACGTTACTTCTCAAAAGGAGTCAGCATTTGCAATTTATCATAGCATAATACACATGTATTATATGAACAAAATACTATTATATTTCAAAATACTACGTTTTATACAACACTGGCGTCTGTTACATATTTAACAATAATTAATTGATAATATTTTACAGAATATACAATAAAAAATATCATACAGAGATAAATGTGCTATATATTTATGGATATATCCAATAACCTTTAATTATGCTAGAAGTTATTAGATTAGCACTCGTGCTTATTTTAAATTTCATTTTGAACTATGTGTTTACTTAACAAACACATTTTAATTAATCTAGGTAATAATTTGAAGTAATTGTTCATTATAATTTGAGTTCATTTAATTGTTTGTTAATGAAATAACATAAACTATTATCAAGGTTCTTTTGTCGATAAGTGTACTTCTATAATCATTGCATATAATATTTTTAAATACTGTTCTATTACGTCAGTTGAGAGTGTGTACAGATATGTATATCAGGATGCATTAATTTTCGAATAATTGAAATAAGTATTAGTGTTCTCGATGATCTTTTTAGTCTCTCTGAACGTAAGTATGGACTTACTTGTAATAAAGTCATTGATTAAGTTGTGTTAGTTTAATCTATATTAATATTATAAAGAAGTAAAGTTTGTGAGTTTGTGACGTTATAGGGGGTAATGACAGGAACTACTGGTCTGATTTGAAAAATTCTTTCAGTGTTATATAACTCATTTATCGAGGAAGGCTATGTATCATCACGCTAAGACCAATAAGAGAGGAGGACCAACGAAGAATGTTTCAAAATCGTTTTTCTTTTTTTTCCTCTTGAGAGCTTCCGCTGCATTTTAGCGTTAGCCCATAGTAACTATTCGAGGCTAGTACTAAATAAAATTAAAATATAATATAGCTATTTAAAAATACCATATAGTTATTATGTCCTTTCTTTAGTTCTATCGATTCTAAACATCTGTATTTTACGTATTTATATCTAAATTTGAGTTTTCCGCAACTATATTCACAGCTGTGAAAAAGTTTGGCGAGGATTGTATTAGATAACAACTTTAGTGATAAATTTCTACTCACAGCGACTATTTGACCACAGAATAATATGTGACTTTTATGACTTTGGCATTGAGTATGAACGTAAACAATGGATGTTTTAATTAGTTTAATTGTAATGTATATATAAATGGTATAAACCTATATAAATTACTAGCCGTCCTAACAGTAAAAAAAAATTGAAGTTAGACATATGCTGTCCCTGATTTGTGGGCTTTATCAAGATCTACAACTTTTTTCTAAAACCCTATACTATATTCTTTCTCCGACTTACGATGGAAATCCTACTACCACAAACAAGTCTTTTCATTTTTCGAGTTGATATATAGCCTATGATACTAACAAATAATGTGGCTTTCTATTGGAAAAAGAATTTTCAAAATCGGTTTGATTGATCCAGAGATTATCTCCTACAACGTCACAAACTCAGTAATTCACAAACTTATAATATTACTAGCCTTTGCCCGCGAATTCGTTCGCGTGGAATAGTTACTTTGAACTAATGCTTACACGCAGCGGAAGCTCTCAAGAGGAAAAAAAAGAAAAACGATTTTGAAACATTATTCATTGGTGTTTCGCTCCTATTGTTTTTAGCGTGATGATATATAGCCTATAACCATCCTTGATAAATGAGCTATATAACATTAAAAAATTTCAAATCGGACCTGTAGTTCCTGAGATTACCCCCTACAATGTTACAACTTCACAAACAAACTTTACCTCTTTATAATATTATTAAGTATAGATTATAAAGATATAATGTGGTTACACGTGGTACAAAGTTTTTCTTCTTATGTTAATATATAGATGACTTCTTCTTAACGGTCTCGATTGCTTTGCATTTTTGAGTTATAATGTATTTTCGCTAGTTTTAATATAATACGGTTCCGTATATTGATCATAAATTAAATGTATCCTAATATTGCAAAAAAAGTATAAGTAAGTGTGTGTAGTTATGGTGCATGCTATAAACAATAATAAATAAGAAACACTTTATTGCGAATGTTATTAATATCACACCATTATTTATTGGGTTATATTAAATAGAAATATAAAGCTTATTCACCCCTTAAACCTGTGGCTGAAATATTTGAAGAGATTTACTTGATTGCTTTGAACTTTGACAATTCAAAACAATAACAGACGTAAAACGAGTTCAGAATGTTCACTTAAAAGGAAAGTTTGTCTACGGTAGAGACACAATGTGGCGACAGGTGGGAACCTTCATGTTCTTAATCCTCGGCGTGGCAGGTGGGTAACTGTTTTATTGTTTCAATTTTATAAATATTTTATCGGCAAAACCAAAGCATAAGATACGGTAAAATATGAAAAAACTTTTAAAGAAATTCTTGCAAGGCCAATAGCATAGTTAGTTCGAAAAAAAACTTTTAATAATCGTGCAGTCTTTCTAATATTATTTACATTAGGGTGGGGCAAAACAATCGATATTTTTTTAACTTTATATTCTGCAATGTAGTTTGGTAGATACCTCAAATAATTCTCTTCAAGTATGCTCTCTTAATTTAAATAGAAAAGTCTTCCGCCTCTGAGTTTTTTATTTTTTCCTAATTATTAGAAACAAAAAATCATATCTCGGTATTCACTTTTTTAACATATCTCGCTATTCACTATTTAAAAATAATATCTTGTCTCTTAAATCTGTAGGAAATTGAATTTTCTACAAAAAATTTCTCTTACAATTTTTTTGTAAACCTTACCGTTTAAAAGTTATTTAAGGTTGAATTTTGATTATTTATGATGATAATATAAAAAAAGAAATCTGTTTGAAAATAATCCAACTTCAATTCAATTTAACTTAAACTTGATTTTTCGAGATTATTAGAAATTTGGTAATGAAAATCATATTATATATGTAAAGAAAATGTATTTCTTAAATATAACATGGAGTTTTGTCATATTCTATTTATAAACTCTAATAAATTAAGTATATTAAAAATAAACGTAATGTCATGTCAAAGTAATCTATAAAATAGTAAAGAAAGATTGTATGAATTAAAATTTTAAAAGATAAACTTGTAATGTCGTTTCTATGTTTACAGGTAAGTATTTATGTAAGTAATTATGTAATTTAGCGTAGTTTTATATTATTTATTATGTACTAAATAAACTTTTTATGTTTACAGAGCAACACATACAAGTTTTATTCTTTGTTCCAATATTAATCTTATAAAACGACATTACATCTTATATATATTTTAATAATCGTGCAGGCTATTTAAGTATTAGATATTATTTACCTACTTATTCTATCTTAGAATAGCAATATGGTTAGAACTAACTTTTGATAAATTATATATAGGTAGATACATTATATGATGAAGTCAACACTCATTTTAGTCCATTTTTGTAAGGTGACTAACTATGTTATACTATTTATTTCAACCTTAGGCACATTACATAGTTCACCTAATTTTGAACGAATAGATTCAAATTCTTCACAATTAATTAATTCTTTAATACACAATTTATATAGTTTTTTAATAAGCCTTTGTAATATCGAAACAAAACGTACATTGAACAGCATAAAGAGTGAACATCTTGCGCGTTACCGTATGAAACGTAGAATATTACAAAATGTCACAATAAAGTAAATAAAGAGACTAATGTACATACATCAGATGGTAATCTTTGAAAATGATCTTTAAAGTTTGAACCTTAAGATTAACTTCCGTTTGTTGATTCCAAACACGTAATACGGCACTTGTGAGAAATATTATGAAAACAAATTCGCGTTGAGCACGTTCAGTGAACAAGTAATAAATAAGAGAGGAAAGTACTAGACCGAGGAAACGAAACGAACTGAAAAATGACATTGTTTGAAATTACGTCATAATGCAGGTAAGATGGTGGTTTAGTATTAATATATTTTGTTACTAATTCTTACTAATATTATAAATGCGAAAGCAGAGTTTTTGGCGGGAATTTTAATCTGTCATGTAGTGGATTTTATATTTTGTTCAAAATCTTTTGTTATTTAACTCTATATTTTGTAAATGTGGTGGTGTTTTACGTAATATTGTTAGTTTATTGTGCATAAGTGAATGAATGGAAAATAATACCATGCAGCATGAAATTCTGAGATGCCGCAAAAACTCCCTGAAAGGTTCTACTAACAAGGGAGCCACCATCTTGTTAGAGTATTGAAATAATCACACGACGCTTGTAATATTATTAACTACACGACAATGGCAGTAATAATCTGAAAGATTGGTTGGCAAAAATAAAGTAAAAAATAAATGCGAAAGTAACTCTGCCAGCCCTTTCACACCAAAACTACTGAACCGATTTAAATGAAATTTGGTACACAGAAAGAACATAGGCTATTTTTTAATGCGAAAAAAATGATTGTAAGGGGTTGAAAGAAGGGATAAAAAGTAGCATGGGAGTATCGTCATTTTCAGAGCTATCACTTAGTTTTTAGGCTGTTGATTCGATACAAATAAATGACATTCAAAGTTTGTAAATGTTTTACCCTTGGTTGAAAAACAGCGTTTCGCTCCGATTTAAAAAAAATATTTCAGTGTTAGATAGTTCATTTATCGAGGAAAGCTATAGGGTATATATAAGTATACTAACACCATTAGGAGCGGAGCACTAATTAGGAATGTTTCAAAATCGTTTTTTTTCCTTTTGAGAGCTTCCGCTGCGTGTTAGTTAGCCCTAAGTCATTATTGCACGCGGACGAAGGTGCGAGCAGAAACTAGTTTAAAAATATAAATAGATTTATAAATACATTTCAAAAGTCAATTGTAAAATAATTTGATTAATTTATGACCTGTACATTTTAATATATAGTTTATCCTGAATCATAGGTCCCGAAGATAACGTAATCAAACTATAATTATTAATTAATTCTCTAATTTTCATTTAATTAGAAATTTTTGTTAAAGTGCAGTAAAGTGGCTGCAATACTCATCAAAATTTATGAAGCAAAATTAAAAAGAAAAATTCCTTTTGTTTTGTGTACGTATTTAAGAATGTCTGCTTCTAAAAAACCTACAATTATCCTCAAGAATTAACATTGTATAAACGCTTTAAACGCTATATAGATTACTACACAAAGAGATACACTGATTTTTCCAGAGACTGAAACTTTCTTTCACATAAACGTATAATAAATACATACAGAGTCGTTACGATAAACGTGAAAGAGACAGAAACGAAAAAATATGTTAAACAAGCAATTCACACGATTCGGGAGCACCTGACAACCATCTTGGTTGTTATTATCGAAACCGTTCGATTTCCGACACGACCTTTATCAGCAATACATTAAACTAATGTTTTAATAGATTTATATCCTACATAATAGGATATGTTTATATTTATTTATATGATTTTAATAAATTAATTAATTTATATAAATTATATATATATCCATAACTTATTTCTAGAAGGCTCCTGTACAGGAGTATGGATGAAAACGTCTATAATATGCCGTGTATTGTGTAATATATCATGTGACTCATTAGTTTATTGATATTTATGTATGTAGATTGCTTAGTACAGGTACTACTTATTTTCCAGTATTCAAATATTGTATTTTTATATCTATACTAATATTATAAAGAGGTAAACTTTGTGAGTTTGTGACGTTGTAGGGGGTAATCTCATGAACTACTGGTACGTTTTGAAAATTCTTTCAGTGTTATATAGCTCATTTATCGAGACAAGTTATAGGTTATATCGTCACGCTAAGACCAATAGGAGTGGAACACCAATGAGAAATGTTTCAAAATCGGGATGTTTTCCTTTTGAGAGCTTCGCCTGCATGTTACAGTTAGCCCAAAGTATCTATTACTACGCAGGCGAAGTCGCGGGCAGGGTCTAGTACGCTATAAATATTTTAACTTTTCTATTCCATAAATAATATTAAGCTAAATAATATTATATATTTAATAGATACATAAGTATGTTATTGTATCGAGATTAATTTAATGTCACGGAATTTAGAATAGGGGCATTTTATCTCGTAACACGTACACGTGATATCGTGGAATGTTTTTGCGAATTTCAACGTGTCAAAGTTGATAGGGGATGAGATCAAGGGGCATTGTTTCTGAGCGTCAAATACCACGTTACAAGACGTTAAATGGAAAACATTCATAAATATTGTTTTATTTTTATGATTAAGTATGCGAACAGATTCGCTCGTAAAATATGGTTTATTCGCTCGAGATGATACATTTTTCAAAAAGGAAAACTTTTGGTATTCGCAAGGTGAGAAATATAATTTTAAGATATTTTACGTAAGTATTTCTACAACACTTATTATAATA
>JACEII010000005.1:873428-889512 GCA_014332785.1 Antheraea mylitta | reverse complement strand
CAACATTAGCATTACAGACGTGCTTTCATGACTTTTAGGAACCTTTTTTTTCGAACTGACTTCCCTATTGACCTCTCAAGGTCTTAACATCTTCATCGGACTATGTTTTAGGAACCTGTTAATGAAAAATATATATCTTAGAAAAGTTGTGGAATCATAAAAGTACATAGGCAATTAAAAATCATGTTGTAGATATAAACTAAACTCAAACATTTAACAATCCAATTATTGTTTAATATTTTATTTAATTCTATTAATTGGTAATCTGTATAATATTGTAAATGAATGATATAATTTATGTCGTAGTAGACTTTTGGTTTGATCACTAGAATGTCAATTCGATGTCCGCAGGTTCAAACCCTAATATGTATCAACGGATTTTTCGAAACTCACGTACATTTATTAACAAATTTAAATTAGTAATATTGTCGGCTTTCGGTGAAGGAAAATAACTTGAGGAAATCTAAACCTTGGAAATGTTCTTGTAGTACTAGCGTATGTGAACGAAATATGGTACTGTAGATTAATCGAAGTTTGAAACAGTTAATACGTCGTGAGTTAGCTTAGTGATTAATACTAACAGTGGCCTTATTAGAGACAGATGCAATACAATATGGGATTAGTTAGGATAGAAATACCGATAGAGAACATTCCGAACTATAAATAAAAAGGCAAAATTACAATGTAATGATCTTTAAGAATACAGATAAAGAAGAATAATAAGCGCCAATGTCATTTCTTTAAATTACCATTACCAAGAAGCAGTGGTGGAATACGATGTAAATATGATTACACTAATGCAAACGCTTTAGCGTCGCATTCGCCGGTAAAGTGGGCATGAAACTCTATTGCGCTGCTCAGACCTAGCACTGTCGTTTGTGCAACAAGAAAGCGAAACAAGTGAACACATCGCATGCTACCTTTAATAATTGCTTTAAAATTTACAACTCTTTAAACGTCTAAAGTAAGTAAATAGTGATTCTCTTTAAAATTGTAATTTTTACATAGGCATTTAGACTTGATAAGTAGGTAGTTCATTGTTCTTATAATTATTAGTGCTACGGTGTTTAATTATGGTTTAGATTTCTCTTCTTTTAAAAATAATTTATTTCATTTTGAATATGTAACTCAGAAATAAATAATTAAATTTTTTTTTTCTACTTTTATACTACTTCAAAAAGGTCGACACGAGTTAGGAGGTGGGTGAGGGCAAAAGGCTTTTTAAAAAATACAAATAATACGACTGGTTACTATAACAGGGCTAACAGAACTATTTTTTATTTAGATTAATATTCTTTATATAGGTTACATTATAATGATGAAACTTAATCTAAATGGATACATGTTTAAATTACTTCTTATCTCTAGTTAGGAAATACTTAATAGTTACTTAGGTGTAATGTAATGCATGTGAATGCATTACGGCGACGTGACCGTTATGTGTTAGTAGAAATGTTTAATAGATGTAATGGGATGCGTGTGAACGCATGATAACAATATGATGTATATCGTTACGGCGACGTAACTCACGTCGTGTTTTCTTTTTTCGCCTCGTAAAATGAGATTCGGCATAATGTATTACACTCGGCGGCCTGCTTGACTGAACCTTAGACCTTCCTTGAGATCTGTTTGTATGCGTGCGGGAAGGGAAGGGGAAGAGGAAGGGAGAGGTAGGTGGATCTCCAGTGCTTTCACTGACCGAACGAAATGCTACAATGCAAGCAATCTTACATCACGTCGATTTTCTGTGAATCGGATGGTACTACCGCGGACGAGCCGACCCATTCATGCTGAAATCAATTATAGCATTAGTGTGGCTCTACCACCTACCATATCATTTTCACATCCAAAAATGTACAGTTAGTACAATGTTATATACATTTCGTTCAGTGATACCAATTACGTAGTAACTAACAAGAATAAAGTTTACGATCACGGAGTTACGGCTAGTTGTCAAACTAACAGGACTCGTGAATAGTATTTAGGCCAAAGAACTAACAACGTGGAAATTACTCATATTAGTTAACCAATCATTTTATTGGCATGAAACTTGAAGCCATTCTTCTTGAATAACAACATTACTAATTAACTCACGTATGTTTGTTAACAAATTTCAATAAATACAATTATTTTTAATGACTGAAATTTTGAATGGTAAGGCTTAATGACACAGAAGTTATTGATCTACAGTGCCACATATGAGGCAGCCACGACCATCTGAGGATTTGGAATAATATGGTGACAATAAAGACTTTATAAAAAAAAGTGTATCGCCATGAAGAAGATATATGTTTGGTTCCTATTTATATAAAACAGGGTACAGAGAAATTCGAAAAGTTTTAAGAAAAGGTTAGTAGTCCGGTGAAGCTGTTAAGACCTTGCTGGGTCAATAGCGTAGTCATTTCGAAAAAAAAAAGAAACGGTTACATTTAATCTTTATGGGTATAAACCTTCTGTCCGGCCTTCTAAACAACTGGAAAATTGTGTGTTCAGGTGGATTCCATAATATCTTATTTTTACAGTTGGATCCGGTAGGTGACGCTGCAGTTGACTTTTAGGATTTGACCTAAATGAATCTGTATCCGTGTCCCACTTGCTTTAAAGTTTGCTAATCATTCTGGCGTGGTATAAGGTAAATCCGTGGCATTATACATTTAAATTCATCGTTATAGACTGACGTCACCAGTTGGTCATGGGATTTATGCTTCACGGTTTCAAAACGGGAATAAGATAAACAACGCAACGTGCGTTATCTTGTGGTAGCTGGTACATTACATATCGTTGTTATTGCGAGCCTTTTATGTTCTTGGTGTGTGTATTTGAATAAAAAAACGGGGTTTCAGTTTTGCTATTACTTTTAATACGTGATTTTCCTAAAGAGTCAGAAAGATTGTGTTGTAAATTTAATGACTATTATGTTTTATCTGGTCTTCGAAGTGATTTTACTGAGAAAATGAACAGGAAATTACTATGCAATTTTATTATTGTAAAAAATTATGCTTTCAAAACAGACCGTAGAAGATTTGAAGAAAAATTACAATATTCAGAAAGAGTTGTTAGTTACAAATAACTATTGCTCTATAATTCCACTAAATTCTACTATATCTAAACTGATTATAATATAAATAACAAAATTCAATAAAATATTCTGAATTAAATTCAAAGTCATGGATCACTTTTTGAATTTACAATTGAAAGTACGTTACAAATCTTAAATAAAAATATGTGATAAAAATGAAGACTAATTAATATACTTATTGAAATAACAGTGTAAAAATATCACGTGACAAGAAAATATTCAAGGTAAAATAGTCCGACACGTCAGCGTTATTGTTGACAGTGATATATTACAAAACCGTGCATTTCTGGGGCTAGTTCTTGTTGCCTACAAACGATAATATCGTAATAAACAAAATTATTTCTCTCTTAAGGATAAGAATTAATTTCTCATTTTAACGTGTGCTTTTTAACAATAATGATTGGATTGTTATAAATCTACTAGGCTCAGTAAAATTATAAACAGTATTTGAGTTTTCTGAACCTTGAATTCATCGTAATTGGCGACATATTAACTTGCTTGATGAGTAAATTGTATATTTAAATTATTATTTTAGTAACACACCATGAAGTTAATGTTAACTAGTTTTTTTTTGGAAAATTATATCAAAAATATCTTTTAAATATATACATTATTTTATTAAATGTTTCTTTATGTTATTTATATATTACTTTTACTTGCAGTATATTTGTCATTCGAACTTTGAAATCGGTACAAAAAGATTTATTTTATATTCACTGTACCTAGAGACGTATAGCTTCTTACGTGTGTATGTAAGTATGGTAAGTATGGTGATAAATGGTCGAATATTGTAAACATTATAAGTCAAGAGAGGTACTGACTACAATATACAATGAACCTACAGGTCCTAGACATCAGGTTTCCTATTTGAGAGTAGCCAAAGCGACGTTAATAACATGATTTAATGATCATTTACTCACGATTTTGTAATCCAATAAAAACACGAGTTTATTGGCTTTGAGTCTATGTCAACTGACGCGGTAACTTACCATTACGACTTCAGAACATTGAGTTTAGCTAAAAATTTGTCGAACATATTTGTAAGTTTTTCTGCTTTATCAATGATTCTTATTAAAATGACATTAAAGTTTACAACGAAATCCAGATCAATGTAAACTTTTTTAAGAAACATAAAAACAGTACACCAAATGGTGTACGTAAATAATAGAAATGAAAAGGAAATTATAAGCAATAGTAACAAGCCTATTGCACTTTAGAAAATTGTTCTGCGTGTAAAACCACTTAAAAACATGTAATTTAGTTAAAAGATAAACCACACCTACAAATTGAAATCAACGAAATGCAGTAGTCACACGTAATAACGCGCAGCACTATCATATTAATCATGCTTAATTGAAAAATAATAGTGCTTAATACGCCCTCAACTTTATGGAACCCCTCGAAAATACACGCAAGCTTCAGCTTGTCACTTTTTGAGATTTTATTTTCATATTCAAATTCTACGATCGTTTTTAGATTCAGTGTGTCGTTTCTTACATAATATGACCATGAGGACTAGTTGCTGATTACTAAATCTTCATAACTTACGTTTTCAGATCTTGTTTACTACACGGAATAAGTAAAATAGACAATCAAATTAATTATCATATGTTATTAAATACACATAATATATGATAACAGCGTTGTCCCGCCTTGATAATAAAAAAAAAACCCTTGGGAAACTATATACCTAAACCATCGTCATGAATCACTTTATCTACTAGCGACCTGTTATACCTGTACAATGTACCCTATATTGCGGATCCCGCTACCTTTCCCGCCTACTCATCATTTCTATTCACTATATACCTCAGTCACCACTCCTCTCAGTCAGTCTCATCCTGAACTTCAAACCTGACGGTTATCTATTGTAAAATTAAATCATTTAATTTTAAATTCCTTTTTTAAAAAGTGATTTTTAAAGTTCCGTATAACAGACCGCATTAAGTTCCGTTCAGTAGTTTTTGAGATTATTGCGAACAGAGAGACAGACAGACGTGAGATGGCATAAGACTATGTTTTATAATATATACTAATAAGTGAACTTGTAATTGTTTCCACCTGTTTCTTAATTAATAGTACCAAGACGACCGAGCCTAGCTCGGTTCTTTAAAAAACATTTTTAAATTAAAATAAACTGTTAGGTTTGCCTTATAATATAAACATTTTTTTACAAAAAAGAGTAATATTAAAAAAATATATTTCTTCTGCAGTCATTCGGATTCGAACTGGGGTTACACGGATTTTCGAAGCAACCGATTTCCATCTGAGCTATTTTTTATTTAAAAGCGCCGGCGAAATTTACCTTTATATTTTTTCATTGCTTGAAAACTCAGTTAAAAAAGTTTTCTATGAATAAAATCTAGCTAGATCGATTTATCGTCCCCGAAACTACCTACATACTAAGTTTCACGGAAATAGATGACGCCGCTACCGAGATCCTGAATATATACAAATATAAAATGGTATACAAGAATGGCTCGTTTAAAGGATTCATTAAAATCAATGGTTTTGTGTAAAAAAGCCATATAAAGTTATTTAAGAGAGTTTTCACATTTTAGTATTAAATAAGAATCCTGATTATAGCAAAGCTTTATAAATTTCTATTTAGTTATTAATTACATTAAATATCTGATAATAGGATTATTTTATTTATTAATTATATACTTAATTTGATTCGTAAAGCAGTAGCTTTGAAATTCATTTATAGCCATCAAAAACATCACTGAAAATAAGAGGTCAAATATTTGGCCAGACACTTTTTAGACTAGTATTATTAAAAACAAAATTAGTAATTTGTATTTTAATTAGGATAATATTAAATATTTTCAATAATAAGATGCCATCTTAGAAAATAAACTTGGTAAAGTAATTATCCAGTCTTCAAAGAAATAAAGCGACGATGGGCGGCGTATTTTTAAAAATGTTCGGCCAATTTCACGGAGTCCGACCACTGGTAGAGCGCTAACAGGCCTGAAATGAATTATAACTCGAGTCTCTAATTGCGTCTTAGATTTATTGCTGGTTTTCACTGTGACTAACCAGTAATAAAAGTTGAAATGACTGACGGACGTGAGACTGCCTACTTGTTGGGGTAGTAAGTAGGAACGTCACATTACTAAACTTACTGGCTTCACTACATTTTTAACCGACTTCGAAAAGGAGGAGACTGTTGTTTTTTTTTAATTTTACTACCTCACACTTTGTGATTTATGAACCGATTATTTATATTCTAGAGGGTTCAAGTATTGGATTGAATTTCGAAGGAGGTAGAGCCACGCTGAAGCTATTACTGGTTTCAGCATAAACGGGTCGATAGTACCACCCCTTCATAGAAAACCGACGTAAAGTAACAGTGTTTGCATTGTTGCGTTTCGTTTGGTCACTGAGAGCGCCGGAGACTCACTTCCCTTTCATCTTCTCCCAGTCCCGAAGTTACGACTTTCCTGATGTTGCGTCTGAGAACGGTGGTGATCACTTACGATTAGGTGACCTAGCTGTTCGTTTGTCTCCTATGATATAAAAAAAATAACCCTGGTAACTCCTCAAAATCTAATAGGATGTTCTATACTGTTTTAGATATGTTGTAAAACTTTCTGATGTAATTTTTGAGAGTAAAGTTTTTCGAAGTTAGCTTATTTGTTTGTATATTTAGAATAGTACCATGAAATCAATAATATTGTAACAAAGAATAGTTTGAGTTGGAAAACAGGGACCTTATATATGAGGTTGCAAATATTTTAGTAATCACATAGCAAGCAACCTGACATGATTTTATTTTATAAAACAGTTAACAATTTACTATGCACGTTTATTCATACCTCGTTGGAACACTATAATTATTTAATGCGTATGCAAATCACTTCATTTCGTTCAAACAATGTTATAATAACACCCCACGAAACTCAATATCGCGTGCCTCGCTGTAAGCACTGCCCGTTTACTTTCCTCTACAGTACAAACAAAATATAGCAAAATGCAATCATTTGCATTAGTTGCTGGAGGAGAGGCGTTCCGAGGGCTTGTCATTAATAATGGAGCGTAAAGTTAGAGGGCTTTTTCCGCCCTACGCAGGTTAACAACCCCAGTTAAACACTAGAAGCGGACTAGTTTTATTTGCAATTGCGATAACTAGGGTATAATTAACCATTACGTGATAATTTCTTCCTTAATTTTTACTATTGCTTTTCCTATTCTTATTATATTCATTAAATAAGTAGATTGACCTGGCAATATAATAAAAAACTTGCAAAAGTCATCGGCTTAATTTCTATGATATTGTGATGTACTTTTATATATCAAATAAGGTTTTTCGGCGTATAATAAAGAAAACGGAATCAATCAATACTCAGAAAGTTTCAAGATCAAAGCTATTATAAAGGAATTCTTACAATATATAATTTTATTTGATGTTGTAATACTTATACAATGAAATGCAAAAATCCTATAATCATTGTAAATAGCGCCTATATGAAAAATATAATTATTATTATTTAAATATACTATGTATATACCAATATAAATCTAAAACGTATATAGTAATAAGTTGTCGATATGTTTTAATCAATTGTTTTATATTTCTACACATTGTAGCTAACTAATAGCCAGTAAATTATTAATTGATTTTATTAATTCAGAAATAACAAATTCTTTAAATATTTGAAATGGTTTTATCGATATCAATTCAAATTAGATAGTTATGTGATTTTATTCATGTTATTGAAAACCACAAAGTATTTTGATTGCATTACACGAGCGAGTGCTCTCTCGCAAGCCGATTAAACTCAACTCAAACAAATAACAACATTAATTTTAAATTAAAAAGCCTTGATGTTGCCACGTGGAAAATACCAACCACTTTTATGTTCCCTCGAGCAAAAGAATCGATTTGGTTATATAGAACAGCTGGGAAAATTATACGACAGTAAAAGTAGCGTCATGAGCGAATAATCTAGAATCAGATTTGAAATCGGTAGTATACTAATAAGATAATAAAGCCTGACTTACAGTTGTTAGCTCTACTATTTTGCTAAAATATCATGGTTCGCTTCGTTTTTTTTTTCGAACTGACTACACTATTGGCCTTGCAAGGCCTTTACAACTTCACCGGACTACATTAATTGCTTGACGATAGATTTTCTATTAAACCAGTAGTAGCTAACAGGTTTCCTTTAAAATATATCTTATCACCATGCTGTGATTACATTGGGATGTTATTCTTCAATAAAGTTTAGGCTCATCGTATGGTTCGCACCTATGTCAAGAACTGCAGCGTCCTTGGGTTGCATCATTGAGCAATCATAATCATCTTATTAACTTTATAAAAGCCTAGTGTCCTTACAAATAACGTCCAAAGTATTATAAAGCCTAGAATTTCGGCTTTGAAAAATCATTAAAAATATATTCAATAAATGATTGAATTGCTTCCTGTATGATAAAAAATATCGATATGACCTAATGTAATTTAAAACGCAATCTATACTTATAATAATAATGGTAATCTAGCATGTCTGTACTATTTCGATTTTCGTGAAATAAATTGATGCAATTTCAATTGCAAAAATTTTTAGAAATGTTTTTTTGTATGACCACGCATCACTTGTAAAGTACTTAGTTCACAATAAACAAGAACAAGAATATTATAAAGCATATTCTCAGGAGTAACTAATTCTTTGTTTCATTAAAATCGGTTCACTCTATCAAAAGTTATTGTAACTTTAATGACGAGGCGGCGTAAGTACTGTAGAAAAGTATATACGTAAATCTATCTATCTAATACCTTTAAACGAGCAATTCTTGTATATTTTTATATTTGTATATATTCAGGATCTCGGAAACGGCGTCATCTACTTCCGTGAAACTTAGTACTTACGTAGTTTCGGGGACGATAAATCAATCTAGCTAGATTTTATTCATAGAACACTTCTTAAAGTAAGTTTTCAGACAATGAAAAAATATATCTAGAATATAAAGGTAAATTTCGCCAGCGCTGTAAAAAAAAATAGCTCAGATGGAAATCGGTTGCTTCGAAAATCCGTTAACCTCAGTTCGAATCTGAGTGACAGCGAAGAGATATATTTGTTTTTTGTTTTTTGTAAAAAATGTTAATTTTAATAGACAAATTTAACAGTTTATTTTAATTTAAAAATATTTTTTTAAGAACCGAGCTAGGCTCGGTCGCCCAGGTACTGATCTTAATACATTTAGATGAATTTATTCATTATTGTTTTTTTAATAAGGTTCCACGTGGATGAAGTCGCGAGCACAGCTAGTAAAAAATAAAATCACAAATTGTAGAAGAATATAAATATCTCCAAATAATCCAAGTTATGATTCAATGAAACTAACAAGTGTAAGCAAGACTTAGATACGTAACTGTAAAATTTCGCTTCAAATAAAGCACTACGCATGCAAATATGAAATTCAATTTAGGATTACAAACAGTTTTACTTTTATTTATTTAAAACGGGGTTTCAGGGATTTCAAAAAATCTACTAAAAGCTTTTACAGTTTGTTTAACTTTAGAACTGTAGGTGGCTTTTTAAAGCTTACATTTAAAGCACAAATCCTTTATGCGTTATCAATATTTTGTAATATATATATTTGTTAATTGTTAAAGTAGTATAAAATAACATTATATTTCAGTCCAGTTTACAAAGGTGGTAGAGCCACGCTAAAGTTATTACTGGCTTCAGTATAAATGGGTCTGCTCGCCCGGGGTAGTACCACCCTCTTACAGAAAACCGATGTAAAGTAACAATGCTTGCATTGTTACGTTTCGTTCGGACAGTGAGAGCGCCGAAGCCCCACCTCTCCTCTTCCATTTCCCCCTACCCTGCACTAACACAGGCTGTCAACGCACTTGCGACTCCCCTGTGTTGCAAGTGTCTATGGACGGTGGTGATCACTTAACGTCAGATGACCCACATGTTCGTTTGCCTCCTATGATATAAAAAAAATTGGCAATATGCTTATGACACTTGTCAGATATATATGTCATTAGTTGTCATTTTTCTCTAAGTCTATTATAGAAATGTATATAATTTTAATAAAATCAAGAATTGCAATATATGTGAATAATATTTTTAAATGAATGAAAGAAAAAAAATATATCCGTTTGTTTTCATTCATCCGTTAATCAAATAAATGCCACTGAATTAATCTGCCTAGCCCAGTGATCCCTCCTCTGGTCCGGCTACAGGCAATTTCATACAATAACACATCACATATTTGTGATACGCGAAGCCGTGATGGAAACGCACATACTTGTTTTGTTTCCACTTGTTATTAATTCATCGTATTTTGCGCAGAAAGGTAGGGTGAAATTCGAAGTAAATTGTTGGAGATTTTGATTGAATTTCATTAGAGTTACGTATTTATGACATCGATTGTGTGCCTGTTTCGATAACCGTGACGCGTGTTAACTTTCATTTTATGTGAATAACATGAGTCTTGTTCGTTCGTGATATTATAGAATAAAAAAATTAACAAATATATTTCTTGCTGTCGCTAGCGTTTCGAGATTGTGTAATTAATTATATTTGATGTTGATATTGTAGATCATCATCATAAGCCTACTACATCTTTTTCAAAAAAATTACCATTCGTAGTCCGATGAAGCTGTTAAGACCTTGTTAGGCCAATAGCGTAACCAGTTCGAGAAAAAAAATAGTGCGTGGATATCCTCCGCGCGGAAGAATTGTAACTTCGCAATGTGAAAATGACAATAGGAAGGGGTAGATATTGATATAAATAAATATATATATAAACCGGTATACAACGCGCAGTGCCACTCATTCACTCTCGCTCTGTCTCTTTCTATTCCTCTCCCTAGGAGCGTTGAACGTTTAACGCAACAGTGCTTTCATACCTCCTCCATGGTAACGTTAGACATATAACGTTAGACGTACTTGTTAGAAGTAGCATTAGAAGTTTTACTTCCAAAAAAAAATTTAGGTATTTAAGCGGTCGAAAATCATAAAGATTTAAGCTCTGTATTAACAACTGTAGACCTCATGAGGTACAATTCAACAGACTGTTGGCAGCATAAAAATACCTGACTTATTACTAAACTTTGAAAATAAGAAATAATGTATTGTAAAATTGTAATTTTCATGTAAAACGTATCTTTTTTTTTCATATGTACATTTTTTATACTAAACCATAATATTTACAATGTCGAGAATTTAAGAAAAATAAAATAAAAAACTTGATTCACCATTTTGAGATCAGCGGAGGGATTAAAGCAAATTCCAGTCGTATTTATGTAGGTAGCTGAACAAGTCTTGACAGGACCTGCATTGATGGCAGAAAGGATTAAATGTTTGTAGGAAACAGAAATATTTAGCATGCTTATATAATGGATGCATTGTGGGGATGAACCATCCCTACAATCGGCTGAGTGCCGCAAGCGCTCGCCTTAGTAGTCCGGTGAAGCTGTTATACCTTGCTAGGTCAATAGCGAAGTCAGTTCGAAAAAAAACATCCTTACTTCGTGAAATATTATTTAACAATTTATCTCCGTTGACTAAAGTATTCTACAAAATTTTGCTAATAAGAAAAAAATATATCATAGAAAGTCACAACCTCTACAAAAGACGTATTTATTACTGTTTTTTTTATTCCCTCAAAAAGAGTTTTGCTAAGCCAGTAAAAGAAGTCCAAATGGTGCATATGGTATAGATTTTGCTTTGAAAGACTGCTTATGATAAGTAAGGCAGCAAGCCTAGCATTTTCTCATTTAACTCATCTCTTCATAAGACCTTTATGTTTCAAAGAGCACGTATATGTTCTTGTGTTAGTGGGCAGATATTTATAGCCTCAAACTCTTACACTAAGCTTACTGAACTTCGTAGTTACCTTGATGATGCATATATTAATCTTCTTGTTAAGCAAAGGGATTACATAAATCGGTCGAGACTAACTAGCATAATATGTTATTCTGATTGTAACTTCTAAGTTGAGTACTCTAATACGATTGTCGGTTCTGCTGTGTAGTCTTGCACCATTATTTTATCTATTTACTTTCGACTTTCTTTGCGTTCACTTATATGGACAATAGTTGGCATGCCATAACGAATCTACATTATAAAAGGATTAGCAAAAAGGACACGTAAATAAATAAGACTATACGGTATCATTTACTCTTTAAAATTGTGTAGGTGGTAGATCCACGCACCAGATTAGGCCCCCCTCGGCAGCGGCTCAAGCCTAGGTCCGTTCCCTCGGCGTGGAGCCCATGAGTGCGCTGCTCCCGCGCTACAGTGACACAAAATCTTACATCAATGCAAAAACAGTACACATATCACCCCTACGCACGTGCACTCATACACGCTTACACATGGAAATGGAAGAGTTTTGTTTCTTTCCCTTATCGAACTGAAATAGTTTGGAAAATAATCCGATACGAAATATATATAAGAGTTGTTGAGGTATGTATGCTTGGTACACATATATGCTCCAACAACTCATATATGTATGAATAGTTAGCTTAGTTCAGTTCAGATAGGTCGCGAATTGCATGTATCAGGCAACAGCCCAAGCCGAGGTGTGCCGTGTGCCCTTGAGCCAGTTGCCCAAATAAAATCGACTGAGTGCTGCAGGCGCTCGCCTTAGTAGTCCGGTGAAGCTGCTAAGACCTTGCTGGGTCAATAGCGTAGTCAGTTCGAAAAAAAAAATGGTAGAGCCACGCTGATGCTATAACTGGTTTCAGCATGAATGGGTCGGCTCGTCCGGGGTAGTACCACCCTCTCACACAAAACCAACGAGAAGTAACAGTGCTTGCATTGTTGTGTTTCGTTCGGTCAGTGAGAGTGCCGGAGGCCCACCTCCCTCCCTCTCCCCTCTCCCTTTCCCACCAACACAGGTTTGCAATGCACTTGCGACTCCTCTGGTGTTGCAGGTGTCTATGGACGGTGGTGATCACTTAACATTAGGTGACCCACCTGTTCGTTTGCCTCCTATGACATTAAAAAAAAGAAGTAATATACTATCAAACCTAGTATTTATATTCACACTCCGTCTGATATCGCCGAAATCAATTTTTAAGTGCCACGATATAATTATTCGTTACTTTTTTCCACAAAATTAAAACATGAAATATTCAAATTTAATATAAAATAAATAGTAATATTTTGTTTTTGCTTTACTAAAATATTGATAACTAGTCTCTGCCCGCGACTTCGTTCGCATGGAGTAGATACACTAACATCAACACTAACACGCAGCAGTTCTCAAAAAGAAAAAACATCCCGATTTTGAAACATTTTTCATTTGTGTTCCGCTCCTATTGATCTTAGTGTGATGATATATAGCCTATAATCATTCTTGATGAATGAGCTATATAACATTGAAAGAATTATTTAAATCGGACCTGTAATTCCTGAGATTACCCCCTAAAACGCCACAACATCACAACGTCACAAACTCACAAACTTTACCTCTTTTTAACCGACTTCGAAAAAAGGAGGAGGTTCTATGTTCGGTTGTATGTATTTTTTTTTTATGTATGTTAATCGATATCGCCGTCAGTTGTGAACCGATTTTAATGATTCTTTTTTTGTTTGATTCGGCTATACTCCAAGGTGGTCCCATATAAATTTAAATAAAATATTCAACCCCTAAGGGGGTTAAATATCGTTTATTTGATTTTCACCCAGTTCGTGTCTATGTATTTTCGTGTACTTGAAACCGATTTCAACAATTTTATTTGAAATTTGATAACTGGGAATGGTGTTCTTGAAATTAAAAAAAAATCCAACCATAAGGGTTGAAAATAAAGGGATGAATAAAGCTTATATGAATAAATGAACTTCCCCATAAGCTAATTTTAATGAAAACTTGGAACAACCTGTTGTAATGATAAGAATATCATTTAATCAATCCTGAGTTGATCATGAAAATGAAGAATGGAACTCCTCAACGGCTTACAGCAGCTATCTTGTGTTTGGGTACATAAGACTCGTTTGACGAGGACTTACATGTGGGGTTATGACTGTTGAGGCAATTTCCGTGAAACGGACATTAGGAAAGATGAGGTTCTGAAATTCGTTCACAATCAACCTAATTTGACCAGTTGGATCTAGTACGGTGTAATATCATGTTTGTTTGTCAAGTTATGAACTTATTTTATAATTAATTAGAACCAGATAAATATATTTATATACACTAAAAATGGAAAAATAAAAATTTTTACAAAAAAAAATTGAACCGACTTCGATATCAAAACCCATACGGCACTGAAAAGCGAAAAATAAATACATTATTAATTCAACCAAATAAAATAAAATATGAATATTTGCGCTATCTAATAATATATTGGAAGTCGGTGCCAACCTAAATTTCTAATTTGTTGTAGGTATAAAAAAGTATATTACACTATACAAATAGACGCGAGAGTGGACCTAAACGTTGTATGTAGATGATATGAAATATGGTTGGCACCGATTTCCAATATATTATTAGGTAGCGCAAATATTCATATTTTATTTTATTTGGTTGAATTAATAATGTATTTATTTTTCGCTTTTCAGTGCCGTATGGGTTTTGATATCGAAGTCGGTTCAATTTTTTTTTGTAAATTTTTTTTTAATATTAGTATATTATTAGTATTATTTAATATTAGTAACTGTAGTTAGTTATTTTATTATAACGTTGTATACTGCAGCGGTGACGAAAGTGAAGTTTCAATCATTTCAGGTAACTTGTGGATAATTACTTTGTTTTACAAAGCGACTTTTTTATGGGAAAGAAACGGATAAGTCATTAAAAGTGTCGACGGAGCGTAAGAATGAAGCTGAGTTGGATAAAAGTGGTCGAATACGGTTCGCGTCGGGTTTTATCGAAAACTTGAAAATAGTATGGTTCCTATCGAGCGAACACTTATTAAACTTTTCTATAACGAGTCGCACGTCATATTTATAGGGCAGTTACAGCATTTATATTACATAAATGTCATTTCAAATCTACAGTGTTTTTCCCATTTGATTTTTAATCCAATTACTTGGATGAATGAGCAGTGCTCAGCCATAGAGGCTAATTAGAATAGTAAAAGAGAGAATAGTGCATATTTATAAACTTCATAAACAAGTGTTTTCAATAAAACACTGATAAAATTACAACAACTTTATCCTATTTCGAAGTATACATAGAATTATTTTTTTAAACATTATCTTTGGTACATGTATTTACTGCATGATACATTATTTTAACAAATTAAGCTTACTTTACGAAAATTTTAAATGACGACTTCAATAAGTATTACATTAAATATTTTTAAATGTATCCAATAATAATCCTTCCCGCGGCTACTTTCACGTAAAAATACTTCTGGTTTTCTACATTAATTTCGCATTTTGTTTGTTTTAAAACTTAAATATCTTTTTTTTTCGAACTAACGACGCTATTGGGCTAGCAAGGTCTTAACACCTTCACCGGATTACGCTAAAATATATGTTATTTGAATTGTATGATTACTATTAATCTGGTATGTAAAACGTAGTATATAGTATACACCTCTCCATATATATTTGAAACCTATGTTTAAAATATGTAGTACAGTTGTCTTCAAAATTCAGCGTTTAAAATTAAAACGTGATGCTATGTATGAGATATCAATAACAGTCAGTTCTACATTTTTTTGTCAATAAACTAATTTAAAGCACCATCTGCTCGACACTGATGAAACCTACACTTAATAACAATAATCAACATTGACAATAATTTCATTTGTAATAAAAAAAATTGATCCCATTGATCGAAATATAAATTGTCGTATCTCTTAAATTGGACGAAGTTGTACACAAATGCCTACTTTCATGGAGATCGGTTGAGCAGTTTTGGAGTTTATCGTGGACATTCATTATGATAATGAATTTTGATATTTTTAGAAGATTATTACAAAAAAATTGAACTCAATGAATATCCTACTTTTTAAATTCAAGTAATTCGTTTTCACTTAAATCACACTCCCCTTAACACAATTCAGCCTCGATCGTGGAGTCTTAT
>JACEII010000005.1:772200-858428 GCA_014332785.1 Antheraea mylitta | reverse complement strand
TACACGGCGGCAAGAGTTTCCGCCTCCAGCTCCCAGGGTAGAGAGCCCGCGAGCACCATGGCCGCCGCCGAGGACACCGTGCGGTACCCGCGGTGCGCTGCGCTTTGCGCAGGACGCGAACGTTCGTGGCGCTGAGGGAGTCCGCCCACACCAGCGCCCCGTAGACGGCCATGTCCCTCACCACCCCAGCATAGAGGCGGCGGCAGGCAGCGCCCGGCCCTCCCGTGTTCGGGAGAAGGCGGCCGAGCGCCGCCGCCGCCCCTACTATACGCGGTCCGAGCCCCTTGAAGTGGGGCTCGAACCGCCAACGCCCGTCCAGGGTGAGGCCCAGATATTTCATCGTGGACCCCACCCTGATGCGTACTCCCCCCACGGCCTGGCGCTGCCGCTGTGATTGCCGCTGGCTTCTTTTTTCGCGCTGTCGACCAGGCCTCAGAGCTCTTTGGGGCCGAGGCAGTTGACGGCGGCAGGGGTCTCTGCTGGGATGCGTTGAGCGACCCTGAGGCGGTTCCCTCCCTGGCGTCGCTTCTAGTTTTTTTCGTGGCGGAACGAGCTACTGAGGCGTTCTTAACCTGGCTTGGGGGACCGGGAGCGGCTTCCCTTCTATCACCCCTGAGCGCCGGCCTCAGCACCTTAGGTGGGAGGAGGCGGTCATTGATCATCATTTCCCCTACTGCTCGCAGTAGTGAGCTCTTCATCTCCTCCCACTCTTGAGGCTGCGTCGAGGAAGCCCGCGGAGGAGGCCGCTGAGGAGGCTGCGGCGGAGGAGGCGGCATCTTCTTCGTCTCGCTCTCTTTCCGTCGCCAGGCGAGGATCTCTTCCTGCAGCTGAGCGTTATGGGCCCGGAGGTTCCGGGACTCTCGCTGCAAGCGCCTATTTTCCTCGTCCACCGTGCGAAGGGCCAGAACCTCCACCACCTCCTGGAGGGTCAGGGCTGCCAGCTTCAGCTCCCTAATGAGAGGCCTCTTCACGTTAGTTGACTTCGTGGCCACCTCGACGATGGTGGCTGCCTGTCCGCTGGCCAGCTCCTTCAGCCTGTCCGCGTCAAGGCCCTCCAGATTCAGCGTCTCGCGCTTCTTAGAACGCCGAGGCTTGCAGGGGTTGGAAGGTGCTGGCGCTTGTTAACGCCTGCCCGTTTTGGACGCCCGTCGCCCGCCAAGACCGGATGGGAAGACTCTTCACCATCGACAGATTTCACCAAGACCAACGTCTCCCGGCTGCGTACGCTCGACACCGAGAGACGGTCGAGAGATGGAGCTCTCTCCAGCACCACAAGCGGCACAGAATTGCCCTTCCCAGAAAACTTATCATTAATCAGTTGACACGCCAAGTTGGTTTTTTCCGAAGGCACACCGTCCGTATCACATGCAATATCATCGTCAATATTGTCAGCCAAGGTTGTCTTTTCATTGTTGATTTTGAGCATAAATTTGCCCCCCCAGAGAACAAGGGGCAGCCCGGACCCGAGGGTCCGGGGAGGGATTCTCCGGCAATGCCGGTACCCTCCTGGGGTAATAACTCTTTATTTGTACTTTCCATCTTTCTTCCTCTTCCCGTCCAGTTCGCGGTACGCCCGCCGAGATCGGTATATACCGACCCCGCCGGACGCTACCCGGAACTGGGCCGTTGGGGCTCAAAGTGAGCCCTCATCCGCCCCAGCCCGGTACTGAGGGTGCCGCTCACACGCCACCCTCAGGTCAGAGATCAGCCGCCGGTCAACTGGACCGGCGTTGCCCGGGGTGCGCCACGCGGAGGCTCTCTGACAATGCACCCCTTCTTAAACTCGCCTAGCAGAAAAGATGTCATTCAGAATACCCAACTACATCGCAAGTTCTGGCAGCAAACTCACTGTCCTCAAGCGAAAACTCGCCTGAACAGGAAGGTCAAGGATGTACAGACTGCCCTAGGAAAACACGCAGCCGATTCATGGGACAATCTCATAATCGAAGTACATGACAAATTACCGTCAATACATCGATTATGTCGCCGGATGACGCCGGATGACCTCGGGACCGGAGCCGGTCCGGCCAATCTACGGAGAGGACGGACAGCTATATTTCATCGCCCAAGAGCGCGCGAACATTTTTGCAGCCTCATTGGAAAAACAATTCTCGCCCAACCCGATTATAAATTCACACCACCAACTAGAGGTCGACAACTATTTAATAAAATACCGGGCCGAAATGATCACCGTGCACACAACCGCCGCAGAAAAACTCTTATGTCACACCAAGAATAGTCAAGAAGAATAATCAAGCTCTTAAAAACTAGAAAAGCCCCCGGCGTAGACAAAATTACAAACGCCATGCTACGCCACCTGCCGGCAAAAACCGTAACAGCACTCACTAGACTGTTTAACGGGATTTTGCGAACAGGTTTCTTTCCCGACGACTGGAAAAAAGGGTCATTATAATGATTCCTAAACCGGGGAAGAATAAACAGATGCCGCAAAATTATAGACCCATCACATTGTTAATAACTATGTCTAAATTATTCGAAAGCATCCTCCTAACCTGGTTGAAGCCGGCGATCGAACTTAGACCGGAACAGTTCGGGTTTCGCGATGGACTTGCGATGGACACTCGACGACGCTACAGCTTGCCAGAGTCACAAATATGGTCATCTCAGCCTACAACCAAAAGAAACACGCAGCAGCGGTACTGCTTGACATGGAGAAGGCATTTGACCGTGTTTGGCATGATGGTCTCATTTACAAACTCGTGACGCAGTCGAAAATCCCCAGACAGATTCTGGCAATTATTGAATCGTTCCTTCTCAATAGAAGAGCAACAGTTAGAATCGAAGACAAATACTCTCCAGAGTTCCCTATCAGAGCAGGAGTGCCGCAAGGGAGCTGCTTGTCTCCGATTCTATACGCCGCATACACCGATGACATCCCGTGCATCGCCCCCGCAGAGCTAGCGCTGTTCGCCGATGACACGGCATACATAGCTACATCTATGAACAAAAAGAGGGCAGCAGCGTTACTGCAGCTGACTCTAGATGTGTTGCCAGAATGGCTCGATAGATGGCGACTATCAGCTAATGTAAAACAAGACGCAAGCAATTACGTTTAGAAGATCAGCCCGACAGCCGCCTAATTTAACACTGAGGGGAGAGAGTATTCCCTGGCTCGAGGTAGTAAAATATCTCGGGCTAAGTATCAATACCACACTCACCTTCAAGCAGCACGCCGCCGGAGTTGTCTCGCGTACCAATCACGCACGCAGGATGCCACGTCCACTTCTTGCATCGAAACTGCCGCTGCGAACCAAAATAGGATTATATAAGATGTATATCCGGTCGCGACTGACATACGCAGCCCCGATATGGTACGGCTGCCTACCAAAAGAAAGCCGTCACAAACTGCAAGTCCAACAGAACAGGACACTAAGAACAATTACGTCGGCCCCACGCTATGTTAGAAACACTACAATAGCGCGGGACCTTAAAATAGAGAGCCTGGACGCATTCATCGGCCGTCTCGCGACAAAAATGTTTGCGAGAGCAGATGAATCGAAGTTTCCTCATCTTCGAAACATCGCACCGCTACACGCGAGGCCCCCAGAGGAAAACAAGCCTAGCACACAGACAGCCACACGTCCACGCGCAAAGAGGATCAAGAATCGTTGATACGATGGGAGCATACGCCACCACCAGATGCAAAAGCATGAAGTGGTTTCCCCACTTGTGCCCGTACAAAGGGCGGGAGTGAGATGAAGTCAGAGCCGTCGAGGCAGGATCGCCCGCATTGTCTTAGCGTTCGAGAACACTCACGCTTGAGTTCCGCGAATCCTCCAGTTCTGCGCGACAATGCGCCGCACTAGCGCCACTGCATCGACTCCGGCGAGTCGGCGCACTAAGCGCGATACCACGTCTTCACGACGATCGACCCCTAGCACGCTCACGGACACCGAGACACCAAGCACGACGACGACCCCTGCTACTGATTCCGGATCTCCCGCCTCCACGGACTCCCGTTCGCCTGAACAGGCGAAAGCCGTAGTGCTGCGCGCGGTCAACGCGCGGCGGACTGCACTCCGAAGGGGCCAACACGAGAGCGACTGTATCGCTTTCGCACAGCTGATGTCAGTTGGTGGCCTCTCGGATCAGCTGTCGCGTTGGATGGCGCTGTATCTGCGCATCGACGAGGCCGAGACCCGAGGAACCGAGCTCCAACCTGCCGACGAGAGCGCCCTGAGAGCTGCGTTAGATGGGAAACTCAGCGCACCCGAAATCCCGCGAGTGCAGCGCGAACACCTAGAAAGCCTTGCCGAAGAAGCCACGCGCCGCAAACGCGAGCGCGAACGAGAAGTCCCGCAGGAGCCCAGCACGAGTTGATCGTGCATCGAACGCCGCCACAATCACCAGATGCCCACACACCAGAGAGCAAGAGGCATAAGCCCCTCTCGCTCGCGCAGCCTACGGAACCCGCCGCGAGCCGCGAGACGTCACCAGCGCCTCAGCGGGAGAGCGAGAGGCATATTCCCCTCTCGCTCACACAAGCTACGGAACTCGCCGTAGTGCGTGTTATACCCGCTGAGAGCCGCGGGGCGCCACCGGTTCTTCAAGCGGAGGGAAAGAGAGAGCTGATCTGCACTGCTCGCACGGCTATACCGCGCGAGAGTCTCGGGGCGCCACAAACGCCTGCAGCCTTGCCCTCGCCCATTCAGCCGGCGGAACCCCGAAGGGGAGGCGCCGCGCCGCCGAGCGTGCCACTCAAGCAACGCTGCCCGCCGATCGTAGTGGAGCGCCTGCCCAACTGGCCATAGCACTTCAGACGGCTGGCGGGCATGCTGGGGCGTACACCGACCGCGCGCGTCTACGGCGATGGAGTACGCTTCCTCCCGATGATCTTGGAAGAGCACCAAGTTATCCAAGAAATACCTGAAACAACTCGCGGGGGTGAGTTGGCACACCTACGCACCCCAGGTCGAGAGGAATTTGAAGATCGCGATTCGCGGTCTTCCACCGAATACCAACCCAGATGAGATCACCGAGGCCCTACGAGAGAAGGGACTCGACGCTGAATTTACCCGGCTTATCCAAGCGAGAAGTGGAAGACCAGGCTGCGTGTTTCACCCCTCTCTGAAAAGAATACCTGGCCAACTCTCAGCCGTATATGAGATCCACGAGCTCTTGGGGAATGAAGATGACCATTGAAGCGTGGCGGGGGAGGAGCGGACTGGCACAATGCCATCGGTGCCAGCAGTTCCGTCACTCCTCTCACCACTGCCATCGCCCGATAGCTTGCGTGAGGTGTGGGGGGCCGCACTTCGCAGCTAACTGTGACCGCCCAAAAAAAGAACCTGCCACCTGCGCAAACTGCGGGGTGCCTCATCCAATAATGCCCGCGCATGCCCCGTGTTCGCCGCGAGGCCGCGCAATCGCTGCGCCGGGACCGCTGTCCGAACCGGTGACGCCGGACGCGGCAGGAGGAAAGCGAACACAAGAAATCCTGAGGCAAGAAATCCCACAATCGGAGGAGGAGCATCAGGAGCGCCGGAGACGACCCAGCAGTCCGACTCGACGGCGCGCCCCTCCCCGAACATCATAAGAGACGTTTTTTTAAAGACGCTGGCCGGAGCACAGAACGACGAAACCATCAAAAAATGCCTGAAGGCCCTGTATGCGCTCCACAACATAGATGGCCAGGACACGGCCCTGTATGCGCTCCACAACATAGATGGCCAGGACACGGCCCTGTATGCGCTCCACAATATAGATGGCCAGGACACTTCAGCCGAGGACTAAGAACACACGCACGGAGAACCCAGTCACCACAACAACAACCGCCGTAAGGCACGAAGAAAACCCCGGACCGTACGCGGCGTGGACAAAATCAAACAATTGACACTCCCGCGCGAAGCGGGAGGCGAGAGAAGCCACCGTGAGAGGGCTCACCCTGGTACGGATTCCCCGCGCCCCTCCGGGGCGCGAGAAGATTACGACGACGACGACTCGAGGCAGTGGGACTCCGGTTTTGGACGCGCTAGCGAACGCACGTGTCCGATAACTCCTTTGCTCGAGATCTTTTGTTCTCGATTTCGTTGTGCTTTGTTTAGTGCCAAGTTGAGTGCAGCTGTGGCACACGTGTACAAAACCTACCTGAGTGAGTGAGACATTCCCTTATTTATATATTTACCCGTTTATTTATATACTCATTTTTCTATTCCTTATTCTTAAATATCTAACCAACTATTATTCATTTGTTTAATTATCTATGTAAGTACCTATTTATTATTATTTATCTATTTATTTAACCATTATTTATGTTATAGTATTTTATTCATATGCATCGTCCCCTGTCTCGCCAACTCATTTATTTATTTTGTGCTTTCGCTTTGTTTGGTTTTAAACAGTTCTCTTGGCCCGGACTCGATATAGTCCCGTAGCTTACCGTTTGGCGTGCCCCTGCCCTTAAGGCAGAGATGTTGTTTCGCGGCCCCTCCCTCTCCTCGATCCACCGCGATGGATCCGTTAGCTGTGGCAGAATATTATCGTAAAAATCTCCTCGAGCGGTTTAGATCAGGAGATTGTAAATTCAATCTACCGCAACGTAGCGTCGCAGGCCGCCGAGGGCCTTTTTAACATTCCGACCGCGAATTCCTTTGCGTCCCTCGCGCCGCAGTCGGCAACTCCGGCTATACCGTCGCGCAAGCCGAACGCGAATCAAAATAGCTCCGTCCCGCTCACGCAATGTTCCGCAGGTAGGAAGCCGCGCCCGCCGCCTCCTGTTACGATACAGCAAAAGTCCCAATGGACTTCTATTTCTAATAGATTGAAGGCTCGTAATATAAATTACACAAATGCCCTTAGCACTCCGGCGGACATTCGCGTTAAATGTCCCACGTCGGACGACCATCGCGCATTGATCCGATTACTTACCGAAGCAAAACTTGCGTATTTTACGTACGCTCTAGAGGACGAGCGCCTCCTGCGTGTCGTGTTACGCCATGTCCCGGCCGAAATCTCGGTCGAAGACGTTACCCTCTCCCTTAAGGAGAAAACTACCCGGTGCGTGAGGTACATCGTATGTACCACCCACCCACGCACTCGCGCCCCGTACAATATGGTTCTTGTTCTCCTCGACCGGTCGCAGGAGGGCAAGGCCATCTTCTCACTCACTTCGGTGTGTGATCTCAACGGGGTCACCGTTGAGCCCCCACGCAAGACCCACATTCCTTCGCAGTGCCATAACTGCCAGAGTTATGAGCACTCCGCGAAGGATTGTCATCTTCCTCCCAGGTGCGTCAAGTGCCTGGGAAACCACGCCACGAAGGAGTGCGAGCGCACTCCTGGCACTCCCGATCCTCCCAGCTGTGTGCTCTGCGGTAACGCTGGTCACCCAGCGAATTATCGCGGTTGTCCCCGCGCGCCGCGCACACAACGTCCCCGTCAGGTGAGGCAGGCGCCCAGGGTGCCTGTAGCCACCGCCCGCCCTCCGCCTCCACCTCTCATGTCCGTGGAGGCCTTCCCGGGCCTGCCGGGCGCCTCCCGCACCCCGGTAGCGCCCGCGCCCACGATCTCACCGCGCTCGCCACCCTCTGTGCCGCGCGCGGTCCAATCCGGGCGGGCCCCTATGGCCCCTGGGCCCTCCGACCTCAACCTCAGGCCTCTTCAATTCCTCTGGCGCCGCCACCTAAGGCGACTCATGCTCCACCATCTGACCAGCTGACTTTTTGCGCGATAGACAAATCCAAGAATCGCGAATTACTGTATTGTAAGAAACGACCGAGTCACCCGCGAGGGTGGCACCTTAATTTATTTTAGGCGTTCGCTATATTGCATGCCGCTAGATCCGCCCGCGAGGGTGGCACCTTAATTTATTTTAGGCGTTCGCTATATTGCATGCCGCTAGATCCGCCCGCGCTTACTCATATGGAAGTGTCAGTATGCCGTGTAGGTATGACGGGCCACTCTGATATTATTCTTGTCTCCGCGTACCTATCACCGAACAAAGAGTTACTTAAATCCGATTTGCAGGCGCTATTTAGCTTAGGTGACTCGGTCATTATAGCGGGGGACCTCAACAGCGGGAACGTCATGTCAGAGAGACCTCCAAAGAGGTACAAGCGGCGAACGAACGCCGTTTTATACTCCCTGAGACGTGAGAGCATTGATCACGGAAAAGAACGCAGCGACTTGTGCTCACGACGCTTACCCGACCGCAGAAAACTGCGAACGCTTACGTTTCTTGCATAAAGCAGTTAAGTCTCGTATTTCTGAAATCCGAAGTGACAGGTGGGACAGGTAACACTGACAAAGCAGAATGTCTCGCCGCAAGTTTAGAGAAACAGTGTTCGCCAAACACTGATAATACTGACCCTTCCATCATAGAGTCTATCGAAACAGCCGTAGAGCATGCACTCGCGTCTCCTCCGGCGGATACCCTAACCCCGATAACGTTTGACGAAGTTTCGGCCGCCATCAAGCGTCTCAAGCCTAGGAAGTCCCCAGGTCCCGATGGGATCAGGAACGAGGTTCTGAAGCTCCTTCCTGACCGCATCATAGCATTATTGGTCTGCATCTCCAATGCGGCCATGTCCCAGGGTCATTTTCCAGCCGTCTAGAAGAGGGCCGTAGTGATAGGGATTCACAAGCCCGGTAAGAAAGCTACGCTTCCCGATAGCTATCGCCCGATCAGTTTGCTAGACACTCTAGGTAAACTTTATGAGCGGCTCCTTCTGAACCGTCTCCAGATTTCGATTAACGACCTTAGTCTGATACCGCCTGAGCAGTTTGGATTCCGTGCCAAACATTCTTGTCCCGATCAAGTACTCCGCCTCACGGAGTACATCTTTTCTAATTTCAATAAAGATCCGCATCCGGAGCCGGATCCGCCCGTGAAAAACACTAATCCGAAACGTACAATAGCTGTCCTTTTCGATGTCGCCAAGGCTTTCGATAAGGTCTAGCACAAAGGGCTCATATACAAGTTAAATCAAGCCGGTATACCCGATAGGTTAGTTCACATCCTCCGCGATTATCTCGCCGATAGAACCTTCCGTTTTAGAGAAGACTGCGAACTCTCATCGCCCCCTTCCGATTCGTTTAGGTGTGCCACAAGGCTCAATACTCGCGCCCACCCTCTTCAACCTGTTCATCAGTGACCTACCTAAGCTCCCGGGAGTCGAGGCTCTGGCCTCTGGCTGGCGGCCGAGTGTTCTCAGAGATCGCATCGAAGAAGCCGTTAGCACACTCGGTGATTGGTTTCTTCGATGGCGCATAGGTATTAACCCCGATAAGAGTGCCGCGATACTCTTCGATCCTAGATATCGCGATAACAAGTTAGAGCCCATAAGGCTATACAAAACCGAGATACCTTGGACCACCGAGGTCAAGTATCTCGGCGTCACATTAGACAATCATTTAACGTTTGAGTCTCATATTAAGAGAGTGCGAGACAAAGCCGCTATGGTCTTGGGTCGCCTCCATTATTTACTCTGTCAGAAGAGCAAACTGTCCTCAGACATAAGCTCACAATATATAAAGTCTGTATTCGTCTAATTATGACTTATAGTTGTCCGGTCTTCGCCACGCGAATAATCTCGATAAGCTTCAGGTTTTGCAGACCCGGGTTCTGCGTAAAATCACCGGTGCTCCTTGGTTCGTCCGGAAGGCGGATCTCCACAGGGACCTGGAGATGCCGTCCATCTGGACGTATATAAAATCACTTACAAGTAGTTATTTCGAGCGAGCCGCGATTCATCCCAGTCGGTTAGTGGCATCCGCCGCAAATTACGAACCCGTACCCAACGCTGGGCGATATAGAAGACATCCGCGACATATTTTTACCGATCCTCCCGACGATATCACGTCAGCGAACGATCAGTACCAGCCTGTCCCTCGTAACCGCGCGTGCTCACGCCCACGCCCGCGTAACTACAGATCGCACCGCCGCGGTCTGGGGGTTAACTTCGCTCCCGCACACCCGATTAGGCCTCCCACTGCAGCGGCTCAAGCCTAGGTTCGATCCCTCGGTAGGGAGCCCTTGAGTGCGTTGCTTGCGCGATACGGTGACACACCCATACGTCACTGCTACAACACTACACGATCACCACCACACACGTGCACGCCTACACGCTACACATCTTAGATTTTTTTTCCCCTTATCGAACTGAAAAACTCTCCAAATTTTCCGATAAAAATATATGGAGGAGTTGTTGAGGCGGATATGCTGGTACTCATATGAATACGTTTCAACAACTCAAACATATATGAATAGTTAGCTAGGTTAGCTAAGTTAGGTTGCGATTTTTGCATGCAACGGATAACAGCCAAGCAGAGGTGTGCCGTGCACCCTTGAGCTGGTTGCCATTATAAAATCGGCTGAGTGCCTTAAGCGCTCGCCTTAGTAGTCCGGTGAAGCTGTTTAGTCCGGTGAAGCTGTTAAGACCTTGCTAGGTGAATAGCGTAGTAAGTTCGAGAAAAAAAGACTCGAGGCAGTGTTGCTCTATATTTACGCGCGGTAGTTCTAGCCGTCTGAGTATTGATTTAGAAGTAGTCATAATGAATAAATGTGCTTATATACAAAGTGATATTTAATTTTATGTGTTCTTACACGTGATTATGGTATTTAAGTGATGTACTTATGTACAAAGTGACGTTTAATTCTACGCGTTCTTACAATAGTTAAAACTGACATTGTGTTCAAATGTTAAAAATTATCTATACTAATATTATAAACAGGTAAGGTTTGTGACGTTGTAGGGGGTAATCTCAGGAGCTACTGGTCCGATCTGAAAAATTATTTCAGTGTTATATAGCTCATTTATTGAGAATGTTTATAGGCTATATGTCATCACGCTAAGACCAATAGGAGTGGAGCATCGATTAAGAATGTTTCAAAATCGGTTTTCTTTCCTCTTGAGAGCTTCCGCTGCATGTTAGCGTTAGCTCAAAGTAACTATTCCACGCGAACGAAGTCGAGGTTAGAGGCTAGTAATGTATAAAAACATTGCGTGCATCGGTGTGTGTATACGCGGAGGAAGTGAAACTTCTTTGGCTTATATATATTAGATTATATACAAAATTATGAGAATGCTCGTAAACTATATACTACATGAAGTCCCGTACCATAAATACCTAGCTATACATTTACCTATTTTTGTATAACCTAGACCCAATCTGTGTCGCTAAATATTTATTACATACAAAAATTACGTGCATCATTGATTGCAAATGAAACTATGAACTCCTGCTCGTTTTATTAGAGCAATGTTCCAGCGTATTGTTGCCTTTTATATAACACTGAAGGTTTCTAGCGGTTTCTGTAAATGTTTATTTTGTTCTAATTTTTAACAAATACGGAACAGTTATCGTTTTTCTTTTAAAATTTTGTGGGTTTCGCATAGAAATATTTGGAATTAGCAATATAAAGAGAGAGAGGGGTAATCGCAAGTCATACGGATCAGTTAACAGAAGGTTTTTTTTTTCAAATATACTTTTCGAGGCACAACCTTTGTCAGACCTGATGGAATATGAAACTGAGATTAAGGATGCATTTGGTTAGTAGAGCAGTGATTTATCACGAAAAACAGCTGAATATCTTCTGCGATTTCCGTAATATAAAGAGATGCAAAGCGCATACTGCCTATAAATGGAACATGGAATATGTATGGCTACTACTATATGGCATTTTGTAGTAGGATAGGACTTCTTGCGTACTTTGACCAAAGAGCAGCTGATAAACTGGACTCATCCCAGGGTTTTCGGCAATCAGTAATACTCTTGGATGTAGAGACAGATGTAGACAGTAATCGATGTCTTGTATATCCATACAAATAAACACAAATTATGCATTATGCGTTTTACTCATAGAAGCCTTAATGTAATAGGGTTATTACTACAAACGTTTTGATTCATTTTTAGTTAAAAAATACAAGATGTCAACAAAACAATATAATTCCAAGGGAATAAAAATGAAAAGTAAAATTCTTAATAATTCTACAGTCGTAAGTTCTGATTTATCGTCGAATATTAGGCGATGTATAAGCGAAAATATTTTACAAGTACAACATAAATACAATGGAAATTGTTATTAACCGAACTCACGATTTCGACCCCTCTTCTAGTTAGTAAAGTTTTAATTTTGTTTTGTTTAATATAAACTGCAGTAAATTATTACGCATTAAAGGGTAGGCTAATAACGCCAACTGCCTCGCTTATGGCTGCTGTCGAAATTAATAGCGTGCATAAGGATTCTATTTCCATGTATCGATCAAATAATTAAATTTTCTAACATCTGTATAACATTATTTAAAGAACAACCGTTTGTAGAATATATTTTTCGTCGTGACTTCGCATTTTTTTCACACGAAATATCAGCCATATGTAACATAAATGAATTAATTTACAAAATCAGGGAGAATGCAACTTTGTATACGAGTAAAAGTTTTTTTTTTCAGAATTAGTGGTTTCAGAGATTGCCTCTCACTATATAGTGATATTAATAAAATACAATACTTATGTAAAATACTATAATAACTATATATCGTATCTTTGTATAGAATTATGGTTATATTTTATAATCATTTGAACAGTAATATTAATTATAAGCAATAAATTATTAGCACACTAGAATATGTAATTAAATTCGTTTTTTTTATTACAAATGTTATATCTGGTGATGTATGTATTAGATATAAATACAACAATGCTGAGTATATGTATATATATACTATAAAGAAATATAGCAAATATGTAGGGGTGTAGGTACTGACAGCTATAATTTTAGCATGTTACCACCTTAGAAAAAGATTGTCATATGGTACGGGTGAGATTGCGGTCAATGTTTGAAATCAATAAAATATTAAAAAAGAAGAGGATGTGTTGTAAAGAAATTAGCAGTAAAACTTCTATATTAATAGAAAAGATTTTAATTAAAAAAAAAAAAATCAGACGGTGACCTATCCAAGAACTAACCGTGCCCGACGTTGCTTAACTTTGGTAAATCTGACGAGAACCTGTGTTTCAAACACACACCAGACTACCCTACCCGACACAATGTTTCCTTCTATCACTTTTCGTCACACAAATAAAATTTTCGATCAGATTTTAAAAGCCCTCCTATAAGAAGTTCCACTACAATATATATATCTATAGCGTAAAAATTTATATACCTATACCTAACTACTTAGATAAATTTGAATACTTGTTTCTCTTTATTTCAGAGGTTTTTAACATTTCTGATATGCCAGTCTTATCGTACCTTATATTTACGGCTAAAACTGTTAAATAAAAAAAACATAAATAGACTAATTACTAAGCCTAAATATACTACATAGCCTTTTGCAACAATCTGATGTCGGTTCTACCAGGATGCTGTGATAAACACCCATATCCCCGATACTAATATTATATTCTTTAATATAACGCATCCTCCCCATTCGATTTTTTTTGCACTGTATCAAAAAATAAAAAAATAAAAACGTCGATAAAGCTATGTCGTATGTAACGTACATCACTATCTTGTTCTTTAGAGACGTGCTAGCGCGTAGGCGGGGGATTTCCGGCTGTTCAAACGGGTCGCTAATATAGCTATCCCGACTTGGGGCGGCGTCGCCGTCCGGCCTCACGCGAAACTCATTAAATTTACACACAGGCTCAAAAGGACGCGTCATTTATGATGTTTTCGTCTAGCCTGTGGAAAGTCTTCTATGTTAATTTATTGCGCTTGTTCTAAACATCCAGACTACTAATGAAAGAGTATGGATATAATATTTATAGTAAGCTATATTTATATAGTATATTTTCATGTGTACTGGAATAACCGCTTACATAACACCAGTAAGGAAAAAATAGGATACTATATTTATTTCCTCTATTAGTCAAGTATGATATACGATTTATTCTGAGCTTTACATTTGGTTGATGTATACATCAATTAAATTAAAACATTAGAAAATAAGCTAGGGTTTTTAAGTCAATCCTGATTTTGATGTAATAAAATTTCTCTCGATTTCAATAATAATCGAGTTATAAATTATCTGCATCAAAACTTGCTAGATCTATACGTATTCTTTCAAAGAAATTATGTTGTGAGAAAAAAAAAATTCGACAATATAAACTTATCATTGAAATTAAAAATAAATACAGCCATATAACAAAGTAACGCGTAGGAAATCGAACAAGTCATTTTATAAGTATACAATAATATAAGTTGTTTTATAAGAATTAAAATGTTACTTAGTTGGAAAAAAGGTAGAGTATGTTCTCATATTCAGCAAAAAGAACAAACAGCTTTATGAATAAAGAAAATTAAAGATAAACATGAACAGATACGTAATAAAATACACGTTCAGATTATACATTACACATGACAAATGGTAAATAAATTGTTACCTTATTTTTAAATAATGAAATTTTTATATAGGTTGTGGAAAAAAATCCGTTTATATTTTTACGCCCTCTGCATTCAACCACAAAAAAACAGTACGTAAAGCATACGATACTTCGAGTTGCTTTAAATCAGTAATGAAAATGTTCAAACGTGTTCTTGAATAAATGTAAAAAGCCGTCAAATTATGAGAAACATGTTATTTTCAGGTTATTAATTCATATTTCTCGACATATTATATCATACCAAACTACTTAAAACTTCTTATAGATATACTAACTGACCCGTGCAACTTCGTCTGCACCAAATTGGTTATCACTGGTTTCAATTGTATTTTTAAACGCGAAAAAAAATGAATAAAACTGATATCCAATTGCAGCCACAACTACCGTTTCCAAAAATCCAAACTATCCACGGATTCACTGAAACATATACCCAGATTATATGTAATTTTTATTTTAAATAAGCCTAGTACCCGTTCGTAGCATCATCTACCACATATATATATTTGAATGACAACCCTTTAACCGCATATATATTATTCTGCTGTTAAATCAAATATTACTGCCTAGCCTATATGTAAAAACGTAATAATATTATGGTCTAGATATTAAAAAGCGTATATTCACTAGGGCAAATCCCCCTACAATTGATTCAGCCCGTATACATTGACACTCAATATTTTTATGTTGATATATTAAATTTATTTTATTTTTTAGATAACGAAATAAATATATATGATAATTTATACAAAGTCTTTAACAAAATCTAATATATTTATCAATTCTATTGATTAACCCCCGTGGCATCATTTCAATGAATATTGCCCAACTAATCCAGTTATACACATAAGCGGTATAAATCGATATATTCAAAGGATGTGGTAATTAACGAGCTAACATCGGTTGTGACACGTCGGGCCTCGTTTTGGTGATGGTTAACATGGCGGCTGTTCAGTACACAGTCTTTACAATGGAACAATGGTAGATATGGCCAATGTACTGCACAGACAACAACGACTAACAAACAGATAGCCAAATGCATCATAGATGCAAATGTATACATTCTATTTAAGCATCATAGTAAAAGCATAGATAAAGATAAGTTTTGTTAACTGTAACTAATGTAATTGATTGTGTTAGGTTCGAATCCTATGTACAGCAATTCATCCATAAATGAGTTTTCTAAATGATGCATCATAGATGCAAATGTATATGTCGGCGATCAGAAGTGGATTTATATGAAAACAAAACTAAATATGGGCAAATCTCTATCCCACTTGTGATGTCGGCGATCAGAAGTGGATTTATATAAAAACAAAACAAAATATGGGCAAAGCTCTATCCCACTCCTGATGTTGGGGTAGGCCGGCGTAAAAATATAAATAATATCCTCACTGAACCACCCACTGTAATATTATCGTCATAATTAACTGAACTACCTACTATAATAATATTGTGATATTTAAATCAAATACCCTTTATTCAATTTATGAAAGTAAATGCTACCACCGGTTAGGAACCTACCCAGTCAACGTGAAGAACCGGCAAGAAACTCGATCTGGTTTAATCTTTTACATATTTTTACAAAACATAACCCACATAAATATTTAACGCAGTAATCCATCAACTATAATAATATCGAAATAATTAACCCATAAAATAATAATTAATTACTATTAATCCAGACTATCACCCCATTATAATAATATCGTGATATCTCAATATAAAATAACTAATTCCATTGTACAAATTAATTATTCAGAGTCTAGGTTAAACGACTTGCAACGTACGTATGTATCGTGTGTTGCCCGAGCCAAGACCAACTTAACGGTTTTTTTTTTCTCGAACTGACTACGCTACTGGCCTTTATTTTTTGGCCTTTACAGCTTCACCGGACTACTAACGTGTGTCTGAGGCATAGTTTGCTCTTCTGACAAAGTAAATAGTGGAGGCGACCCAATACCCTAGCGGCTTTGTCTCACACTCTCTTAATATGGGACTCGAATGTTATATGGTTGTCTAATGTAACGCCGAGATACTTGACCTCGGTGGTCCAAGGTATCTCGGTTTTGTGTAGCCTTATGGGCTTTAACTTATTATCGCGAGTTCTAGGATCTAAGAATATCGCGGCACTCTTTTCGGGGTTGATAGCTATACGCCATCGAAGAAACCAATCACCGAGTGTGCTAACGGCTTCTTCGATGCGATTCCTGAGGACATCCGGCCGCCAGCCAGAGGCGTAGATGACTGTATCATCAGCATAACAACCTACCTCGACTCCCGGGAGCTTAAGTAGGTCGCTGATGAATAGGTTGAAGAGGGTGGGTGCGAGTATTGAGCCTTGTGGCACACCTGAGCGTATCGGACGGGGCGATAAGAGTTCGCCGTCTACTTTAAAACGGAAGGTTCTATCGGCGAGGTAATCACGGATGATGTGAACTAAGCTATCGGGTATACCGGCTTGACTCAGCTTGTATATGAGCCCTTTATGCTACACCTTATCGAAGGCCTTGGCGACATCGAAAAAGGCTGCTATTGTACGTTTCGGATTAGTGTTTTTCACGGGCGAATCCGGATTCGGATGCGGATCTTTATTGAAATTAGAAAAAATGTACTCCGTGATGCGGAGTACTTGATCTCTACAGGAATGTTTGGCGCGAAATCCAAACTGCTTAGGCAGTATTAAACTAAGGTCGGTAATCGTAACCTAGAGACGGTTCAGAAGGAGCTGCTCGTAAACTTTACCTAAGGTATCTAGTAAACTGATAGGGCGATAGCTATCGGGAAGCGTAGCTTTTTTGCCGGGCTTGTGAATTCCTATCACTACGGCCTTCTTCCAGACGGCTGGAAAATGACCCTGGGTTATGGCCGCATTGAAAATGCAGACCAATAGAGCTATGATGCGGTCAGGAAGGAGCTTCAGAACCTCGTTCCTGATCCCATCGGGATCTGGGGACTTCCTAGGTTTGAGACGCTTGATGGCGGCCGAAACTTCATCAAATGTGATCGTGGTTAGGGTATCCACCGGAGGAGACGCGAGTGCATGCTCTACGGCTGAATCTATTGACTCGATGTTGGAAGGGTCAGTGTTATCAGTATTTGGCGAACACTGTTTCTCTAAACTCGCGGCGAGACATTCTGCTTTGTTAGTGTGTAACTACTGTAATTGATTGTGTTAGGTTCGAATTCTATTTACAGCAATTCATCCATAAATGAGTTTTTTAAATTATTCATCATAGATACAAATATATACATTATATTTAAGGATCTTAATGAAAACATAGATAAAGATAAGTTCTGTTAACTGTAACTACTGTAATTTAGTGTGTTAAGTTCGCATCCTATGTACAGCAATTCATCCATAAATGAGTTTTCTAAATTATGCATGACAGATGCAAATATGTACATTCTATTTAAGCATCTGGGTTAAAGCATAGATAAAGGTAAGTCTTGTTAACTGTAATTACTGTCACTGAGTGTATGTTAGATTCGAATCCTAAGTACGGCAATTGATGATCCATAAATGAATTTTCTAAATGTGGGGGTTTATTGAGTTCGAAATTTGTAGAGTTTTCCGCAACACCGGCTTTGATCCGGGATGTAGGAAATATGTTTTATGATTGATGGTGAAACCGAAAAAAAAATCGTTTACAAAAACCATGCAGATGTAAGAATACCCAAAACTGTCATTTATTACACATAATAAGAGTGTAAATCTAACGTGTCTGTACTTTTATGATTATTGTAAAAAAAAAATTGATATGCGTATGACACATCCTATTAAAGAAAAGATTTTCTATTGTTTATTTTTAAGTTCTTAGCACGATTCCGACTCACACTTGGCCGGCTTTATAATCTTCGGTTTCAAGATACAACAAACTGTAATCTACATATAAATACGCGAAGAAAAAATAGTTTAGCAACAACGGTAATATTTCAATGCACTTCAATAGATGTGCTACATAATATCTGTTTCTGTACAACTCTACCGACCGTTACGAAAATTGGTATCTGTGACGAATACAACAATGATATTATAACTAAAAAGCTGGTAAACATTATCAATTTTGTTATAATTATTTTTATTACAGCGGATAATAAAAACAACAAATAATAAGACTCGCGTGTTAAAATATGAATAGTTTGTATACTATTAGGATAAACACTATCAACGATAATGAAAATATATACATTACTAATTTCAATAGTATTAAACAAATGGAAAACATTAGTAGTCAAAATTACAAACTCATTATGGATAATGATTCCATTTTCTTACAAGAACGAGAGTCTATTATCTGTTTTTGCAAAGTCTAGACACAAAAATAAATGTAATATCCTTTCATAGCTTATTTAAATTTTAGTTAGCGAAATCCTTTGAAATTTATTTTTAAAACTTTTAAAGATAATATTTGATGGAGTTAAACTTGTAGATACAAAATATCAGTGATTAGTGAGTGTTTTTTAATACTTTATATGATTTAGCGTTCGTCCACAATCTCACCTGATGTAGTTGACGGAACACAGATACTTGGGAGCACATATATAACTTGAGCATAGTAGGTGTAGGTTGTAGGACGCGCTCCGTCGTCACGCGCGCGAGGACGTCTCTGAGTACCGCGAGTCGCTCCGTCTGATTTCGCCAGTCCTGCGCGACGATGCGCCGCAAGAAAGAAGACGTTTCCCAGTCGGGAAAGAAGAAAACCGGCCCTTTTCAGGGTCAAACCGACGCAGCCACGCTGGTTCCAACGACCTCCCGCAAGCCCTCGGACTCTGCTGAAACAACAACGAAGACCACCGCTATGCCCATCGGACCCCGCACCATCGTGCCTGATTCTCGCCCGCAGCCCGCGGGGACGCGACAGAGGTCGCCCGGCGGGGAGTCTACGCCGATTAGCGTTTTCGAGAGTGATATATCCACTCTCGCCGAGCTTATCGCTGCTCGGACGCTGTCGAACGGAATGACCCGCTGGATGGCACTGTATTTGCGTCTCCAAGAGGCAGCGGACGCGAATAAGAAGCCTTCCCAGGAGGACTCCGCAGCGCTTGAACGCGCCGCGAGGGGAGAACTCAAGCCTCCGAAGATTCCCGATTACCAGGTCGAACCAATCGGGAGAGCGCTGCGCCGCAAGCGTGGCGATCCCGATCCCGTTCCGGCCGCCGCCGCCACCTCAATAGCATCCCAGGCGCTTACAGTGCCTAATACCTCGCCGGAAATTCAATCTCCGGCAACCAAGAAGGCCAAGACCCAAGACGCCGCGTCACCCTCAACGTCGCGCGGCGCCACAATGAAGACCACAGCGGCGAAGGTGGACGCACCCACACCCACGCCTGCTACGTCGCGATCGCGAGGGGTTGCCCGCGAGCAGCCCCCCCCCCCCTCTGAATCGACTCCGCCTGCGGAACGCCAATCCGCGGTAGCCTCATCGTCGCGAAAGCCCACTGAGCGCACAGTGGCGCCATCCGCGCATGCGCCGTCGCGAGAAGCTGCCACCGAGCAGCGTTCGTACGCCGCGATAACAGAAGCCAGCCAATCAGCGAGCGCCTCACCTACAAGATATACATCGCAAGATGCAGACCAACGGAACCCTAATCCTGAGCATCGACAACGCTTCCCGCCAATAGTAGTAGAAAGTCTTCCCAACTGGGTCATTCATTTTCGACACTTGGCGGGGTTACTGGGGCGTAGGCCGAATGCACGGCCGTTTGGCAGAGGGATGCGTTTTATCCCTTTGAGCCAAGAAGAGCACGGGATACTTATTGAATACCTCTCCAAATTGGAGAGAGATGAGGGGGTGAATTGGTTCACGTATTCACTCCCCGAAGAACGCAGCCTCAAGGTAGCCATTCGAGGACTACCTCAAAACACGCCCTCGGAAGAGGTCGAAGCAGCCCTTATAGAACAGGGGTTCCAGCCGCTCTATGTTAGAGCGATCTATGGAAGGCAGGGAAGAGCCGGGTGCATCTTCCACTGTGCACTCCGAAGAACACCAAATCTCACTGAAGCCATATATCAGATCAAAGAGCTGCTCTTATTTGAAGTTAGCGTAGAAGGATGGCGGGGGAGGAGGAAGCCGGCGCAGTGTCATCGCTGCCAGCAATTCCGGCACTCCTCCCACCAGTGCCACCGGAAGATCGCCTGCGTGAGATGCGGGGGGCCACACCCCGCGCATCAATGTGAACGCCCTTTGAGCGAGCCCGCCACCTGCATTAACTGCGGGGGCGCACATGCCTCCAACAATTCAAAGATATGCCCCGTGTTTCGGCGCGAGGCACGCAACCGACGAGCTAGCACTCTCGCCCGTTCTGGTGACGCCGGGCACAAGACAGCGCCATTAGCTCAATACAACACAGTTGAGGAGACAGCCGCGGCCAGCCGGCCAGGTAATGGCGAAAGCGGGGTGGTAGGGTTTTTCAGCCCGACTGGGTCGCAACCACCATGCATATAGCGAAAAAGCCCGTCATAGTGACTCGCTTCTGCGCGTCGCGTTTAGGGATCATCCTGTGCATATCCAGTACCGGGTGACTTTCGTCATTATGGCCGGCATGACAGCGGCGACCGGCGATGGATAATCTGTCTCTCGGTGGTTGCCGATGTTTTTGGATTGTACTATGCTTAACATCAGGCATAGTGCAGTCATTATGTCGTGCTTCGATAAAAAAAAGAAATCATGACACAATACACATACACAAAGAAATCATGACACAATACACATACACAAAGAAATCATGACACAATACACATACACTAAATGAAAAAGGTCTGGCGTGGTCCGCGGTATCGGTTTTGGACGCCCTTCGAGAAGCACGCGTTACCGAGGTAGTCCGAAATGTAAATGCCTATTTCAGTAAGTGAAATGCTTTGTAGCCCGGTGAAACTGTAATGGTCCGTTAGTTCAGTAGCGTAGTCAGTTCCAATAAAAGATGTGAAATGCCATAAAATTTAGTCGCACCGTCGGTTACGTAACCGATAGCCGTGCTTTGTTTCAAATTTATTTAAGTTTACCTATGTTTCAGTACTAAACGTTGTAATTAAAATTAAACAAGAATAAGTGAATAATATTTAAACAATAAAAGCAAACTAAAATTAAACCATGGGGAAAAAAAGCAAAGTCACAAATGCCATCCATACCATTAAAACGCTTAATATACTATATGTATTATTAGAATAATTTTACATAAGTAATTTAATTAGACATGTTCAAGGCAATGTTAGGAATCCCGATATAGTCTATTGATATGACTTTCGAATATATCTGGAGAAATAAAATCACTATAATGAACTGCCGAGTGTATAAATAATTTAAATATTTTCCGGTTTATTCGTAGTTTTGACGTGACAACGTCTTATAAATTGGTTTGCCGGGTGACACTTCAAGAAACTGCGTTACGCTCCGCTCACGTTATGCGCTCACAATGAGAGCGAGTGAGAGGCACGCGTCCCTTCCACTCGGGCATGGTTAGCCCGCCTAAGAGCGAGAGAGACTACTATACGAAAATTATTTTACCACTTAAAGTCGTTGTAACGTAAAACTTTCGTCCGTATACCGACTTTACAGGCAACCAATTTTTTATAACATCAGCTTATTGAACAGTTTAATAGACTCGGTCACGGCTGAAGGGATCAGCGGTTAAGCGATTTAGCTAGTACGACAAAATTTCTGATTGATGTGGTTCGTTTTGTAACTTGGTAAATTGATGTTTCGATTTTACAACACGAAATCCATTGGAAGTAAAAAATATACTTTTGTGTGTGGGATGTGAAAAAAATCCATATTAAAGTTAATACAAAAAACATTTCTATTATCCGAGTTACTTCGTAATTTACAAAGTAACTTTCAGCTTAATTTCGAGGATTGAAGATAAAAAATATTTTATGGTTCGGACATTGGGAATTAAAAACATACCTATAATAATTGATATGTCTCGTATTATTAAGCATAGGATAATGATCTCACGAACTATGAAATAAATCTAATTAAAAATTAATACAACAAAATCGTTTCTGTCATCCCAGTAGCTTTCTAATTAACAAAGTATCTTACAGCTTTGTTTCAAGGACTGATAAAAAAAAATATTCTATGTTTCGGAAAATTAAAATACTAGCACAAAATTATACAACAATGCAATTTTGACCACTTACATAATTTCTTGGAAGTTTCATACATTATATAAAGTCAACTGGTTTTTATGAATTTGTCCTCGTGACAAGGGCATTGTTGTTTCATAATATTTTTCCTAGATTAATTTTGGACTGTTTTATGTAAATTTGTAATTACTAGTTAATCTTTTTTTTAACTTTATTTTTGGCAATCAACCGTTCAGATTATTACTGCCATGGTCACGTAGTCAATAATATTACAAGCGTAGAACGATCATTTCAACAACAAGCGTCGTGTGAATCAACATTCTAACAAGATGGTGGCTCCCTTGTTAGAACCTTCCATGGAGTTTTTGTGGCATCTCAGAATTGCATGCTCCGTGGTATTATTTTTCATTCACTTCACTTATGCATAATAAACTAACTATATTACGTAAAACACCACCAATTTTACAAAATATAGAGTCCAACACAAGATTATGAATAAAATATAAAATCCACTACATGACAGACTAAGATCCCGCCAAAAACTCTAACTAATCTTTTTACCTATTTTAATTTTTTTTAGGATTATTACTTAACATTATGGATAAATGTAGTCTAAATTATACTGTGAAAACCCATGCAAGCAAAAACCTCGTTAAAATCAGATTTCCACTTTTCGACATTAGTTCGGAGACACAACGGACGTTATAATTCTATAATAGTATAAAAGTAATAAGATAACAAGAATGTTTTTATTATATCATAGGATGCAAACCAACAGGTGGCACACCAGATGTTAAGTGATCACCACCGCCCATAGACACCAGCAACACCAGAAAAGTCGCTATTGCGTTGCAAGCCTGTCTTAGGGTAGGAGGGAGGGGGAAGTAGAAGAGAGGGAAGGGAAAGGGGGAGTTGGGCCTCCGGGACTCTCACTGACCGAATGAAATGCAAAAATGCTTACTGTTACTTCACGTCGGTTTTTCTGTGGGTCAGGTAATACTACCCCGAACGAGCCGACCCACTCATGCTGAAACCAATAATTACTTCAGCGTGGCTCTACCACCTTCACTTGGATCTGAACGTGGACCTATGTATGTGTTTCTTCTGCAATTACAATCTAATTCATATAGCAAGCTAGCCAGCACTTCAATTGTACAAGTGAGAATAGTAATACCTTCAATACTATAGTAAACAAGACATGTTTTTAATTAGGAATTCTAATAACAATAGTCGTGAACAATAATATGCCCCTAATATTTTATTGTTATTAATATTAATTCTAGCTCACTTTGTACCTAATAACGCAAGTAATTATACCCTGTAACTGGTTGGTGAACATTTCTAATCTACTTATTTATCATTATGGTATAATCAATAACTGTTAGTTAGACTTCCTTGTCTATACTCTATACTAATATTATAAAGAGGTAAAATTGTGAGTTTGTGACGTTGTAGGTAGTAATCTCAGGAACAACTGGTCCCATTTGAAAAATTCTTTCAATGTCATATAGCTCATTTATCGTTGGATGACTATAGGCCACATATCATCACGCTAAGATCAACAGGAGCGGAGCACCAAATTATTTCACGCGAACGAAGTCGCGGGCAGAGGCTAGTACAAAATAAATATCAAATGGACAACAAAATCTGGTACAAAATTTTGTAGCAAATATTGAAATAAACAATAAACTAAATATGTTTTCTGAAGTGTATGATTAAGTATGCATCCAAAAGGTTAGAGCATTTACATAATCCCGGCAAAGAGGTTTTATAACATAATATCCCATATTTACACTTCCGAGTCAAAGAGATCGTTCCCGTGTCGTTTTAATTTGAATATTTGTCTCGGGCCGGACCACACCTCGTTATCATAATGGAGAATCGCGGATATTTGCTCGGTGATATCGCTGTAAAGATTGCCTGTAAGAAATATTGAAGTATTTCAATGAGTAAAAAATATTTAAGTATTTTTTTGAGGTAAAATTATTATTATACTGTATATTAAAATAGTAACAACTATCATGTCTTTCTTATTATTCATAAACAAATCGATTCTTACATTAAAACTATTGGGTGTCGGTGACTTCGCTCTCGTAAATATAGTTATGTTGCTGCATTGGAAATGTTTGCTTAATCTGGATTAAAAATAGGCTGTTAATTATTTCTTAATTTTCTCAATATTACTAAACGCTTTGTAGATTTTAAGTTCCTTCTGTTAAACTTTAATATTATTGGTTATTCCTCATGGAAACGTCTAATTATATGTAGCCTATAGAATACAAATAAAAATTTCATCAAAATCGGATCATCTGATTTGAAAATATAACTAAGCGAAGAAAAGTCACTTCAACTTTATTGTGTATAACTATATGTGGATTTTCCATATACTTCATTACGGTATCGTCGTTGGTAAATCTCACGTTTATTCATTTCACTATATGCGAAATGTACTTTTTGTGTCACTGAGAATTAGTGCTTCCAGTTGCTTCAATTACAGCCTTGCAAAATAACCTACACAATAACAATGACACTTTTGTTAAGTTCAGTTTTAAGTCCGGCTTTTGATTTGGCACGTTGGGAGGAAGACTGAGATAGTCAACTTAGTTCGATTTCGTTTAGTTTCTTTGTTCATCGAAGTCATTTCGCTGTGGGATTGAGAGAGCGCTTTATAAAACCATAGCAAAATGATCTTAGCCGGAACGTACCTTTCCGATACTCCAAACGAAGCATAGTCGCATTCACGCCCGCGTAGCCACAGTTCACGTTTGGCGTTCAACTTTGCTCCCGCACACTCAGCGCGGCCCCCTTCCGCAGAGTCTCAAGACTAGGTCCACTCGTTTAGAGGCTACACACACGGTAACTACACATATTTTGGCTAGGTGTTTAAACTATTATTCACTTATATTTTTTTTCTTTTAGTTATCTAGCCTTTGCCAACTGAATTATCAAAGTATGATTAGCTTAACTTGCAGGAATAATTTAAGAACTAATCAACAGCGTAAGTTTGGTCTAAAACAAAATGTTAGCCGGAAATCTCACTGTTTTTTTCTAACGCGTCATGCGAATTGCCCGGTACAGTAAAATATCAATCTGTGTAACAAAATAATAGAGAAAATATAATTATTAGCAACTACCACGAAAACGTTAATAGTGTATGTATTATTTTTATTTGCACAGTTTTTTTAATGTAGCACGACAAAGTGACGTCACTGTACCTGACGATAAGCACAGTGCATTCGAAAAAAACGCCGATTACCAAGAAATCCGTAGCATATTGGTGGTCGTCGCTGTCATGTCGACCTTCAAGCCTCTCTGCTAATGGACATACATTTGCTGATCAAGGAACGTGACAAGTCTGATCGTACCATTATAACGGTTAATCTTTGTTTACTGTTACTGTACGATATGGAATGCCTATTGCTTTGTTCTGAATTGGTATGGTTACACAAAAACCATTTCCATATATTTCATTTCTATAAATATTTGTTACTTATATTCTACACGATATTGATCAAATATAAAATTAAATAATAAGCGATCTCGTATGTTTTTTTAAATATGTCGAAACTATCTAATACCTTTAAACGAGCAATTCTTGTATATTTTTATATTGTTATATATTCAGGATCTCGGAAACGGCGTTAGCGATTTCCGTGAAACTTAGTATGTAGGTGGTTTCGCGTACTATAAATCGATCTAGCTAGATTTCATTCATAGAAAACTTTTCCAACTGAGTTTTCAGGCAATATAAAAATATTAGATAAAATATAAATGTAAGTTTCACCGTTGCTGTCACAACAGAAATTGCCAAAAACGGCAATCGGCTGCTTCAAAAATCCGTTTGACCCCAGTTCGAATCCGAGTGACAGCAAAAGAGATGTCTTTTTCAATATTTTTTTTGGTATGAAAATGCTAATTTTGTGAGGCAAACCTAACAGTTTATTTTAATATTAAAATGTTTTTTAAAGAACCGAGCTAGGCTCGGTCGTCCAGGTACTTAAGCTTAAATTATGAATTGGTAAAAAATCATATTAAAGTATTAAGGTCAATATAGATTTCGATTTAAACGCTTAAAATATTCAACGGTCATTATGAATCTAGTTATCTTTTTGAAATGCATTTATCGCGTCGTTCGTTTGGATCCGATATGAATATTTTAGTATGAGAATAGCGGTTGAGTTGCACCAATTCAATGAAGCTCTCGCGATTCAAACTGAAGTATTTCATATTGTGCAATCTCTTTCAGGCAGCAGACAATGTGGAACGCGCGGGAACGCATCACTCAACGTCACAGCTAGACGTGTATTTTTACATCCTCACAATACTTAGGGAGAAATAATTTCTATTGTCAGTAAACGCACGCTTTGAGCGAATGCGTCGGTATACGCGATTGCTGACTAGCTTTTGTTTATTATATATTCTGAGGTTTTACTCTATATTTGTTCCGTTCCATTAGTATATTATTTGAAACAAGTTGGTGCACGCGACTGCATTATACTTGAATGAATTGTAGTTGCTCCACGGAAATTATATTGGTTTAAAATAAGCTATTTAATGTCTTCAATTATCCTAATATTTTTTTTTATATCATAGGAGGCAAACGAACTGGTGGGTCACCTGATGTTAAGTGATCACCACCGTCCATAGACACGTGCAACACCAGGGGAGTTGCAAGTGCATTGCCAGCCTGTGTTAGGGTGGGGGGGGGGGGGGGGGGGGGGGGGGGTAAGAGCAGAGGGGGAAAGTGAGGAGAGGTTGGCCTCCGGCGCTCTCACTAACCGTACTGAACGCAATAATACAAGCAATATAACTTCACGTCGGTGTTTCTGTGAGAGGGTGGTATTACCCCGGGCGACATGACCCATTCAGGCTGAAGCTAGTAATAGCTTCAGCGTGACTCTACCACCTACTGTTTAGAGCTTATGAGAACAAGAAATTATTGATAGCCTAGATATCTCTTCGACATCAGCCCTTTATTAATCTGGAGACTACATTCGAACTGATTCTGCAATTTTCAAGTGATGCGATCATGTTACTCAATAGTTACGATTTCGTTTTATATAGTGATAATTCATCATAAGCTTATGAGTTATATAGATCTGTTACCATATTATCTTATAGGTTGACATAACTACGCCTGTAAATGATTATTGCAATTATATATCAATGCATATTCCAAACTAATGGGGCTAGTGACCATAAAAAGGTAGATGTGGTTGCATAAGGATTCCTTTAACACTATAGATGAGAATAACGAAGAATTTTTGGAAAGGTGGTGAAAAAAGCTATGAAATCTTGTACAAAAATTCTTCATATTTCCTTCAGCCGGTCAGTTAAATATTATTTTATACATATGGACACAAAATAAGCAGTCGAAAATAATTGCTGCTTCGAAAACGCGTGCGAAGCTGTGGGAAATAGTTAGTCTAATAATATATATAATATATAAATATTCAGATATGTTGTTAGGAATATTTGGTCACATGAAGTATACACATACATTTTATTATCTACCATCCACTAAATCGATATTTAAATTATTACAGTACACGAAGAAGATTATTTGAGCCAGTACAGTTCTTAAATTTCTCAAATTTATTGTCTTTACTCTTGGAACATTCTCCACATTTTTTAAATCTGAATCATTCATCAAGTATCTGGGAAACGTTGCAGAAATAAAATATCGCAATTTATAATCCACAGAATCGTACTGTCAGCTGCTATGATGTATTTGAACGTTTTCATGGGAGTCGGCGAGCGGTTTGTCAATGTCCGACGTTAAAGGTCATCGCTCATAGCTCGCCTGTAGAGTCGCCCTCTACTACGATACACGTCTCATTCCTAATGAATGAGGGTAAAATGTGAATAAAAATATACGCAAACGGTAATACCCATAATTTAACGGAATCATTAAATGTTTAAAACAAAGTCCCCTCTCGCGTCTGTCTGTTTGTTCGTGATAAACTCTAAAAGTATTGAATGGATGTCCATACATTTTTCACCAGTAGAAAGAAGGGTTTCAAAAAGAAGGTTTAGGTACATCATTCTTCACATTTTTTTATCACGGCGGGACAGTGTCCACCGGTTCCGCTAGTAGAAGATAACATAAGTAAATCGCATCCTATCTTTATCATCGTTCTAATCTTGCACCGCCAATCACTAATTTGTGGCTCATCTTCATACCCTAAAACCCAACAAAATCATTACAACACGTTCTCTACAATTTTCTTGTCACTTGTTCTAGGGATATGAAATAGGTTATCTAGCACAATCCGGTGAAGCTCAATAGCGTAGTTAGTTACAAAAAAAGAATTAGGATTATGTCATGATGCTTTTTGAAAATAGACTGAAATATGCTTATCAAGATAGACAATATAGCGCTGTTACTGATGTTGTAATTGTAGATAGACGACGGTAACCAAGTGACTATTTACCATCGGGAACCGTCTGCTTTGTTACTCTCCACTGACAGAGAAAGAAATGAATGAATAGAACTAATATTCTGTACGACTCGTGAACATCGATAATTGATATTGGTTGCTGCTACAACAGTTAGACAGTATAGGAAACTTCATCAAGCATTGCTTGTTTATGGTAGACAGATCCGATTAAATATCAGCTAGAAAATATCTAGGAAACGATTCTCTTAAGATGTCTTCCATAATATCTAGTGATGAAAAACAAAAGATTTTATATCTTTGCTGTAAAATCATAACTATATTACCTTATCACTGAAGTAACGATAGTTAGGAAAAATAAATTAGTTATTAAGATGAATATTGGTAAAATAGTTTTATTCAGAATTGTATAAAACAATAATTGGATATATATTAAAGGTAAGAAAGAAATAAGAAAAGAGATAAGGTAAATTGATAAATCACTCCAACTTTTAACTACTTTTCATGTTCCTCTCCGCAGTAAGCCATGACTGTTACACTAGGAGTGCACAGGCGAAAGATAAGCGCTGGATCAAGAACTTTCAGCTCGCCGAGACTAGATTAATCGCGGACTTCGCTTAACGCTACCCTAAGCTTAGATATAAAACGTGAATTCTCACTTATATAAATGCCAAGATTTCCTCATTCCGTTTTCCACTTAGATATAATTATTCTCCTCATCAGAGCGAAAATGAAAGCCTTAATTTGGTCGCACGACAGATGGCGGGAGCACCTGGCGTTCGCAACTTTCCTTTTCAATAAATTCAACCGTTATTATTTCTGCCGGAATAATGCTGGAAACATGATTTATATTATCAAATGTTGGTGGATCTTGTTAGTAACGTACAAAGTTCACATATACCAAATGTTAATTAGGGCCTTAATGAAAACCAGCAGACAATGTAACGATTACCCGGTATGTACATACAACGAACCGCGGCATACAATAGAAAAGTTTATTACAGTACCCGCGGGTGAAGTCAGGTTTCTCGTTAAGAGATAAATATTTGTAGAGGGAGCGAGAGAGTCGACGTGTGAGCACAAGTAAATAATGAAGCCTACGTTTCGTAACGAGATGAATGTTTGCGGACTACCGACAAAAGTAATTAAGACTAAAACAAGAGATACAAATAAGATAATTTTGTAAAAAAAGGCATTCGCATTGGACTCCAATAAGATAAGATCGACTTATAAAGAAGATGTGATCTATAAGAATATTAATTACGTTTATTATAACTTAAATGTATAGTACCTGGATGACCGAGCCTAGGTCGGTTCTTTAAAAAACTTTTACATTAAAATAAACTGTTTTTGCCTCACATAATTAATATCTTTTTACCAAAAAAAAGAAAATCTCTTTTGCTCCCTACAATTCAAACTGGGGTTAGACGGATTTTCAAAGCAGCCGATTTCCATGTGAGTTATTTTTGTTTTGACAGCGGCGCGAAATGTACCTTTATATTCTAGCTAAATTACTTCATTGCTTGAAAACTCAGGTAAAAAAGTTTACTATAAATGAAATCTAGCTAGAACAATTTATCGTCCCCGAAATCATCTACAAATTAATTTTCCCGGAAATCGCTGCCGCCGTTTCCGAGTTCCTGAATATATAACAATACACAAAAATTGCTCGTTTAAAGGTATTGAGATACATTAGATACATTCTTCCTACGAACATTTGAATAATCAATAAAGGGATTGCTGTTCAAATTAAATTTAAATATATTTCATTAATATATAGAAAATTTCACGCTTGAATTGATAGATTTTAAACTTCATAATGTGTAGACACATTTCAATACTTTATCAAAAATCTACAAATGTAATAATAACTTTGTTATGAATAAGATATTAAAGATATAATTTAACGAAATGAAATAAACGGTGATAAAATTATACGAAGCGAAGATCAAACAAAGAAGACCGTTTCGAATGAATAAACCAAAAAAAGAGGGACATGTAATATCGAAAAACTTCTGCAATTTATTTATTAAATCAAATAAAAGGTTTGTTAACCTATTCATTTCAGATGTTAGGTATTTTTATTAAATTTCTTTTTCACTATAGATACGCTTTGTGAAGTTTTCATAATATTAATCTATTCATTAGACTGCTGTAATGAAATATCTTCATAACTAAGAATGCTTGTAACTTTAAATAAAATATATGCGTTATTATTCAACTTTTACTCTGAATTATCATTGCTATGTGTTAAATTATAGGCGTTTGCTATTCATGTCATTCTATTGATTGACCTTTCAATTTGAAATCATTACAATAATAATATATTTCAACGACTTGCATAAAAAATAAAACATAATAATAAAATATTTGAAAAAATTAAAGGCTTCTATATAATACATAGTTGTTGGTTTGTTGCCCGGAGGTTTCACATAGTTTGTCGACAGAGGATGAATAAGAGCAAGGTGGGTTTCACTACTTCTTTTTCGAACTGACTACGCTATTGGCCTGGCAAGGCCTTAACAGCTTCATCAGACTAGTTATACTAAATGGTTCTAATGTTATAAAGCCTACAAGTTTTAAGTTCCCTTTAGAGTCCATGCATTCGACCAGAAAATCTACAGCGTGGGTATATCTCTGTTGGCGTGAAATATTGCTGGCCGCAAAATATATGCTTAACTTATAAGACCTGTTTGCAAACAGGTGGACTCTATAATTATAATTATACATAAGAACGGCGCCAGTCATACATACTCAACATGTCTAGTGGTTACCTAATAGTGTATATTCAATCATATTAATGGGTACAAAAGTTATTTTGCTGTATTTTGAATGTTAGAATCATGAAGTATAGCGAATGAAAATCTATATATAGAGGCCTTGAGTTATTAAGGATTGGTGAAAAATGTACTGCTTATTCAATTTTTTTAGATAACACTAAAACTTATCTCTCGTACTAAACAACTCTAAATAATATTTGTTAACGAATAAAGAAGAAAAATGTATTTAACCGTTTAGTTTTCGTCGATCTATATATAAAAGATATTAAAACGGAGAAGAAAATGGGATATTTATTGGAATTATCCCTATAATAATTAATTTGTAAAAACCAGTAAGATTTATTACTAAGTGTATATATTTATCTTTAGTAATATTACACATCCAGCAATCAATAGTTCTGTATTTTTTCCACTAGATGTCGGCATGTCATTACTCTTATATTTAATTTAGTGCTTAAATATGGTCACATATCCATTAATAATATTAAGACGGCATTTTATAATAGTCGCTCGATTAGCAACACATCGAATGCATAATTAATCACGAAGCGCTTTATATTCCGATAGGTGTGCTTCATAGTCAATCGCTATTCTATGTTATTTTCGAACATTATATTTAAATAAAGAAATTGCCGAAAGCGTATCACTTCAGAACGGTAACACCTTTTTTGTTAAATTATGTTGTTTGTTTCTTGTATTTAAAATTGTCAGGACGAGATTTGTATAGAAGAAAATGTTTGAAAAATCGTACGGAAAAGCGAAAAATTTGGTTTAAAGTAGACAAAAGACTGTTGATGTGATCTTCTTAAATAATAGCAAAATTGACGTTTAGTTGTTTTTTTCTCTATACTGTAAATGGAATATTTAGGCTCATTTTCTTCGTTAGGATATTCGGGCGAAGTTGAGGAGGACGATAATATGTCCAAGATGTCGCCACACCTATTTCTGCCGCAAAGGAGCAATATCGCTCTGCTATATTCAAATCGCGAGCATGTAAGTGACAAGAGGCATCGCGATACGAGACTTTCTACTTCGGTTCTCAGGAAAGCCGCCTATTATAAACTGTCACAGGAGTGGGTTCACTTTAAGTCGGTTACATAGGTATGTAGCTAGGTAAATGCTACTTTAATCACTCCAAAAGAGGTACAGTACATGCCTGTTTGTCTCTTTATAACTTACCTATAATCTACTTGAACCTAACATCATTGATTACGCGGAAGGCAACACTCTACCTGAGAGATACGTTCGTGTGCAGGACAATTTAGCTTCAAGTCAGTTGTTGGTATCCGTGTTACGTTTGACCAACCTGAGACCCTTCTTAAAGTCAAGTGATAATTCACACCAGCCACTGTTTTAGCTTGTACGAAGCTCAAGAGTTGTCCTGTAGGGAATGTTATTGTTATATTTGGGCTGTATTAGCTAAATATCATTTGGTTGTTCTAGACTCCACTGAGTATCTGGTTTGTCGGTCGCATCTAAAGTATCCATGAATAGCAATTTGTCTCCTAGTATATTACAAGTTACACTTCGAAGAATGTATACATTTTGTGATTAGCATTATATAATTCCGGCCTTACCGTTGTATCAAAAGACAAATAGTCGCTGTATGCGTTTCCATCTTTATGTGGTTGATATTCTCACGATTAGTACGAAGAGGATGGCTTCTTCATTTACTGCGCACGTAAGACATACGTAAGCCAAAGTGTAGACTTCACTCCTGGGGTCTGAATCACCAGTAGTGCGTAACGTAGGATTAATCTAGAGCAAAGTGAAAAGGTATCTAGCCTGTAAGCACAATTTATCTTTGGTATTATATTCACATTCTATTAGACGAGACCAAGATCAAAAGGCTTGTAAAAGATCAAAAAATATCTCTATACTAGACAGTGGTGTACTGATAACCGTCTGAGCTGATAGAGTAATCCACCGCGACCCACACTTCGTCACTGTCGGCCCTTTCGATGCGCAAACCTATCTGAGATTAACAAACGTGTTCGAGTTTGAGGCTTTAACGGCATGTGTGGTCAGCGCCTGAAACCACTGCTTAATTCTCGGTTGCTTAATTCAAAGCGCCTGAAGCGATTAATTCTCCAGATTGGATGTTTTTCCAGTCTTGTTTAAAACTTGCGTTCGATATAGGGGCATACGTACATAAACGTAGCCTTCTTATTTGTTCGTATTCAGTTGAAGTATTTTATAACAAGTTAAATTGAAATTATTTTTGATGAAAGAATTGCTTACAATGGCTCAGCAGTTCTAGATAATTTGAAGCAAATTAGAGCTTTAAAATAAAATTGTATCACTTTTAACATTTGTAAATAACTATAATAAAACTGTCTCAACGCCAAATCTGAACATTAAAAATTTTTTGAAAATTATAACTGGGGTAGATTTTGTTATTGATATGGAAGCCAAAAAATTTTTTTTACAAAACATAGTTCGGTAAAGCTATAAAGACCTTCCCAGGCCATCAGCGTTGTCATTTCGAAAAAAAAAAAAATTACAATTTTTGTCTACATGTCTGTCTGTCCCTGTGAACACGTATCACTCTGAAAGTACTGAACAGATTTTAACGAAACTTGACACAGTGATAACTAATATTATAAGGTTACATTTAGGATACTTTTTGTCTCATAAAACTTAAGGGGTTCTCCAGGATAACGGACGAAAGACAAAAATTTGTAGTTAATGAAATTCTTCATAGATTTTGGTAATTTGTGTTTGTGCTGTATATATAGCAGACAGATTAGCTAAAAATTGAAACTATATTTCATCTCCCTATGCTATTTAAAAAAAACATATAACAAAAAAAAAATCGTTGGGTTCCCAACCATCGCCTCCGTCGCCGTCGATCAGTATAAAATCCAGCATGTTATAACTGAGCTACAGCTACATGACATTTAAATGTGTAATTATCAACCACATACGAAATATCGAAAAAATTCAAAAATATGTTTAAATGTACCTAATATGTAACGAGTTTTAGGCTTATTGTAAAAATATTTCTCAGATACCAACTGGTTATAAGTTTGTATCCCTGGATAGTTTGGACTCACAATTGGAAACGGTAGATGTCGCTGCAATCGCGCTTCTTAAGATTTATCGTGCTTAAAAATACAATCGAAACCAGTAATAGTCGACTTGGTGCAGACGAATTTGCACGGGTCATCTAGTTCGTAAATATTTATTCTGTTTTCTTTAATGTTAATAATCCCTTGTCAGATATTATAATAGGCAATAGGATATTATAATGACAATGGTCGACGTATATTATCGCAACATGCAAACAAACAAGCACTATGTAACAACCAATAGATACCAAAAATAATGCTTACACAAGTCACAATACGAATAACAAATAGCATTTAATTGCTATAATGTACCAAACAGCAATTAATATCAGCAATATAGTCGACAACAGTTTATAAAAAAACTTGTTAAAAATAACAAACACAACGTAAACCATTGCTAGTATAATATACCCGCCATTGTCATCTGTAGTTACAATAGATTTAACTATATATACATTGTCCGTGAAATAAAAAGTTTCATAGATGTCATTCCATCGCAAGATTCATGTAAAATCATTTTTCTGACCATATCAAACGTTTACGGGTTAAAAATTCGCGACTATTCGTCTTAATAAAGCTGGATCGGTTGGGTTCGGTCACCCGATTGCCTAATCCCGGTCCAGTCCTCAGTCAATGTCGCGACCGCACGCTCGGCAACCCATCGACACTGCTATATTGGATTACCCATTACACGTACGAATATATACTTACTCAGATGAATCTATTGCATTAGATTTTATTGTATCAATAACACTTAAATTTCATATATAAATCGTCCCTATTTATATAATTAAATTGTGCACGCGTCACTCAAAAAATATAATAATGATATAGTATAATATGTTTAAATATATAATAATATAATATAATATGTTTCGAATATTTTTTCTGTTTTATTTCTTAGACACTTGGTTCTTATCCAAAAAATATCACACTAGCTCTATTTAATAGTAGTAATAAATGTGATTTTGTTAAAGTCCTAAGAAATTACGTTTTTAGAAGCACTACGCAATAATTAATTTCTTTTGTTCCCTCTGTAAAAAAAGGTAATAAATGACGCAGATAAAGACGCAGGTAAAAGCTAGTTAATAATAAGCACTTAGTTTAATGTATTAATCTAAAAATGGATGAGGTTGTGGATTATAAATCTAGATAAATAAATCAGATTTATGGTTGGTCTAGTTTGAACAGTTTTTTTTACTGATTATGTAAATTCTTCTTGAAATTTGTAAGTAAATAATATTACTGTAGAAAGAAAGATCTAGAATTCACAGAAAATATCTACAATTTTGTACAAAACCTACCGCTAGCTAGCATGAAATAAAACAATTTGTCTATAAGGAGGCATCGGTCCGCGCGACCGCGTCCGTCGCTGGCGGTTACGCGACCGTAAGTAATGGAGAGGTCGAATATTTGCCCACCGAACCCGACGCGACGTCGCGAACTCTACGCATGAAATTTTCAAGAGCTTTCCATTGTGCTAAAACTTGAGAGGTGTTACTGCTTATTGACATTTAAACCTTTGATATATTTATACTTCATTTTCACGGTGTTAAGATTGTTATTTATCTTTTAATATGACAAGTATAAGTAATAAGAGAAATGCCATCGTTTTCACAAAAATCCTCTCACACAATTATGTAATCTTCTGTATAAATATGTATTGTATTCTATATATATATGTATATGTATATAAATATGTATATGTATATATAAAAACTACTGAATGGATTTTTTTTTGTATCATAGGAGTGTTCGTATGCGAACAGGTGGATCATCTGATCTTAAATGATCACCACCGTCCATTGACACTAGCAACATTAGGGGAATCGCAAGTGCGTTACCAGCCTGTGTTAGGGGGAGGAGGAAGGATGAAAAGAGGGAGAGGGAAGGGCGTTGGGTCTGTAGCGCTCTCATGGACCGAACGAAACGTAAGAATGCAAGTACTGTTACTTAACGTCGGTTTTCTGTGAGAGGGTGGTACTACCCCGAGCTAGCAGACTCATTCATCGTTAAACCAGTAATAGTTTCAACTTGGCTCTACCACCTAAGATAAAATCGATAAAAAAAAATACGTTACTTCTTAAGCAATTGGAAAATATCGCGACCCTCTTTTGATTGTTATAAGTACTAAGTGTTCAGCAATGTGTGATGTTGGGGCAAGCTGTATGGTGCACATGCACAAGACTGGTGAAGTAAACGGATAACATTGTTTACAAAAAAATGTTCTAAGCAAAGTAGATATTTTAACATTCTATTTTTTTATGACTTTGTCTCTTTACTTAATATTTATTGTTGAGTTAATACACGACGGAGAAAAAGTCGCAGGTATTAGTTAGTTTGTAAATAACTAGCCGTCACGGTGGACGTTGTCCAGCCCTATGATAAAAAAAACCTTGAAGTTAGACATTATATGCTGTTAAACTTTTTTGTAAGCATTATTAAGCTCTACAACTTTTCTCTAGAAATCAATCATATATCTCTCAGCGTTAAAGCAGCATTCGTACGGCCGGTATTTTTCCAACTTACTTTGCAGATCAGACTACCACAAAAAAAGTCTTTTCATTTCACGGGTTAATATATAGCCTATGATACAAATAATGTGGCTTTCTATTGATAAAGTAATTTTCAAAATCGGTTTAATAGATCCAGAGATTACCCCCTACAACTGCACAAACTCACAAACTTACCGCTTTATAATAAGAGTATAGATTTACAAGGTTTACTGCAGGTAAACTTATTTATTAGTATACAAGATCTTTTTTAACATGCATGTTCAAAATCATTGAAAACGGTTATATACAGTAATATGCTTCATGAAATAAAGCATAAGTAACAATTAAATTATGATATATTTTATAGTAGTAGTTTATTTAAGACTTAGCAAAATGTTGATATACCAATCTCTTGTTTAATCTGAACTTCATATCATACACCTGGAAACGAGGAGCGGAAAAATTGCTGAAATTAGGGATGAAACTGAAATAATTCGAGTCATAAATTCAACTTTTATAACTACGAAGAGTGGTAACTGCGGTGAGCTCGTAGAGATGGTGAGATGCCACATCGACATAATTTAACTTTTTCCTATTATCTTTATGCTGACGTCGTTAAGTGGTCCTGTCACATATTGAGGAGTGAGAATTTCTCTTTTAATTTAGATCTTATTAAAAGTTATGAATTTGTTTTTCTGTTGCAAACGAAATACGTGTAATAATGGGATCTTTCTTTGTTATTTTCTAAAGGTTATTATATTCAGTAACACGTACTAGACTCCATTTTTATATAGTCACTAGTTGCCCCCCGAACTTCGTTTCGTTTTAATATGATTTTATTTCTTAGCCTACGTTTTCGTAGGAATATACCAACAAATAGAACATTTTGCATTGCTATTCAACAAATACTGTTTGCTTTTTCGGAGTACAAACTGAAAAACCAAAATTTTTAAAGTAAACTACAATAAAATTGTAAAAATACATACATAAATTCAAAAATGTAAAAAAGCATCATAATTATGGATATATTCAAGTTGCTAAAGTAATTTAAAGTTGCGTTCACAATTACAGGAAAAGAAACTGATTGATAGGTTTTCCGTGTAATTATTCCAATTTTTCTTTACATTAAAACCTTCCTCAAAGTTCAAAGAATAAATAAAAACAAAAATTACTCGTATCGGTCCAGCTGTCTTCAAGTTTTGCACAGAACATATTTTGCGCTTATTTTTTTTTTATTTTATCGAAACACGATGTTAAGCATAGTACAATTCCAAAAACATCGGCAACCACCGAGAAACAGATTATCCCTCGCCGGTCCCCGCTGTCATGCCGGCCATAATGACGAAAGTCACCCGGTACTGGATATGCACAGGCTGATCCCGAAACGCGACGCGAAGCGAGTCACTATAACGGGCTTGTTCGCCATATGCATGGTGGTTGCGACCCACTCGAGCTGTAAAACCCTACCACCCCGCTTTCGCCATTGCCTCGTTCGTTATTCAGCAGGGTGCACCACGTGCGGGTGAGGTTGGCTTGGGTGTCTCAAGTCATTTATATAGATATGTCAAGATCATGAAGGGTAGATGTAAGAAGAACTATCTGGGGGACATGTTGAAAAAGTGTTCAGCTTTAAGTACTAAATAATAGTTCCAAGACTCTCCAAAATAACTAGCATAAGCAATGTTTATGAATAATCAGAAATAATATTGTAAATATAACTTAAAATAATTGCTGTAAGAAAACGTGGAGTTCGATACAATTTTTGAGAAATTTAAATAATACTTTTAGTGTTTACTTTTTCACAGACAGAGATGGAGATACTCTTTACCTCTAAATTCCATAATCAAAATGTTATCCAAAATTCGTTTTTCAATGTAAATTTAAAAATAATCAGAATATTGATGTTCATTGTTACCATTCGTCAAATTACTTACATCTGAGAAATTCACCCCCAATCGTCGAAATAAAACATTTATGTAGTAATAGCACATTCAAAATTAAAATTAAATAGCGTATTCCTTTTCCTATTGAAGATACGTGAGTAGGAAACCTTGAAGCCTTTCGGCGATAACATTTACATCCGCGTCTACTACACTACGAACAACGTTTTGCTCTCAAACACATCGTATCGCTCCACGATACTCGAAGTTCGTAGCCAACTTTAAGTCAAAGTTCCCTCGGGCCAAATGTATAAAAGTGTTGCCACATGATCGGAGCCGCGATTTGCCAAGAAAATAAAGTAGAATCGAACAAGAAAACTACTTCGACCACAGCTGAGTTGATATCTCGTCCTATAACTTACTACAGTAACTTTAGTAAAGTTATTTTTGTCGTAATTCAATACTATTCATTTAATTGTATTTATATTGTAATATATATTTTTATATACACAATTCAAATAATTTCTAATCTTACAAGAGAACATATTATAATATGATGTCTAATTAGAAGTTAAACATTAACGGAGTTATTACAAAAAATAAAACGTATTGAATACTTACTTTAAAAAGGTTACGTTGTAAATGCACCGCGCTCGCTGAATGTACGACATCTTGTTTTTGTATCTCACTTTGTTTACGTTAGTTTAGACTTGCGAAAAAAGGATAACGCGAACTTGCTTCATGCGAGCGTGGTACATTTAGTACAAAACCTTTTGAGCAAGTATTTATTACGTATTTAACTTTTTTGTAGAAACACCGTAAATATTCATAATACATTGTATATTGATAAAATACTGAAATAAGAACTGTAGGTTTCTTGTCTAATTAAAGCATTCTTGTTTAATATACTTCTTTGACTTATGCTTATAATATCCAGTATTATATGTATAAAACAAAAAACACTCCAAGTAAATTAAATTTTTCCATGTTTTGTGTTTGAACATACGAAGAAACCAGGATAATATATCGTTCTACATATCACTAGGTGTATACAAAGATTTAGTTAACCACGTCTCCCGTAAATGTTTTGAGCCAAGTGTTTATTATAAGTAAATTTTAAAGCGCATTTTATAAGCTAGTGTTATGCGATTCATGATGATTAACCATATAAAATGGAACGACTGTGAATAACATTCAGTTTTATTACCATGCAGTTATAGTAACAGTAGAAAATGCCTTGCAAATAATTAGTATGAGTTGAATTTTTAGTAGTCACGTGAAGAAACTCTTATGACAAATGATAAAAATTAACGACATGCAAGAATTATACTGTAGCAACATTGATACCATTGTTGTTTCTGTTAGGTATTATATTAATGTATATTTTTTAACTTCATTAAAATTTGATAGCAGAAATCGTTTAGTTATTATATATACTATAAAGCATTTTTAAATATAAAACATCTAAAGTGTTACAGATATTAGTATATTTACGATTTAGCGTAATCATTTTATAGGTTACATTTTTGTATTAAACATATTTCAACAGTGTAGGTGGTAGAGCCCCGCTGAAGCTATTTTTGGTTTCAGCATGAATGGGTCGGCTCCTCCGGGGTAGTACCACCCCTCTCACAGATAACCGACGTGAAATAACAGTGCTTGCATTGTTGTGTTTCGTTCAGTCAGTGAGAGAGCCGGTGGCCCACGTCCCTTCCTCTATCCTGCTTTCCCTTTCCTTCCCCTCACCATTCTCCCATATACAGGCTGGCAACGCACTTGCGACGTCCCTGATGTCGCTAGTGTCTATGGACGGTGGTGATCACTTAACATCACGTGACCCACCAGTTCGTTTGCCTCCTTTGATATTATAAAAAAAAAAAAAAGTTTCATAACATCGTATACCCATAGCGTGGGAAAAATGGTACGGAGTAATTGGTCTGTGTCCTTGATTTTTTTACTCTAGCCATATGTATAATTTCGCTTTCTCGTTTTATAAATCTCTTCATTAGTACGTTTTTGATTGATTTGGTAATTGTGTCAAAAGGAAAATCTTTATTGTATTTTTCAGGAATTCTGCTATTTTTGTACCGTATTCAATAACTTAATTACAATTTGTTTTATGTCAATTATTCAGAATTAGACAACCCTAGGTATAATTCGTAGATTTCATGTTTTTTAATTTCAATATTTAATGTATACCAAACGTAACTGACTCAACACCACACCTCGTTATCGACAATTAGCGGCTGATTACTAAAACCATTCTTAAGATAATAAATCAATTAGATTACCATAAAATAATATAATTTCTACAATCTATACTCTGCATATATATACTCGGAATAATATAATTTAAATATAATGAATATCCTTCAGAATGTTTAAACAGAGAACACAATATTCCGATCGAGGGAACATTATTTTTACTCCCCTAATATATTATGGTTTCAGAATTCTTCATTAACTGTGTTGGTTTATTTGTAAGTCAACGATACTTTGTTATTTAGGTTTTCACAAAAGGAGAAAAGTGAACCAAAGAACTTTAACACAATTATAACTAGAAACTTAATGAAAATTATAACATAATCGGTGTTATTACAAAAAAGTTAAATACGTATTGAATACTTGCTTTAAAAAGGTTTCGTATTAAATATACCGCGCTGGTTGAATGTTCACCATCTTGCTCTTTTGTCTCGCTTTGGTTAGGTTACGTTAGACTTGCGAAAAAGGATAACGCGAATTTGTCTGACACAAAAATTTACATCACTGCTACAACACTACACGATCACCCCCACACACGTGCACGCCTACACGCTTACACATGGAAGTGGAAGGGTTTTATTTTTTTCCTTATCGAACTGAAAAAACTCTAATTTTCCGATAAAAAATATATGGAGGGGTTGTTGAGGCGTGTATGCTTGGTACACAACAACTCAAACATATATGAATAGTTAGCTAGGTTAGCTAAGATAGGTCGCGAGTTTACATGTAACAGGCAACAGGCAAGCCGAGGTGTGCCGTGCACCCCTGAGCTAGTTGCCCAAATAACCGCCGTATGCCATGAGTGCGGCGTTGAATCGGACACCGCGCAGCACACACTTTCCGAATATGCTGCGTGGGAGGAGCGACGCCGCATTCTGGCTGCGGCGGTGGGTGATGATCTCTCGCTGCCGAGCGTCATCAAAGCCATGCTTGGCAGCGAGAATGTGTGGAATGTTATTGCTTCATTCTGTGAGGAGGTCGTCTCGCCAAAGAAGAACTGGTAGGAGGAGGCGCCAGTTCACGCGCCTTCTCCCGCTATCATAGCTGGACCTAGGGGAGGTGGGTCGGGGGCCCCATCTTCCCATTGCACAGGTCCGGCGGGCGAGGAGGCGGCCGGTGTGTACTCGGCTGTCTCCTTACAAAACGAAGGCCCGGCGGCGGAACTTCTGCTGCTGGGCCACACCGCTGGGGCGGCACGATGAAGTCTATAGAGATCTCGTGCCGCCCCAACCATAGCGGAAGACGTACACCATGGGGTTTTAGTCCGTGCGAGTCGGACATAACCCACCCTCTCCCCCGGGAGGGTGGGTATACATAAGGGATTTCCCCACGTAAAAAAAAAGAAAAAAAGTTGCCCAAATAAAATCGGCTGAGTGCCTTAAGCGCTCGCCTTAGTAGTTCGGTGAAGCTGTTAAAACCCGGCTAGGTCAATAGCGTAGACAGTTCGAAAAAAAAAACGAATTTGTATCGGGTGAGTGCGCTGCCCTTTTTAATACGAAACCTTTTTAAAGCAAGTATTCAATACGTTTTTGTTTTGTTTTTGTTATTACACCGATAGTTTTTATGTATTTTGTTGAATTGGATAACTCTGTGGGTTATACGGGTCAAAGGATTAAATGGATTTGGAGTTCCTTATGTGTTTAAAAACTAACTCTATTTACTTGGTGTTGTCAATGTATCTACGACAACTGAACTGTAAAAGATTAGTCGCAGAATATTGCAACCAAGTCAACTATAATAAGTTTTATTTAAAAAAAATATGATTATATAGATAGACGCTCTTACGAGAATGAATATCGATGATAAAAGATTTTGCACAAAATGCGAATAAATTGCTTTACATTCAAGAATGTTAGACATTACTAGAGAAAAAGTAACGAGTAAGTAACCGCCATCGTTTAGATTCTATTTCGTTTCCTTCTAAGACATCATTTATCTTAATTTATTTTACGAATAAAATTAAAAGAAAATAGTATATTTGTATAGATATAAGTTTTTAAAAATAGTTTATATGTTTTACCACAATTTCATCACATGTGATATAACGAGGTGGTCTAAGATGATGAACATGCTAAACTTTTTTTTATGTCACATGAGGCAAACGAACTTGTGGGTCACCTGATGTTAAGTGATCAACACCATCCATGCTAGTGCTTACCAACAATACCAAAAGAGTCGCAAGTACGTTGCCAGCATGTGTTTGGGATGGGGGAATGGGCGGAAGGGGAGAGGCGAGGGTAGAGAAGGAGAGAGGAGGGGAGAAGTGGAGAGTGCAAGCACTGTTACTTAACGTCGTTGTTTCTGTGGGTCGGGTGGTACTACCCCGGGCGAGCCGACCCAATTATGCTGAAACTAGTTATAGCTTCAACGTGGCTCTACCACCTACAAGCACAGTTCTACACCTACAAAAATCGCTATCACCACGCAATGATTTCATCGCGTTGTTTTTTTTTTACCGAAAATTCCAACTCTAGTGACGATGATAATGATGATTGGACCTATGTTCATCGACACGGTGTCCGAATCAAGCGAATCAACTAAGCTATCATCGCTTGAATAAATGATATAGATTATTTTCAGTTACTTAAGTAATAACTAGCTACTGCCCACGACTTCATCCGCGTGGAATAGTTACGTTAGGCTAACGCTAATACGCAGCGGAAGCTATCAAGGACAGAAAACTCCCGATTTTGAAACATTCTTCATTGTTGCTCCGCTCCGATTAGTCTTAGCGTCATAATATGAATCCTATGGCCTTCTTCGATTAACAAGTTACCTAACACTGAAATGATTTTTTAAATTAGACCAGTAGTTTCTGAGATTAGCGCGTTCAACCAAACGAATAATCCCTCCAGCTTTATAATATTAGTTAGATTAATTGAGCTGTTAGGTAAAAATGGGGAAAAAATGTTATCAATCCGTATTATATACAATAGAATAGATTTACTCACATGTAAAATATAAATTGAAATGTATATATTAAGTAAAAGTAAATAGGAGAAAAAGCGATTGAACGTTGAGATACAACTAACGCTGTAAGATGCCTGAATGATGGATGAATCTAGACGACGATAACCGGATTTCGCTCCCTCTTCTTTATAATACGTAGTACAGACACAATAGGCATTCAATAAAATTTCATTGTACATTGAGAATTTAAGTATATAATACTATATCACTATGTTATTAGATAAAATATAGATCGATTATTTGAATAGACAACTTTATAAATTGTAAAATAAGTAATTCATAAGAAATGAATAGTAAAAAAATTGTTTTTTATTGATTGAACATACTATACATGAAAACGAGCTGATTCTCGCTCGTTTCGGCACTGAGAAGGTGGTTATGAACGTCAAACTTACCACCGGTTCGCAAAACAACCCAGTCATGGAGAAGAACCGCTAAAAAACTCGATACGGTTTATCTCTTCATGTTGTATATTTTTACGAAACATGAATACATACATTCATTTTTCCAGTTTGCTTTAAAACGTTACAAGTACTTATTTGAAATTAGTCCGGTGAAGCTGTTAAGACCTTGCTGGGTCAATAGCGTAGCCACTTCAAAAAAAAAAAAAAATTTTTTTTGAAACCAATAGTAATATGAGGTAAACTTAAGCTATTATTTTAGCGAGATTTAGATTTAGCGAGATGCAGTGGAGATCACGGTTACGATGTAATCCCTAGGATTGAGGTTGTTGCGAATATCTATGCCTAAAATATTGAGGCTATCTCGCATTGCGAGCGAGACGTTCTGAAGAGTTGGAAGGGGAGTAAATGGGGATTTTTTGCAGGAAAACGCGCACACCTGTGTTTATTGAGACCAAAAAGCGATAGCAGTAATTCTTATATACAGGCATCTAAATAGTTAATTTCCTTTTTTTATAGACGTATTAGTAGAAAATTATAGGAGTTATGTATACAGAAATAGCGCTGCTTTGCTAAGACCTTGATATGACTGACACATAAATTGAATTTACCTCTCAGAAGCCGATATTTAGCAATGTATGCTTTAGTTTTATTCATGCGAAATACACAAATAAGGTTATAGAAAATGCTAGTAATTTTGTTTAATTTAATTTTACATACCTTGACTACTAGGCAATAGATATAATGAATAACAAAATTAAATACAAAATCAAATTATTTTAATTATGCAATTTTAATTAAAGAATTCTAGCAATCATAACTTTAAAATCGATCAGCAATTAACTTCAATTAACAATTTAATGTCTATAAAATTGGTTCTAACATTTAACTAATTCATTTGAGAATTAATATGACAAAAAAGCCGCCTTTCAATAACTTTGACCCAGTGTCATTAAAATTTTTGGTACAATAAAATAGCATAAAATATGTTTGTCGAGAGGCGTAAGTAAACAAATAAAAGTCATGGAACGTTTTACGATTGAAATAACAAAACTATTTTAAGGTGTCAAAACAACACATTAAGAGTTATATAATTATAATCGTTATAATATGCAAACAAAAATGTGTTTTTATTCCGTTTACGAGATTATTATCTAAATACGTCGCATGAATTTAATATAAGATGCGTTCTAATAACCAGTAATTTATTGCAAGGGTTTCTACATTTATTCTAAGTATTATATTACTGCCAGACTCGCTGTATAGTAATTGGGGCAATATCGTGTATTATTTGTTTCGCTAATTATACAAATGTAACTCTAACAGGTTGTAGTGTTTATACTAATTACTTCAGAAAAGCAATATCTATATATTAATCATTAGCCTCTGCCCGCGACTTTATTCGCGTGGAATAGATACACTAACACTAACACGCAGCAGTTCTCAAAATGAAAAAACATCCCGATTTTGAAACATTTTTCATCTATGCTCCACTCGGTCTTAGCGTGATGATATATAGCCTATAACCATTCTCGATGAATGAGCTATATAATACTGAAAGAGGACCGTTCCTGAGATTACCCCCTACAATGTCACAACGTCACAACGTCACAACATCACAAACTCACAAACTTTACCTCTTTATAATATTAGAATAGATTATTATTATTAATACCTTTAAACGAGCAATTCTTTTATATTTCTATATTGTTATATATTCAGGATCTCCGAAACGGCGTCTGCGATTTCCGTGAAACTTGGTATATAGGTGGTTTCGGGGATGATAAATCGCTCTAGCTAGATTTCATTCACAAAAAACTTTCTTTAACTGAGTTTTCTGACAATTAAAAAATATAGCCAGAATATAAAGGTAATTTTCACGGCCGTTGTCAAAACAAAAATGGTGGAGATGGAAATCAACTGCTTCGAAAATCTTTCTAACCCCAGTTCGAACCTGAGTGACAACAAAAGAGATATCTTTTTTATTTTTATTTTTGGCATAAAATGCTAATTTTGTGAGGCAAACCAAACAGTTTATTTTAATTTAAAAGTGTTTTTTTAAAGAACCAAGCTAGAATTGGTCATCCAGGTACTAAATTATAAAGATTGGTGGCTTAGTATACGGACTTATTTATTTTGCGTATTCGGGACATATTTTACGAATATATGTACCCACTGTAACAAATTCTTTGGCACACTATGTTTAGTAAAGAGTTTGAAAGATTTTTACATATTACGTAGGATATATTCCTCTCAATTTTAAAGCGACGTAGGACAAGGTAATGCAAGGTGGATGCAAGAATGGTTTAGATCCACAATTGGATCCAGTAGGTGGCGCAGCGGTTAACTTTAAAGATTTATTTAATTTTCAAAGGCAGGACAACGACCACCGAGCCGACTATTATTATATGTGTAACATCGAGACAACTTACGGATAAATAAATACTACTTTTACGTTCTTGTTTTGTATTAAATTTTTGACGTGTAAACATAAGCCCGAACTTATGATTATATTTTGAGTGGTTAAAAAGATTGACAAAGACTGTATTTAAGAATTTAATAGAGCTGTCACTGTGCTACCACTTTGACAGCACAGAATATATTATATACTGTTCATAGAGATATCAACGGCTTTAGCGACACACGATAGAATTAATAACTGAGTTCTATAGACGTATACACCTATCTATGTATAAAGCGCTGTTGTATAAATTGTGTTACTTTATTTCTTTTATTTATTTATTCTATCTTAAAGAACAATATAGTTCATTATCAAAGAAAAAGTGGTAAATCTATACTCATTGTAAATCTTTATATGGTTATCACCTTGTCAAAGAAAAATCGCCTTCGAGGCTATCTGATGAAATTGTAAGTTACGATGAAACCAACAAAAACGCAAGAAAAAATAGCAAACGTGGAAATTTGGCGTTCTAATAATTCACGTAATAAAAAACAAATAAAGCCGATGGGTAAAAAGAGCAAAAAGTCCTTTATCTAATTTCAGACCATATCGCATTCGCTTAATATTCCCTTCGCAGTCTCCAATGCGAAAACAAATGTATGATTTAGAGCGAAATTTCGCTTTCGTTATCAGTTCGGTTGTGGGCGGGTTGATTTACACGACGCCGCATCGTCTGATCACGATCAACGAACGTATAACCTAAACGTGGGGTTACATACTTCAGAATGTTATTTGAACAATATTTTACTTTTTTTTGAGTTATTATGGGCTACACACAGTTACAATAGCTACTATAAAAGCTTTAGAAATATATGTAAGCAATACTACATAACAAAGCAACATAGTTCTTACAGAAAAATCCGTTCCGCCGGTCACGAAGTAAATATAAAAATAAATTTAAGGCAGTAAATAAAATAAACAATTGATAGCAAATAAACAATTATTATCAGTAAACGTTGTCTATTGCATACAAAGATTTAGTTTATTTCTAGTTTCTGTAATAGAAGTGTTTTTATTCCACTTTTTTACCACAAACTTACTGGTATGAAGTGACGAAAATCATGCATGACCGAAGTGATTCATTATAGTGAATTATTATAAATAATTAATTATTATTATTAATTATTATTTATTTATATCGTACTACGATTCTAAACTTAATTAGAAGAATTGTGCATTTTACATTAAAACCATGACGACGTTCGTCTCGCAATTTTACTGATTCCATCCTAACTAATATTACAAATACAAATACAAGTTTTGTTTTTAATCCCTTTATGCTTTAATTACCTATTTTAACGTTATGCAATTCTACTTAGGGTAAACGTGGGGTAGTTGCCCTAAGAGGAAAGATGCTTCATATTTTACATTGAAACGTATAAACATAATACAATCATATCTAACACTTGCAAAGAAAGATAAGCCCCCGTCTAACAAATATGTGATCGCTCACTAAGCTTAAAGAAATTTGTTTTGAGCTGTCAATAAAATTTAATGACTTTGTCTACGAAAACCACGAGTTATGAATCAAACGGTTTTACGGAAGCATGTAGCTTTTTACTTACTTATCTGTAAGTCGGTTTTATTCTATTGCTATTTGCAAGAGTAAGATTTTATTAATATTTATCGGTACAAGTTTTAAAATTTGATTTAAGGTATTTCGTTTTAATGAAGTTTATATATATAAAAGGATAAAAGCCTTATGGTTTCAACTGTAAAGTGTTCAATGATTTTTAATAAACCTCTATTTTTAGGATACCTTGTATAACAAAAACCGTGGCCTGTTTACATATTTATTTCATACAATAAGCCTTCATACAATGTAACTACATTGGGTGAAATATCGAGGGTATACATCGCAGAAAGGAAACGTCTCATATATACTATATTCTATCCAGAGAACAAGGCTTTGGAGAGTATGAAAATACTAAATTAACTTAGGTTGGATACGATGTGCAAATAATTTTTATGTTTATTAAGCTATTGCATAGCTTCTATCGCGGGCCTTGAGCGTGGAGACCGAATCCAAAAATTCCGTAACGAAAAAACCTAACACCAATCAAGTCTCAAACTTTTGTTTCTTATTTCAGTTACCATAAACCTATAGTTTCAATGATTAATATTCCTGAATAACCTACATGTATTGTAAGATAATAAAGATGTTTTGACCAAAAAAGAAAAAAAAATGTTTTCTTATCGGTCACCACGCTCAAAAAGTGTAACTTGAATTAATATCAAAGAAAAAAAAAAAACAAAGGAAAAAAATACTGCATAAATAAAATAAATAAATGTTATAATTGCATAAGTTAATAAAAAATGCTATGCAATAGCTTTACCGCGGCAGTCCCCGAGTGCCACACGTATTTTTTTATAACTACGAATTTGAGTTTATTACACTTTCACGAATTAACTACTCAATCGATTCAGGTGTATAAAATAGAATATAGAGAGAGTGCTTTCATCGAGAGAAAAAATGATACTGAGGGTTAGGTCGAATCTGCACTAACACGAGCGAAACCACAGTCGAAAACTAGTACATGGTATATACATTGACTTTTGCAATATGGTTGTAGTGCAATGATGCAATTGTAAAAAAAAATTAGAAATAAAATTTGTAGTTATATACTAGTATTTGTAGCTATTACTAACTTTTTCTGGCGGCTTCGCTGGTTCTTTTGTTAGCATGACTTGGTCGGCTCTCCCGGGTAGTACTACCTTCTCACAGAAAACCGACGTGAAGTAACAGTACTTGCACTGTTGCGTTTCGCTCAGTCGGTGAGAGCGTCGGAGGCCCACCTTCCTTCCTCTCCCCTATTCCTTCTCCTTCCTCCCTAGCCCCAAAAACAGGCTGGCAACGCACTTAGGACTTCCCTGGTGTTGCTGGTGTTTATGGACGGTGATGATCACTTAACATTAGATGACCAGCCTGTTCGTTTGCCTCCTATGATAAAAAAAAATATCTTAGCATAAAATGTAACCTGTGTTTTTTTCGATACTCCTTATAACGTGTAGGGTAAATGTATCACAGTTGCTCAATATTATGAGATCAATTGATATTTTCCTAAACATAAATATTATTGATCCAGAAAAATGTATTGTTTGCGAGAGATAGGTAAAGTCTATATTAAAGGGAGTCACGCATTGTACAAAAGATAGTAATCACATAACCACTATCTATTCAAGATTCATTTAAAAATAGATTATAATCAAAATTCGTAATATTATATTTGTTAAAACTAGTTTAAACTTTCAAATGACGGTGGAATATGTTGAAACACAGTGAATTAAAGTGTTAAGAATAAATAATTAAATAATCCAATGTTCTCCAAGATTAAGCTGAAACCATCACAATTGACATATGCAATCATTTATGCCTAATGAATTTACATGTAAGTAGGTAAAGCGTGTTAAGGCAACAGTATTACTTTGACATAGATATGAGTTTAAAAAGATATATAATAGCTGTAAATGTAGATTCAACTTAACCGACGATGTCTTACTCCATTAATCTTTCATAAAAGAAATTGAAAATCAAGGCTGGCAGTTTGTGGGGAAGAAAGTTATACTTTCCAGAACGTATTCATTAGAGAGACTGTAGGTGGGAGTGAGATTGGATATTTTTATTTTATTAGAACATTGCGATATCTAGCTTTTAATGTATTTTTTTAAACATAACTTCTAAACTTTACTTTTTTGTAAACTTCTTGTTACACGGTAGGGAAGAATTTTTTGTTACAGGTTAGATGTAGGGTAGGTATAAATTAGTGTGCAAGTGTAAGTGCGTATAAGTGTATGTCTGCATCTAATCGTATACAAAAATAAGTAAATGTATAGTTAAGTATTTATACTACGGGGCTTAGATTAGTGTTCATTTTAGTTTATAAGGCAAAGAAAGTTCACTTACTCTGCGTGTACAAACCGATACACGCACTGTATTAATTCATTTACTTCAATATTTTCATGTTATGAAGTTGTAGTCCGGTGAAGCTGTTAAGACCTTGCTGGGTGAATAGCGTAGCCACTTCGAAAAAAAAAATATTATTAAGGAACGCAACATTCATTTGTCTTATGCGGTGTTATTACAAAAAAGTTAAGCACGTTTTGAACGCTAGCTTTAAAAAGATCTCTCGGTGAATGTTCGCCGTCTTGCTCTTTTGTCTCGCTTTGGTTAGGTTAGGTTACACTTGCGAAAAAAGGATAACGCGATTTTGCTTTGGGCGAGCGCGGTGCATTTCGTACGAAACCTTTTTTAAACCAAGTATATAACTTTTTTGTAATAATACCGCATGTTGTCTTAAGAATTTTGTGCCCAGATATATCCGATGTTCTTTATTCTGCTATTGCTTATGTACTGTTAATTTTAAAAGATATTACTCCCACGGACTATAAAATCAATAATCGTAGCAGATATCTATGATAAAACTCAATCTATAATGAATATATATTAAAATGATGTATTGTAAGGTTAAACCAATATGATTATAAATTTAATTCAAAACTAGTTGGAAATTAAACAAAAACTGTAATAAATATCGTACAATATTTTATTGTCTGTAAAGCCGATCGCAAAATTAATGCGCTACGTTATCAATATGTGTGTTCGGGTTTCCGCCGGCGGGTGTACGTACATTCATCAATCAGCCAACAGCCTGAACTCGTTACCGAGTTACCTACTAAACGTTGTCTAGCACACACCGTAATGAGAATGTTCACTCTGTGCTATTATTATAATTATATTCTTGTAATATGGAGTCCTTCAAACGTAACCTGAAGAGACCTTTACGCAGGCTGGCATAACAGCGGTGACTGGCGAGGTATGTCGTGGCTCTCGGTGGTCGCCAAAGGTTTTGAATTATACTGAGCTTACCAGCAGACACAGTGCAGTCATTTTGCCGTGCTACAATAAAAAATAATAATACACAGCAAAGTATTATATAGCATAAATATATGCTAAGCTTAAACTTTAATTCCTCTCTACTATTAATCACAAGCACATCTATAAAGTGAATTCATTTTTGCTAGCGTCTTCGATCGCGTTAAGATAGCATAGACGTTCCCTCAGAAATAGTACTATTTTTTTGTATAAAATGTACCCTATGTACTTTTCTGTACCCTTTACAATATACGCCAAATTTCATAATGATATTGATCTAGTAGTTAAGGCGTGAAAGCGTAACAAATTAACTTGAATTCACAATTATTATATGAGTTATGATTACATATACTTTATATTACTTACTATGTTACCATGCTTTATATATATTCTATACTGAAAATATACCCTAGAAAATGTGTCTATATCGTATTATTTAATACATCTGTATAAGCGTAAAGAGCTAGTTTTAGAACTATATTCGGAGGTAAATTTGTATTTACAGATATTTTATACATAAATTATTATTATTATTGTGATCGTCGAAAAATAACGGTATAAAACTTTATGAATGAGATTCTTCGGACTGGCATCAACAATTATTTATTTGCTTGTTCCTACATAATTAAATAATCTTACTTTTGTGGATATATTTGACTATATATATGTGTATTACCACAGATATTGCAACAACGTAAACGTTGGCATCGCTAGTATCGCGCCGCCGCGTCGAGTGTTGTTGGTTCGAATCTCTACGCGTATATCTATCTATACGTGAATAACTATGCGTCCATTAATTTTTTACTTGTGAAGTCTCCCGTTTGATCGCAAATGCCAGGTCATCTCTAAAATAAATCACCGGCGTCTCCTAAAGAATATAATGGAAACATCTTATCAATCATTATATTCAAATATTAATTATACAATATTAAACCGTCTGTATTAATTTATTTATATAGGCAGTGAGGCCCAAACGTTCAATATATTTGTAAAAAGTTTTTAGATCATTCACTTTCGCTCGAAAGGGTCCATCAGTTGGAACTTTTTGAACTATCCGTATAGATGTGTAACTGGCTTCCTACGTGACTTCTCATAATATAAAGAAAGTTTTTCCACCCAACCTTTTGTAGTTTCCTTAAAACTTGCAAAGTGTTGAAGCTAGACCAATAATGAAAGACAAAGATCTACGAATACTATATTGTTAGTTGCATATATTTTTATCTATACTATCTATACTAATCTACATATATTAATATTATAAAGAGGTAAAATTTGTGAGCAAGGTTGTAGGGGGTAATCTCAGGAACTACTGGTCCGATTTGAAAAATTCTTTTCGTGTTATATAGCTCATTTATCGAGGAAGGTTATATGCTACATACCATGCTAAGAATAAAAGAAAGGGAGCACGAATAAAAAATGTTTCAAAATCTGGATTTTTTTTCCTCTTGAGAACTTCCACTGCGTGTTAGCGCTAGCCCGAAGTAACTATAGATATGTGGACGAAGTGGCGGGCCCCCTGCCTGGTCAGTTATAATATAATAATGCTTAAGGAATCTTTTACTTCTTGTTGCTTTGAAAGTACTAATCTGTTAAAGTGTCAAATAAATAATAAAGTATTTGTAGTTTATTTACCAAAGTATATTGTTGGTATGTTAATATATTATATAGCACCACGCTAGGATCCTTAAGAGCATAGAAATCACAAACACAAAGTATGCCAATAAGTATGTCAATAATTACGCTACGCAAGTAAGAAATAAATGTGCGGACAGGCCGTGTGGCTCGGCGTTGCAGCGTTGGTACCAGTGAAAAATCAAGGGCGAGAGAAACAATGGAACATGACAATGACTTATTTTATAAAATTCGATATCACGCCTTACATTAAGTTTTTAATTAGAAGCATATATTTTTTTTATTATACAATCAAAGCCACTGACGTTAAAACAAACAGAAAAGCATAAATAAGTTTTATGGATACTTAACAAAGGGATATTTTATTGGAATTGCTTGGAGGAAGTTAATCAGAGCTCCAACAACATCAGTTGTGTCTAGTAAATAAGATTTACCGTAAGTCAATCTCGGTATATAGGTAATTTCTACAAATTATTATTATGAGTAAGTTTGTAGTTTTTCAGTAAAGTTTATTAAGTTTTATGACAACTATAATTCACAATTAACATTTTAGCGTGAATTTTTGAACCACAAATTATATTCGTTTTGTCAATTTTTATTTCAAAGAGGAAAAATTTCTGGGTGACTGTTGCAAATTATAAAAATAGAAAGGTATGTAAAATAAATATACTTGTGAAGGAAAGTCCCGTGAGGACATCTGAACGTAAAAATGTTCTTGTAGCACATAGGAATATGGGAAAATATATATGTTATTAAAATAAATCCTCGTATATTTAGTACATCTTTGGCCAGCTTGGTGATTATGCACCTTCTATTAGGAAAATACCTTTGGCACAGTAATAGGGAATCTTATATGCTATTATTATTATTGTTATTATGGAATAATGGTTCCATTCTTGGAAAAAATATATTTCTAGGGCATGGTGATTGTTTTTAAAATATTTTTTGTGTGACGTCATTATTACTAATAGGAAGTCAAATTACCCGTATTTAAAGGACTTACTAAAGGACAATAAAACTATATATCTCTAACCATATTTAATATATTTTGCTCTAATACTAGCTGAGATCCGCGACTTCGTCTGCGTCGTTTGTTATTTTAAGAATATACATATGTAGCGAGGAAAAACATAAGCACCATACCGTTTGCCCACTTCTCCACTGTAACAAAACACACACATGCTGATACCTATGTGTGTGTATGAGTAGTGTATGTACACTGAAAGCGTAGTTTATATAAAATCGTAGTACATACATAATATAAAATTATCGTGATAATCATTTTTATAAAAGAACTAATTGAACAAGCAAATAAAAAAAAACTGATCGAAATCTATTTAGTAGTGAGTGATGCACGCAAAAAGACAAATCTCTATCGTTAAATTATGTATAGATTATTAAATAGTCTTAACAATAAATAAGGAAAGTCCGATGACCTACTGTGAAATATTATACTACAGCAAAGACGACGTCAAATGAAACGGGTCAACCGTACCCCAGCGGGCTCAAACTAACTACAAAGCTACGACTCGACTGCCAACTGTTTAACACGCTTCTTCAATTGCTTTAAATTAGGTAAATAGTCTCTAGCCTTGTTGAATTATCTTTTATTAACCAAAGACTTTTCATGCGCCAGTTTTACTTCCTAGTTTCGTCGTGTGTCATTGATGAGTTTGTTATTTTTTTTATAAATGCATACTATTGTTCCTATACTAATTATATATACATGTATATAATTTTACTTTAAACTTTAAATATTGATAATTTATATGTAAAAAAAAGAAAAATGTCATTAAATTACGATGACAGTGATTACTGTAAATTAAAACTGGTCACTCAAGTTTCATATTTCGGCTTCTAGAGTAATTGTCAGAAGAGTTAGCATTTTAACATCATCATACGGCAAAACGTGAACTAGTTACGTATCTTCACGGTATAATTATTTAAAAAAAAGACTTTAATACTTGTGCTATGTAGCTTTTATATTTTAAATTTTTGGCTATGTTAAACTAATATAATACATTGTAATTAAAGTTAATAAGATTTCATCTTTAATTCTTTTCTCTTCTTTTGTAGGTGGTAGAGCCCCACTGAAGCTATTTTTGGTTTCAGCATGAATGGGTCGGCTTCTCCGGGGTAGTACCACCCCTCTCACAGATAACCGACGTGAAATAACAGTGCTTGCATTGTTGTGTTTCGTTCGGTCAGTGAGAGAGACGGAGGCCCACGTCCCTTCCTCTTTCCTGCTTTCCCTTTCCTTCCCCTCCCCCTTCTCCCATATACAGGCTGGCAACGCACTTGCGACGTCCCTGATGTCGCTAGTGTCTATGGACGGTGGTGATCACTTAACATCACGTGACCCACCAGTTCGTTTGCCTCCTTTGATGTAAAAAAAACTAGTTTATTTGAGTTTATTTTGTTTTTTCTATTAAAAACAGGTTTTGCGGTCGCGATCTAGCTAAATTCTAATGCTTCTTCGACCTGCTCTGTTAACGTTATTATGCGTATACGAAACTGACTTGCACATATGTGTATTTCAACATTGTCATATCCCAAAATTTCTGTATGTATAGCCGAGGTATGTTTAGGCTCTGTAACCTTAATATGTTTTCATGTCAACTATCTCCCTAATACACTTCTAGCCTTATAAACTTTAGGTAATAAATCACTAATATCAATTTAACTTGTAAACGCCAACTTTCCTTGTCATCAACTATACAAGGTGTTTGAAAATTCCAAATATTCTATCAACTCATTAATTATTCCCAGCGAGGGGAGCGCGGTGCGTGCCGGTATTCTGCCTACTTCTTATAAATTTATGATACCAATATAAATACTTCGTCCAAGTTGTGCATGATCAAGTGCTCGAGGCTTTATTTACTGCTGTGGGATGATTAACAAGGCTTATATTATTAAGTATGTAATCATTATCTATATAAACAAAAGTCAATTTCCTAATGTTTTTATACTCATTAGTTTTGGACGGCTTCACTTATTTGGCTAATTATTTTTTCGCTGTGTGTGTAACTATAGGTGGAAAGTTAATATGGGAAAAAATATTTGAAAATCGTATGGAAAATTGGAAAATTCATATTAAAAAATCTTCATATCAAAAGTGTGTGGGACAGAAGACAGTAAGAAAATCGTCAAAATTATTGATAGATAATTGTTCAGTTGCCATTTTATTTCATTTCATAGTTGTACTGTCAAAGATTTTTTTTCTCGAACTGACTACGCTATTGACCTAGCAAGGTCTTAACAGCTTCACCGGACTACTAAGGCGAGCGCTTAAGGCACTAGGCCGATTTTATATTGGCAACCAGCTCAAGGATGCATGGTACACCTCGGCTTGGCTGTTGCCCGTTGCATGCAAAATCGCGACCTATCTTAGCTAACCTAGCTAACTATTCATATATGTTTGAGTTACTGAAACGTATGTGTGTACCAAGCACATATGCCTCAATAACTCCTCCATATATTTTTTATCGAAAAATTGAGAGTTTTTTCAGTTCGATAAGGGAAAAAAGTAAACCCTTTCACCAAAATGTGTAGCGTGTAGGCGTGCACGTGTGTGTGTGATCGTGTAGAGTTGTAGCAGTGATGTATATTGGTATGTCACCGTATCGCGCACAGGCTGGTACTGATCGTTCGCTGACGTGATTTTATCAGGACGATCGGTAAAAATGTGTCGCGGACGTCTTTTATATCGCCCAGCGTTGGGTATGGGTACGTAGTTTGCGGCGGATACCACTAACGGACAGGGTTGATTCGCGGCTCGCTAGAAATAACTACTCGTAAGTGATTTTATATATGCCCAGATGGATGGCATCTCCAGGTCCCCCTGGAGATCGGCATTCCGGACGTACCATGGGGCACCGGTGATTTTACGCAGAACCCGGTTCTGCAGAGTCTGTAAATCTTTAAAATTTTTCGCGTGAGCAAAGACGGGACAACTATACGTCATTATTGGACGGATACAAGTTTTATATAATGTGAGCTTATATGTCTGAGGGACATTTTGCTTTCCTGACAAAGTAAATAATGGAGGCGACCCAAGACCATAGCGGCTTTGTTTCGCACTCTCTTAACATGAGAATCGAATTTTACGTGTCAATCTAATGTTACGCCGAGATACTTGACCTCGGTGGTCTAAGGTATCTCGGTTTTGTATAGCCTTATGGGCTTTAAATTATTATCGCGACTCCTAGGATCGAAGAGTATCACGGCATTCTTTTCGGGGTTGATCGCTATACGCCATCGAAGAAACCAATCATCGAGTGTGCTAACGGCTTCTTCGATGCGATTCCTGAGGTGATCCGGCCGCCAACCAGAAGCGTAGATAACTGTATCATCAGCATAACAACCTACCTCATTTCCCGGGAGCTTAGGTAGGTCGCTGATGAACAGGTTGAAGAGGGTGGGCGCGAGTATTGAGCCTTGTGGCACACTTGAGCATATCGGGCGGGGCGATGACGTTCTGTCAAAGAAAAATTTGATCTCATTTGATTCATTAGTACACCCATGAGCAGCCGAGTCAGATGGCATCTATTTAACACAGAATACAATAGTTATTTACTTTTTTTTTCCTTTATTTATGAATTCTCGGCTACCACGAGGCATATAGCCATAAATCCGTCACATCCATTCTCTTTATTTTGTCGCGTTTCCAAACGTTTTTGTAGGTGGTAGAGCCCCGCTGAAGTTATTTTTGGTTTCAGCATGAATGGGTCGGCTCCTCCGGGGTAGTACCACCCCTCTCACAGATAACCGACGTGAAATAACAGTGCTTGCATTGTTGTGTTTCGTTCGGTCAGTGAGAGAGCCGGAGGCCCACGTCCCTTCCTCTTTCCTGCTTTCCCTTTTTCTTCCCCTCCCCCTTCTCCCATATACAGGCTGGCAACGCACTTGCGACGTCCCTGATGTCGCTAGTGTCTATGGACGGTGGTGATCACTTAACATCACGTGACCCACCAGTTCGTTTGCCTCCTATGATATATAAAAAAAAAAAAACCAGTCCGCTCATCGAGTTGTCCAGAGGCTTACAAACCAACTTGACAGCGACGACTTCAGATGGATTATACATCTTTCAATGATCACTTATTTTTGCATTGCACTATGCATACTATCAGGTACAGTGCTATAAAAAATTACAGGTGCAATTTACACGCGGTCGAAATGCAACCTTTGAAAATATTTAACAACCTTAGAATATTTGTATAGATACAGATAAAACTCTATATAGATTATACCAATTTCTTAACATTTTCGTATTAAATGCTCGCCGAATATTCGACATCTTACTCTTTTATTTCACTTTGGTTACGTTAGCTTAGACTTACGAAAAAGGATAACGCGAACTTGCCTCGGCAGCGGTCGAACGAGTGCAGTGAATTTAATACGAAAATATCCAAACTTTTTTAAAGCAAGTATTCATAATGTGTTTAATAAAGTTTTTTTTTGTAACAACGCGGTATATATCTACATATTTGTCTCTTTTTAATGTTGCTTTTTAAGACTGACTAAATTCTTTTTACAAGTAAATTGTCATTCAGTAGCCGCAAAATCATTTCCCATGACAGAAATATGCAAGCTCTATACGACTATGTCCATGGCTTCCGGTGTAGTAACTTAGAACTGTGATGTACGAGAATTGTGCAAAAGTATAGATTACTTAGTTGTAGTGGTTGGTTTCACCGGTGGGATGTAATTCAAGTAGTCCGGTGAAGCTGTTAAGACTTTGCTGGGTCAATAGCGTAGTCAGTTCGAAAAAAAAAATGAAATTCAATGTTTAGATATAATAGAACCCCGACATGTTCCAACGAACTTTTTTGTAAGTCGCATACATTTTTAAATTTTTTTTTTTTTTTTTTTTTAAATCGGCTATTTGTGAAGGAAAATATCGTGAATAGACTTGAAACAGAGAAATGTTCTTGTAGTACCAATTCATTTTGGAAAATATAGAAGTATGGATGGATACCTTGAAGTTTTAAATCGTTAATACATTCTAGGCTGTCGTGATGATTATGCTACACCTTCTTTCGGGAAGAAACCTATGAACCTACAGTATGTATCTCACAGATTGATGTTAATCGGTTAATTAAATAGACCCTTAGGCTTTTTTTAAATCATAAGGTGCAAACGCACAGGTAGGTCGCCTGATGATAAGTAATCACCATCGTCCATAGACACCAGCAACACCAAAGATGTCGCAAGTGCGTTACCAGCCTGTGTTGGTGGGAAAGAGGGAGGTAAGGATGGGAAAGGAAGGGGATTTGGGCCTCCGGCGCTCGCACTGACCGAACGAAACAAAACAGTGCAAGCACAGTTACTTCACGTCGGTTTTGTTTGATAGGGTGGTAGGTGGTACTAGCTCGGATGAGCCGACCTATCCATGCTGAAACCACTAATAGCTTCAGCGTGGCTCTACCTCCTTTGAAGTCGTCAGTATGCGCTACCTTTCTATCTGAAAGAAGCAATAACTCATTCAAAAGTAATTCCTGCTTCAAATTGTCTTTTATAAAATGTATTAAAAATACTTAACTAAATACATATTTTCTGAGCAATATATGACATGTCTTTATAATTTTCTAACATGAATATCCTTACCTCTAGTATCACAATGCATATTCAAGTTAAACTGAAAGACGCATTCAACTCGCACAGGCTTGTTGGACGGACAGGCCCCAGTGTATCGCGTTGAGATGTCAGACCTGCATAGTGCTATGCAATTCTGACACAATGCTTGTTTCGATGATCAATTGTCGTAGCTAAAGGTGTTTATACAATTGCACTAAAGCTTCTACGAACAAATAGTAGTACCTTTTACATAAAAGCCGTTCTGTCAGTTGATGATGTTTTATAGTCGACTAAAAGTAATTGCATTTTTCATAGTTTATCAATGATTTATCCGTTTACGATAATATACATATATCAACAGTCTGTACCTACGAGATCCACTGTAGAGCCATAGGCCTTTTCCGAAGGAAAGTATATATATATATATATATATATATATATATATATATATATATATATATATATATATATATATATAGGTATACACACACAGTCCCCGTATTTTTTTTCTATAACTGAAAAAATTATGATGCCAATATACTCATATAATTTGTATGATGACATATACTTCTCATGTAAAGTTTGATTAGAATGATCTGAGATTACAAAAAAAAATTATGTTATGATCCATAATTTATATTAATAATTAATCTCGTTACCTGTTACTTTTGAAATGACAAACACATTCCGTATGCGAAGTTTTATGTAAGAATCAGTACTGATGTTCACAATAAAAAAAAAGGTTTTTTTATTATTTTTGATAATGTAAGATTATTATTGACATTCCTTCTAGAAGAATGACATACGCTTTTCGTATAAAAACAATAAAAAAAACAAAAAAGTTTAAATCGCTTCAGAGCTACATCAAAACATAGAATAACCACACATTCGTTCCTGAATATACATTTTATATAAAGATACTAACCAGAATTAAACAGATAAAGTTAAACAAAAATAAGTCGACAAATGGTAAACAGTTTCAACATAAAGGGTGTTCCATATTAATTAAAGCTTGAAACGTAGGCGACGAAGACAAATGTTGAGGCCTTCGCGTAATGTATTTTTCCGGGCCCTGTTCGGCCCTGGGATAAAACAAATGATAATCGGGAAAGAATGAAGTCAACATTAATGACTTCTAATTAATTATAGTCGTTGCCGTTGCTCTAATGGATGATAGGATCGGACGTGAGGCTTGTTTTGCGGTGAAGATGTTAAGGGATTTATTAATCTATCAGTAAGAATGTTTGTCTAATTAGTTACTCTGCTATAGGAAAGGTATTGGATTTGTTAAATTACATTCAATTACATAATAGTAATCTATTCTTTTTTCAATACATTATAGTGGGTGTAATAGGAATTTCAATGTGAACCAGTAATTTACGTAAAAATAGGTATTATTTTTTCCTTTTGCTTTTTGGTTATTGTAAGTATTCTGTTATTTTTAAAGTTAAAACTTTTTTACGTACATTCAGCGGTATTTTTTTCGGCAAGAGATAAACTTATGATTTCGTGTCATGACTAGGGATGTGAGATTAATGGAAAAAAATCGATTAATTAGGAATCGATCTTTATTTTTTCAATAATAATCGATTTGTCAAAAATGGATTTTATTGAAAATAAATAATCGATTTCTGGAAAAATCGATTTTTATAATATTTAAAAATAGTCATGCTTTCCATATTCCTACAATAAACCTAAAGATTCAAAATAACAATTTATCAGATTAAGAATCAAATAAAATGACACGCATCAAAAATAACCAGTTCAAAACAAAATAAAAGTGAATGTTCCTTTAAACTTTTAAGGTAAAGAATATAGAAACTAAATACCATAGAAATTTTCTGTACTATTTATTAAACATTATATCGTAATAAAAATGAAATGATAAACATCCTAACAAAATGACAGCATTATTAATTCTAACTGTAAAATTCAAAACAATGAAGTTCTCTTTTAAATTTTCATATTAATTATAGTGTGATAGACAAAATTATAATTGAATAATTTGTTGATTGAATAATTTCAATAATAATTTATAGTTTTGTAAGCTTATCGATGTCGAGTTTACCATAAGACATTTTTAGTGAACATGTTGAAGTACATTGTACTCACATGACAGATTTTTTTAGTTTTATTGAAATTTTTAATTTTAGAACCTTAGAGCGGTATTTGGCTGTCATAAGAACCACAACAATCATTATAAGATATAGTAACTCATGTTACTTGTAAGGCAGTGGGATGTTTTCATTCTATGTTCTTTTTTAATTTGTAGTTTCACTACAAAATTTTTCATTCTATCGAACAGGACATGTATATTACTGTGGTATTATTCTTTTTCGTAATAAAATACTTTCGCCAACCCTTTTAGGTGTTTTGCGACTAGAAAACATTTTAAATTCTTACAAATATGTTATCTCACTATGCTCACTCTTCAATTGTAAATAATAATGAACTTATTTTGAGTTTTTGTTTTTCATCCGTCGCATAGATGTTTATGAAAATCGATTTAAATGCGTAATTTATATAATTGATTTTTAAAAAATCGATTAATATGAATACAAACATCGACAATAAAAAATCGATTATTTTTTAACATCCCTAGTCATGACATGCTAGAAAGTGTGAACGACAGTGTTGTGCTTGTGCGGCTTGAGTCGTACAAGTAGCACGTAATATAGTAGCCTATATACATCTAATATTTATATTTTATATTGAGATTGTGCAGCCCATAATATGTTTGATTAATTGATAAACTGTGTAAAAAAGTATATAATTATTATTCGGAGTGCGAATAAATGTAACAGAGAGATAATAATGATTTTAATTTACAAATTATAAAATTTAAATATTTCATACCATATTTAATTCAAAAAACAACACATTTATTCCACTGTTTTGATTTTACACTTCTGTTGGCAGTTCTTAAGATTTCCCCGATTTTTTTTTAAGTAATGTTTAGCTTAACTTCTTCCTATTATCGTAAATACGAATGCGAATTTGTTTGTTACAATTTGACACCTTAATCACTCAAGCGATCATCATCATATTTTCTATACGTACACTTTGTCAGGTAAACATAAAATGAAATATGGTACTTCTAATATGTACTATTCATAAGGTATATAAATGATCGAAGTCAATGCAAAACCTAGTTATAAGATAAATGTATTTATCAAAACGTAGAGTTAAATAATATTTAGATAAACTTAAACGTTAAGCAGAGTATTATAAATGACAGAAATTTCGTATTTATAACTTGAAATCCGTTTCTAACCAGTAGCAGAAAGTTCGCTATGGACCGTCAGTGGCAGCTTGATGGATGGCCAGAGGGAATGCGGATGACGTCGGCAGGGAATCTCTTATTGTGTACTCTGCCTTATCTACATTTCATTCGTTTAAAGTTGAGTGAAATCAGCCGCTTAAGGATTATTGTTGCTCGTTAAATTGTTATCGAATCGCAATGGATTGGTCTTTGCAACTCTTGGATTGTTATTAGAAAAATATATAACAAAATTGGCATTTACATTAGAAATTTTAATTCATCATAAACTAAAGAAAATATATTTATTACATTTTTTCAAGACATTATCGGTGTTATTACAAAAAAGTTAAATACGTATTAAATACTTGCTTTACAAAGGTTTCGTACTAAATGCACCGCGCTCGTCCGAGGCAAGTTCGCGTTATCCTTTTTTCGCAAGCCTAACCTAACCTAAACAAAGCGAGACAAAAGAACAAAATGGCAAACATTCAGCGAGGTCGGTGCATTTAAAACGTAACCTTCTTAAAGCAAGTTCTCAATACGTATTTAACTTTTTATGTAATAACATTTTATGTCTTTAGACAAATTTAATAGTAGTCTAGTAAAGCTGTTAGACCTTGCGGGGCCAATAGCGTAGTTAGATCGAAAAAAAAAATATTAAAAAAAATTTAATATCTCAAGTAGAATTATAATACAGTCAAAATAATTAATACGATAAATTTAGGTATGTCTGTTTATATTCACATTGTTTTGTTTCTTTTCAGGAAAATATGTAGTCAGAGATTTGTGATCAGTAAACCCATTTATTGTTCCTATTTCATTTGATATTTTGTAGTCAATTCTACAATTAATGGAAATCGTGGTCGTTCTCTGAGCAATTTGTTATTTTCTCATTGTGGTGTTTTTCTCTAGTTGCAGTGAGTTTAACACTACTTCACTTGAAGACTTAAACATCTGTCTAGTAGTAAACGATAGGAGTTAGCCCGTGGAATTAATGATCAGGTTTTAAAATTATTTCATTAACATTATGCTGTATTTCCAGTTATGATCATAGATTATACTTTGTGTTATTAAGATTTATATTCTAATGACTGTGAACGAAGCCACGAGTAATCATTGATGATTGTAAGTATTAAAAACTTATGAGTAAATGTTACTTTTACAGGTTAATAATAAATATATATCAGTAATTATTAATAGTGCCTTACGTATGTCATTAGCATCGTGCGATATCATGTTTTGTCTTCGAGAAAGTACAGGCGTAATAATAGAATATTTAAATAAAATGACTTTTACATTTGTTTGTAATAAAAATCATTTGATTGAATTACAAATTCTTTATATATTTATCGAAAAAAAATAATTATAAATTATAATTAGATTAATTTTTAATTTACGTAAATTATCCGGACATTTAATTTAGTATAATTATTCGTATTATGGTACGAGTATTCTGACGAAACAAGTATTTTAAATCGAATAAACAAAACTATTAAATGTATTATTCGTTATATTTATGTTATTATTTTGTGTATCAATCGAGATTTTATAATTTAGGAATCGATAAAGAAGTATTAAAACCCTTCCTGAAGTGTAGTAAAACGAATACATTTATTTTTCCTAATTCTGAGTCGTTAATTTCCTAATTACAGTTTCAAAATAAAAGCGTGTTTTTGTTATGTCCCGTCCCTTCCGAAGCGCCGTGCAATCCCGTCCAGAAGGTTAATGGAAGAAAAAATACACTGTACAAATTTACATAACATTTTTCTCTGTCTCCTACCGAAATTAAGTCCTCTGCCCCTACATCCACAGCTTTGTTTAAATTACTGAAGTGAATTTCGTGATTCGCTTGTAATATTCAATTTTATGTTTGCTTCGCGCTGCTTTTACTTGCTTCTTGTTTTGTATTCTTTATAAAAATATTATTTATTTTCTTTTCATATTTGTATAAATTTTGCTTATCGAACGAAATTGTTCTCCACTCACCGTATAACTTCGGTTGCGTGATTATTATTGATTGGAAGAAGAACATTAGTTAATAACATAACATTAGTTAATATTTATTGCCAAACCACTTATACTAGAGATACATATATTGATAATTTAACAGTGTTTTTTTTTAAGTATGTTATAAATTATACATTAACACACTAGGTTCGAAGCCTGTCTTGTGGATTTCTACCTCGGGATGGTCTATCCGGTTAACAGCGTTTTAACCACGCTCGTGTGTGTTCGTGTGTGTGTCCGATTGTGTATGGTTACGTGAATATCGGTCTGTGGCATATGATCACTTTTAAAAGCTCTTCAGTGTTATTATAAGTTAAAGTTTGAAGCCATGAATGAATCTTGTGTCTTGCTTCCCATAGGTTACAGTTTTTTTTTTTCGAACTGACTACGCTTTTGACCCAGCAAGGTCTTAATAGCTTATCCGGACTACTAAGGCGAGTGCTTGCGGCACTCAGCCGATTCTATTTGGGCAACTAGCTCAAGGGTGCACGGCACATCTCAACTTGGGCTGTTGCCTGATACATGCAATTCGCGATTTATCTGAGCTAACCTAAGCTAACTATTCATACATATATGAGTTGTTGGAGCATATATGTGTACCAAGCATACATACCTCAAACAACTCTTATATATATTTCATATCGGATAATTTAACAGACAGTAGGTAGTGTTGTCATAAGAGGCAAACGAACAGACGGGTCATCTGATGTTAAGTGACCACCGCCGTCCATAGACACTTGCAACACCAGTACAGTCACAAGTGCATTACCAGCTTTTGTTTGGGGGAAGGGTAAGAGGCAGAGAAGTAGGTAGGGGCGAGGGGAGAGGCGGTGGGCATCCGGCGCCTTCACTGACTGAACAAAACGCAATAATGCAAGCATTGTTACTTCACGTCGGTTTTCTGTGAGAGGGCGGTACTATCCCGGGCTACCCGACCCATTCATACGGAAAACAGTAACAGCTTCAGCGTGGCTTGACCACCTTTCAAACTATACATATATTTATGGTTGAAATTTAAAAGAGAACTTTGACATTGGTCGAAATTTCACTATTCTAAAAGAATAATCTAATTCTTGTATATTTTTATATTTGTATATATTTAGGATCTCGGCAACGGCGTCATCTATTTCCATGAAACTTAGTATGTAGGTAGTTTCGGGGACGATAAATCAATCCAGCATCATAGAAAACTTTTTTGAACTGAGTTTTCAGGCAATGAAAAAATATGGCTATAATATAAAGGTAAATTTCGCCACCACTGTCAAAACAAAAATAGCTCAGATGGAAATCGGTTGCTTCGAAAATCCGTGTAACTCCAGTTCGAATCCGAGTGACAGCAGAAGAGATATATTTTAAAAATTTTTATTTTGTAATGCAAACCTAAAAGTTTATTTTAATTTAAAAATGTTTTTTTAAAGAACCGAGCTAGGCTCGGTCGCCCAGGTACTGAATATTATATATATGAGATGAATGAATGAATTGCGTTTAAGATTTTTTTTTTTTTTTCAAATAATAACTTTCTATTCTTCTTGCTGGTATTAAGAAGTTTAATAACTAACATTATTAAAGAAAAATATTATCTCGGCTTTCATCACAGTTCCATTCATTTCTACACTTCCAACTCGAGATAATAAATAACTAAGCGAGTGTCAGAGGAAGTTATCGATATAGTCTGGCAAGTTGAAACTGGCGTAGGCCCGGTGGGAAATTTGCAATCTTGGCTTTCCGCTAACAAAGTTTTGAACTAAAATCCTATTGTACTTTGTTTTGTAGGCAGATCATTACTCTGTTGATTAATGTCGAATAATGACTTAGTATTTCTTTAACGCTTAGTGTTGAAAATAAATTAAGAGATTTATTAGGATACTAGCAACTGTCCATAGCTCTGTACGCGTTTCCTATGCGGTAGTTATTGGCAACCCTTTATTTTATTGAATTAAAATGTATGTGATAATTTTAATACTCTATTTTTTATTGTATAAATAAAATAATATAAATATAGTATTGATAATTTTACATTTTATCAATCACTTAATAATGAGATTATTTTATATTATACTAGCTGACCCGTGCAACTTCGTCTGCATCAAATTGGTTATCACTGGTTTCAATTGTATTTGTAAACGTGAAAAAATTGAATAAAACTGATACTCGATTGCAGCCACAACTACCGTTTCCAATTGTGAATCCAAACTATCCACGGATTAAATGAAACATTACCAGATTACATGTGATTTTTTTGAAAGAAGCCTAGTACCCGTTCGTAGCATCATCTACTACTCCGTTGTTTGTAGTTCGGTGAAGCTGTTAAGACTTTGCTCGGTCAATAGCATAGTCATTTCGAAAAAAAAATCATCTACCAGGATCAATTAAGATAAAAGTAACCTACATAAAACTAAATAAATATCTCTACCACTTACTTTCTCATAACTATCTTCAACTTGCATTAAAACCTTTTTGTACACCATTGTATTAAAGAAAAATATATGAACACCGTATCAAAGCATCAAACATCGCGCCGAAACGTCAACTGTCACTTGCTGGAAACTATTGTTTAAGAGTTATAAAGTGTGAGTTTTATATATATTTATAGAATATTTTTATAAATAATCTTTGTACTACTCACAACATAGCACCTTTTAGTAATTTATCCATGTTATTTATTTCTATTGCAGATTATTCTACGTTGTTACCCTAAATATTTGGCATTAAATTTATAACGTGTGTTTGTCACACTTGATATTGGCAAAATTACCTACATAGGCAGAGGCCATACCGGAAAGAATCAATCAAGTCAGTTTTATATATTATATTCATCCGAACAACGGGCTTACTGGCTGCCGGTAAGAGTTGCGTTTATTTGTGCATATCGTACCATTATAGACAAAAATACTGATTTTTAAATAATTTTAGGCTGTTTTTTTTTTTTCACTAACTTTGAAATGTTATTACAACTATTATTGAAAGACATTTTTAGTATTGACAATATGTGCTTGATGCTATTTTTTGGAAATAAAAATAAAAGTAATCTTAACCCATGTTAGAATTGCAGTAATTTTATTATTACTATATTTAGATATAAATAAGTACAAATTTCATCTTTCACACTAATTCAGTTATTAACTCAATATTTAGATCGATTTATTGCTATAAAAATAATATGTGTATAGAATATAGCTATAGGTATAGTATAGTGCAGCACTGGCTGCACGATAAAGATAGGGATAATTGTGGCAGCGTATGTTATCGACGCTTTCCTTTTCGAAATGTATACGCTGTTGATCTGGAAAAGTCTTTGTGTCCGAAAAATTTCTCTAAACTATATAGGATTGGGAAAAATAAGGGTAGAACTCTTTGTCGTTTATTTCTCTGCAAAAGAAAAACAGCGTGTAAGCGTGTAGTCGTGCACGTGTGTATAGGTGATGTGTGTGATGTTGTAGCAGTGATGTAAAGTTTTGTGTCACTGTATCGCGTGAGCAGTGTACCTAAGGGCTCCCCGCCGTGGGAACGAACCTAGGCTTGAGCCGTTGCCGAGCAGGGTCTAATCTGGTGTGCGGGAGTGAAATTTACACCCAGACCACGGCGGTGTGATCTGTGGTTATGCGGGCGTGGGCGTGACCACGCTCTGTTTGAAGAAACGGGCTGGTACTAACCTTTCGCTGATGTGATTGAATCAGGAGGGTCGGTAAAAATGTGTCGCGGTCGTCTTCTATACTGCGCAGGGTTGGGTACGGGTTCATAGTTCGCGGCGGGTGCCACTAAAAGTCTGGGTTGATTCGCGGCTTTTTCGAAAAAACTACGTGTGAGTGATTTTATATAGGCCCAGACAGAAAGCAACTCCAGGTCCCTGTTGAAATCCTTATTCCGGACATACCGGTGATTTTACGTAGGGCTCGGTTCTGGAGAACCTGCAACTTTTGAATACGATTTTGCGCATGTGCAAAGACCGAACAACTGTACGTCATAATCGGATGGATGCAAGTTTTATATAAAGTGAGTTTATGTCTGGGGGACATTTTACGCTTCTGACAAAATGATAGAGACGCCCCAAGACCATAGCGGCTTTGTTTCGCACTCTGCCTGTGTGTGAAGTTTAAGTGTTTATCTAAAGTGACGCCGAGATATTTCACGTCGCCGGCCCAAGCTATTTCGGTTTTGTATAGCCTGATGGACGACGACGCATATATTTAAGATGGCGTCAATCCCAAGTCATACGTCCATACGTTTATGTTTACCGTTGTTTCACTGTATATAGTGAAATCTTAATATCAATAATGAAATGTGTCCTTTGCTATGGAAAAAATTAATTGGTTTGAAATTTATTATTTTTATTTATAAAATATATCAGCGGGTATATATATGATTGTTTATGAAGAAATGTGTCTGACTATAATATATTCATGCTTTTAATTGCGTTTAAAATTTACTGAAAAAATTAATGTTCCTAAACCTATTCATAAATCAAATGCGCATTGAAAATACAACGTTAACCAGCTACCAAATGTCCTTTCGGGCTAATACCACCCACAGAAAACCGTGGTGAAATAACAGCGCTTGCATTGTAGTGTTTCGTTTGGTCAGTGAGAGCGCCGGAGGCACAACTCTCGTCTCCTTTCCTCCTTTGCCTATCCTTACCCTCCCCCATATGCAGGTTGGCAACGCACTTGCGACACCCTTGGTGTTGCTAGAGTCTATAGAGGGTGGTGGTCACTTAACATTACGTGTCCCACCTGTTTGTTTACCTCCTATGATAAAAAAAAATATATATTGATATATTAAAGAACCAGGTATTCTAGAATTCTTGTTCTTTTAACGTTGCCGGCTCTTGTACTAAGGTGTCGCAAAAAAGTCAAGTTACGTTAACTACAAATTTATATTTTTCGTTATCCTGGAGAACCCTTTGCGTTTTATGGGACAAAAGTATCCTGGATGTAGCCTTGTAATATCAGTTATTACTATGTTAAGTTTCGTTAAAATTGGTTCAGTACTTTCAGAGTAATACAGGTTTAGATTCTAGGCTTTAATCCTTTATTCTGGAGAACTCTTTGCGTTTTATGGGACAAAAAGTATATTTGATGTAATCTCGTAATATTGGTTATCACTATGTCAAGTTTCGTTAAGATTGGTTCAGTAGTTTCAGAATGATGCGTGTTCATAGGGACAGACAGACAGGCGGACAGAAAGACAGACAGACAAAGATTGTAAAAAGATTATTTTTGGCTTCTATATCGATAACATAGTCTACCCTGATTAAAATTTTCAAAAAATATTTAATGTAGAGATTTCGACTTGTGTTACAGTTTTATTATAGTAAATAGATTTTTAAAGTTATACTGCTTTGGGCGCGTTAGGGAAAAATGATGAGAGTAAATTTTTACGATGTTTGCGCTCTCTTTCACGAAAATCCGACAGCCTGAAGTTAGCTATAGTCAACATTTTGTTTCTTTGTATTTCTTTGTATTAAAACTTTCAATGTATTAAATACCTTTTTTCTATTGTTAGTGTCGTTTTTTCTACAAACGTAGAATAAGACGATAGATAGAATTTTTGAAAATATTTTTGTCTTGTTACGCCAAAGAAGTATAACATCTAACGCCTGTACATAAGTGCACACACACTTTTTTTATATATGTTAAAAAATACAAAACAGTCTTAAATAGAATGTTCTAAAAATTAGCAGATACCAACTGGGAAAGAACAAAAGAAAAAAAAGCGTTAGATAACAAATCGTAATAAATGCAGAGGGTTTCATTTTTACAAGGGCTGTGTAGATAAGAGTAAACATTGATATAAAGTTTTTAAAATGTCAAAGTTTGTTCCACTCATTATATAATGTTGTTTAGTTGTCAAAATCCTAAAAGGGTTCCCGATTCTAACTCTTAGTCTAGATATTAAGTACAGCTGAGGATCATAAATTACACAAAGAACTTCTGAAAATAACAATTTAATTTATTTTACTATAGTTACTGAATTCTGTTTAAGTTTATAAATGCTACTCAGATTTTTGAAATAGTTAATATTGATTCAGTACCATTACAAATTTTAAGAACAGTATTATTCACATTTTCACTACTCACAATCATTCTCGAGTTTCCATACCATAACGAAAACCTGCGTATATTGTTACCTAAAGGTAATGTTATTTTAAGTGTATTGATGAAGGCGATTCGTTTGTAAATACTATTTTTCCGTTCTTTTAGCTAAATACTATTTTACACGCTACAAAAAAATTACTCAAAAATTTAGTCCTTTACACATTCTAACTACTTTTTTCATATAATTTTTATTTATATTTTCAAGATATAGAAGTACCAATACAAGAGTTGAATAAAAAAATCGAAAAAAGAGGTTTTAATGACAAGAACATACTGTACGGAGCATTTAGTTTATGAATAAAATTAAGCGAAAAAGTTTTAGTGTGTTAGTAGTAAGGTCTTTCGTGTGTCTATATACTTAATTTTATTTGTTTTTTTTTTAACTTTAAATTTTGTCTCAAAGTCTCTTCTAGGTAATGCGAATATAATTCTTTGGCCTATAAACGCGTGCGTACGATAAGCCAGCTAGATAGCATGGAGCCAAATCAAACGTTCCCCCGGCGGAGCACGAGTGGAGAAGCGATTGCGTTTGTCTGAACGAAAATACGATGGTACTGAATCGCGGAATACATTTACAGTTGGTTTGGGAATCATTCTTGTTAGCTATGAAATTAAGCCGATCTCAGATAAACGATTACTGAATATTAATTATAGCTTGGTTGTTGTTATATTTTTATGAAATCTTTATATGAGACCATTTTTGAAGAATTGTTAACATTCCTTTAGATGTTTAGGGGTTTCGTATTTGAGTATCATTTATGTATAAATAATAATACATTTATAAAAGGAAAATATTTATGTTTAAAATGATGAAACAAACCAATCACAATTTTATGGTATAACTACATAATAACCGTGACTTCGTCTGCCTATTTTATCGTCTTAATAATACAAAAAAACTACTGCAAAAGACGAACTATCCTGATTCTTCACGCAACAATATTTTATTGTAGAAAGCAAGCTTAAAAATAAAGTGAATAAAAATATAGAACACCTCTAGCAAATAAAAGTTCTAAAAGTTCAAAACATAAGTTAATTAATATTCCTACCTTAATTTTCAATTGATGTAATCAAAGGAATTAATAAAAAAAATCCAGGCAGTGATAAGGGCTGCCAACAGAAGTGAAAACTGAATGCAATAGAGTAGGTATAGGTGGTAGAGCCACGCTATAACTGGTTTCAGCATGAATGGGTCGGCTTGCCCGGGGTAGTGCCACCTTGTCACAAAAAATCTAAGTGAAGTAACAATGCTAGCATTGTTGCGTATTGTTCGGTCAGTAAGAGCGCCGGAAGCCCATCTTTTCCTCCTTCGCCGCCCCCATCCATCCTCCCTCTCCACCATACCCCTACTCCCAAACACATGCTGACAATGCACTTGCAACTCCCCTAGTGTTGCTATGGACGGCGGTGATCATTTGATATCAGGTGACCAAAATGAAAATACTCTTTATTCAATTTAGGCTCTGAAAGGCACTTTTGAACGTCAAAACTACCACAAGTTCGGAATACAACCCAGTCATCGAGAAGAACCGGTAAGAAACTCGGTATGGTTTATTTTTCATAATCCTTTTGCGGGGTGGTAGGGTTTTACAGCCCGACTGGGTCGCAACCACCATGTACACAGCGAAAAAACCCGTCATAGTAACTCGCTTCTGCGAGTCACGTTTCGGGATCAGCCTGTGCATATCTAGTACCGGGTGACTTTCGTCATTATGGCCGGCATGACAGCGGCGACCGGCGAGGGATAATGTGTCTCTCGGTGCTTGCTGATATTTTTGGATTGTACTATGCTTACCATCAGGCTTAGTGCAGTCACTTTGCCGTGCTTCAATAAAAAAATCCTTTTTTTTAATATAATCACAACATAGTAAATATATAACTACATTCGTTTTTGGTGGATGCACAGAGAGAGGCCTCACTTCCAGACGTCCATCGTTCACATATTGACCCCAATTACCCGCATGTTCATTTGCCTCCTATAACATAAAAAAAGTAACTGTGTTCTGTTTTCAATTTTTAACCTGGATACTAGCTTTGGGACAGATTGGTCCCAGCGCACTTTTTTAAAAAATTTTAAATTTCCCGCCATCGGCAAAGACATTTAGTACATGTACCATATGAGTCTATAAATCTATGGTCACAATAATATATTTAATTATATTCAGATTATATATGGTTTTTATATTATCATGTATTTGATATTATTTTCATAAAAATTATATCTAATTTAAAATATATTTCGTTTTTTTTTCTTATGATCGATAAAATATTGTATATTTTCTTGAAATAAGTTTTATATGGAATAAGGAGAAAGAATAATAGTAAAGTTAATCGGCTGATAACTATTGTTATCATATTCATTTGTCTAAATTATTCAATATTTAATTTGATATATTCATATTGTAGTAGTTTAATGTATATTTAGTTCAGTATTTAATGTAAAATATTTTTTCTAACCTAAAAGTATAAATTCAAAGTATAAATTCTAAGTTGGACATTTCGTGGTTTATTACAAAAAATAGTTCTTAAAAACTAAATAATAATGTAATAATACATTTTGCATAATAATTGGAATTATACATTACATTATTTATAATTATTCAAATCTTGTAATAAATCCAGTATTTTTTTAAACCTTATACTGCCAAGTTGTTTGCTAACCTTTGCATCATAAGGTCTATTTTCGTTTGTATGGCGCTTAAATCTTTATGGTTTTTCACTAATACAGGTGTTAAATTAATTACAGGGTAAATGACAATATTCAAGTTTTAGAATGTGTAAATTAAAATTATCATCATTAGTCTCGCTTTCACATATATTGGCACTCCAAGCAATAATTTTATATATTTTACAATTATTATATGATAGAATAACTCTTGCATGCATGCACCTTAATACAGAACACCAATATTAGATGTAACCGCAAGCGTTGTACGATCGGTCTTGCTTGTTATGTTATGACGCATTTTTTTATATCATATCGTATATCGTCCATAGATACTAACAACCCCAGAGGAGTCGCAAGTAGCCAGCCTGTGTTTAAGGGAGTGGAGAGAAAGGGGTTAGAGGAGAGGAGAGGGTACCCCTTCCCTGGGTCTCCGGCGCTCTCACTGACCGAACGAAACGCAACAATGCAAGCACTGTTATTTCACGTTGTTTTTCTGTGAGAGGGTGGTACTACCCCGGACGAGCCGACCCATTCATGCTGAAACCAATAATACCTTGAACGTGGCTCTACCACCTTAAAAATAAATACATGTATCGCCTGCCAAAAATAACGCTTAACGTGCCTAAAGAATTTTTTACTTCAAAATAGTATATAAGGCATGTAATGTTCTAGTATATTTTTAAGCTTAGCCATAATAATATAAAAAAAAAATATAAAAAAATAGTTACCTAAAATACACATGGAATTTTTGCCAGGAAAATTGATTATCCTCCTTGATCGTATATATATATAATACTTTTTTTTTCATTTATTCATTTTACGTTGCATTTTATTGATTTAAGTTTCATTTTTGTGCACAAGTCAAGGAAGGAAATTCCGATTTGCAAAAAAGTTTTTAGTGATACGGTCATCATTACTAAACCATGACAAATTTGTATTTTATAACATTTAACAAACTTGTATATATCAATATTTTGGTTTACATTATTATAGATATATTAGTTGTTACCCGCGGCTTCGCACGCGTTTTTTTAAATATATTAAATAAATTTAAAATTGTGATCACACATCTAGTGTAAATTACAATAATACTCTTTCAAAAATATTTGTAAGTATCACACGGACATCATCTACTGTAACAGGTAACGTGTACATTATATATGTGAATACTAATAGTGAATCGAATGGGATGGGATTTATCATCAGCCACATAACTGGAACTTTAAAATGATATAAATTAATCTATTAATTAATTGTAAAATGATTCTTGGGCAATGTATAGGTATAGTTTGTCTTATTATCAGGGCGGGCAACGTCTGCTGAACCCGCAAGCTTAAAATAAAACAGGTAATTAGTTACTTATTTGCCCGTAAAATTCCCGTTCAAATAGGTCTAGTCGTTTCGGAGATTACCCGGAACAAATAAAAAAAACATACACATCAATGGAATTAAAAAAAAAAGATATTTTTAGCATCACATATACTTCTAATATAAAATAAACTCACTTTACTTTTATTACATGTAATCTATCACAAATCAAAAATTGGGAACAAAACTAACGTAGAAATAAAGTTTTTGAGGAGTTTTTGGCGGGATTTTAGGCTGTCATGTAGTGGATTTTATATTTTATTCATAATCTTGTGTTACTTGTCTCTATATTGAGTTAAATTGGTGACGTTTTATGTAATATATGTAGTTCGTTTGTTGTGCATAAGTGAAATGAAAGAAAAATAATATCACGGAGCATGAATTCTGTGGTCTTGAAAATTAAGAAAATAAAAATTTACGAAATATTATATAGAGTATTTGGCTCTTATACCTTTACATTATCTTGGACATAGAAGAAAACTACCTATATTGACAACTTCAGAATTGGCAGTATGAATTAATTCCTTCGACTATCTTATTGGTCGAATATTATTACTACTAAACTTTTTGAATAGCAACACAAAGTAAACTTTAGAAATGTTTCCGATATAAACGTACCACGTATAATTAAAAATTGGAATCAAAAGTAACGTAGAATAAACTTTTTGAATAGGAACACAAAATAAACCATGAAAATATTTACGATAGAATGTTATCGCGTTACCATGGCAACGTATATAATACTGACATTAACACGCAGCGGAAGCTTCCAAAATAACCCGATTTTGAGACATTCTTCATTAGTGCTCAGCTCCTATTGGTTTTAACGTGATGATATGTAACCTATAGCCATCCTCGATAAATAAACTATCTAACACTAAAAGAAACTTTCAACTCGGACTGGTAGTTCTTGAGATTAGCGCGTTCAACCAAACAAACAAACAAACAAACAAACTCTTCAGCTTTATGATATTAGTATAGATTTTATAATACGTATAGATTCTAGTGGCACCTTGTCTAAAATTTGTTATAAATAAGTAATTAAAAATATACCATAAGAATTCGCGACTGTATGAGTTTAAAAAAAAATGACGGTTCATAGAATATGCAATAAATACAAGTTGTCAAAATCCAAGGCAACAGCGCGTAGTACTAAAATAAAACACTCAACAATTTAGATTGAAATATTAAAATATACCTTAAATTCTATGAACCTCATGATGAAAAGTGAATTTTGATTTTTGTCGCGGTTAGTGCATAAAAGTTAATGCTATATTTAGAAACTAGATGTGCTAGTGACTTCGTTGGCGTGGAAGCTAATGAAAAACAGTGACTAATTAAATCATCTAAATGTATTAAGAACATTTATTTATTTGCTTTTCTGTTGTATTTAAATCGCGTCGTCATAAAAATTTACCAACCACTGAATCATGAATGAATCTTGGTCATGAAACCAACACTAAATGTTACTCGACGATATGCTTTATGATTTTCTTGAGGTTTTATCGTAAACGCAGTACTTAAGCAGTGATGCGTGTTCATACAAATAGACAGACATTACTAAAAATTATTGAAATGTATTTTATCACTTATTCTAAGATACCTACAACATTTTTTTTCACAAAAATTCTAAAGTGCATAAAGTTACATTAATTTTCGTATTATATTTGTTGATAAATGTTTTATTGAATTTTTCCATATTGTAATGTTGGCCAACTGCATTAAAATTACCTAAATAAGTTACGCCTTAGGACTGCTTTTGTACATTTTATATTAGTGATATCTGATCCACAGGTATCTAAATGGTTTTTTTTTACCAATTTTTACCTTTTTACTAATTTGGTTTGCTATGTGTCTCTTTGGATGAAATTTATTAATTGGTGTTTCTTAACCGCCTTATGAGTTAAATTTGAAATTTTGAATATATCAAAATTGCATGATAATGTCTGAAAATGAGAAGAAGAATGTTGGGGCATTTTACTCACTAATTATTATTATATATGACGTTTTCACTACAAATGAAATACCTAATCTTCATCAAGCTTAATATCCCAATCAGACTTTCTTTTTTAAGATTGTCCTAGAAAAGATGCGGTAAATAAAGTTTTACTTTATCTTTTTTTTCCTAATTATTCAAAAACACCAAATGAAAATATAGCATACATTTCTTAGTATTGAAATATATACGTAATTATATTCTCACATTTTTATTTAGTGTAAAGTTTAAAGCTACAATTTTTATCGTAAAATAATAAAATCTATTCGTTTATTAATTTAGAATCTGTGAGAAGTTTTATTCATATATTGAATCAGTGAAGCTAAAAATAATAAGTTATTGGGTTTTGAAATATTTATAGCGTATTTATGGCTTTTTTCCCGATTGGACCCGGAACAAACACAAATAATGCAAATTAGCAACATAATAATTTTCCCAACAAATTCTCGCATTTTAATAGAACAAGATTTCTTATATAATTTTATTGACAATATATTACATAATAGCTACATATCTTGAATATCAACATTATAGTAACTGTTGACATTTATATATTGTATTGGCTATTAACTGATTTAAATACCAGGCGACGACGAAAATTGATTAAAGGATTTGTGCTCTTTTGTTTGATGCTATTCTCTAGATTATTTAAACACAACAACTTACCCTTTTGTATACATATAAGATATAATAAACAATATATCCTCCATATAAATAAAGATTAATTACCGAACGTATGCAAGCACATCACATTAGAATGGCTGCACCTATTTTGCAAATTATTTTTCGTTGCGTTTGCAATTGCTAGGACCAGTTTTGTATTAGAAAAGTCGCACGGAAAAATGAGAAAGCTGAGTAAACAAATCTTTATATAATGTATATATTAAAGAATTTGCAGGGTAATCCAATTTACGAATAAGTATAGGAACAACTTTTAACTAATATAAGGATATATAATGTAACGTCCAAATATACTTGTATCAGAGAGAGTCATCTTAAATAAAACAAAAATAGGCCAGGGGAGTACAGTTATACGTATGAATATGTCATGTCGTCTCACAGAAAACCGACGTGAAGTAACAGTGCTTGCATTGTTGCGTTTCGTTCGGCCAGTGAGAGCGCCGGATACCCACCTACCCTCCCCTAACCCTTCCTTCTTCCTTTCCTCCCCCTAAACAGGCTGGCAACGCACTTGCGACTCTCCTGGTGCGGTGGTGATCACTTAACATCAGGTGACCCATCTGTTCGTTTGCCTCTTATGATATAAAAACAAATGTAGCTTATCTTAGGTTAGATCAGTTAGGTCGCGAATTGCATAAACTAGACAACAGCCTAAGGTTACGTGCGCGCTGCACCCTTGAGCACTAGCTCAATATTAAATCGGCTGAGTGCCTTAAGCGCTCGTCTTAGTAGTCCAGTGACACTGTTAAGGCCACATTAGGCCAATAACGTAGTCAGTTCGAAAAAAAAAAAAGAAAAATAATGCTACCGAGAGTTAAATTGAATAAATAATAAATAGCACTAACAAAGCCGCAAGCAAAAGCTAGTTATCGGAGTGGGAATAAATTGCACCTCATTAACTCGCAAGCGCCATAATGTTTTGCTTAATCATTTTACTCAAGAACTATATATATATTTTAAATATTAAGTAATATTAGTGTATCTTCTTAATTATTGCACAGATCAGTTTAGATTAGAAGGCGATATATCGAACAATTTCCAATCGAAATAATCGAATCATATTAATTCACATAGAGCGATGACTTCGCTCGAAAAGAATGCTTGAAAGAAGCTTATTAACGAACATCATAAAACTCGTTGAGCCATCTGGATGGTTTTTATGTTAATATCGGAATGTATTTAAAAGTGACCTTTAAGCAATTAAAAAGTAGTCTTGTACAGAAATCAGTCTGGTCTAAATATTATTATTGGACATTACAAAGCATATTATGTAAACATAAAAATATCTTTTATTTTATTGAGAATGTGATGTTTGTACTTATTCCTATATATAGTTCGATAGCTGAACTTTAGGCAGTTCAGAAGACATGCCCATACCAACCATCAACAACCAACATAGTATGAAAAATTTTCAACACAACTATCCGGTAGCAAGTGTAATTCAAAAGGGGTTATTTATTCCCGCAGATGTCTTCTCATATAGTATAATTATTATCACTTTTTAGAAGTTGTATATGACGTTTTATATAAGACTAGAAATCCCTTACAATTTCGTTTGGGTCAAATTACTTTGAAAACTTAATACCAGTAAAATAGAGCTTAGCGCTACTTAGTGATTAGTTATAATAAACACTATAGCAAAATTGATGTATAATAAAGTGTACTTAACAACTTTCATAATAGTTTTTACCGGACTCTCCAAACAGAGCTTGCTTATGCCCACGCCCACGCCCAAGTAATTACGCGGAAAATATCGCTCCCACACATTCGTCGCGGCACCCCTAGACAGCTTCTCAAGCCTGGGCCCGATCCCCGAAAGTGGAGCCCTTCAGCACGAAGCTAGCGCGATACAGAGACACTTCATTATTTAGCTCATCACACACACTGTAAGTTGTCCCACACATGTGTTCACACAAACGATAGATACACATGTTGTTGAAAACTTTTTCATATTTTACTCAATAAGCAATATGGCCTACATAGCAATTGCCATATTGACTGAGTACCTAAAGCGCTCGCCCAAAAAGTGCGATGAGGCTGTAAAGACCCATGAGAACAACGGTGTAAAGTCAGTTGCAAAAAAAATTGTGTCAAATGGTTTTGGAGTTCATCTATGTTAAATACAGCAATATTTATGTATCTAAATAAGGCTGAAATGTGTCTATTTATTTTTATCACACAATAAGTGTAAATATCATCCCCGACAGTATGTTATGTAATAAATGCGATTATTAATACTAGGTTCATCGTAAATCAAAATTTATGTGAAGAATATTTTTATGTGCTAAAACATTGTACATTATTTTATTTTCTTTCAAATTTTATTGCTCCTTGATTTGGAATTCCGTTTTTAAGTTTATGACATATTTAGTTATTTATTTTGTGCATATTAAAATTATGTAACCATCTCAAATTTCAGTGTTCATTGTATATATATGGTTATCACATTATATACACGTTATTTCTTTGTGTTAATCTATAAGTAGTTAATCAAATATTATATTATGCGTTAGATCAGATTAACACAAATATTTGAAAGATTTAATTAAAATTATTTATGTTCATTTATTAACATAAATACTTGAACAACAATATTGTAATATTATATAAGAATTTGGCTAATTTATTGTTTCATATTTCATCATATACATTTTGGAGGTTATAATAAATTATTTGACAAACTGACAGACACCAAGCTGCAGTTCACCTTCGGTGCATAACATGAAGAATGCATTAAAATATTAGTGAATCATAATCATTGAGTTTTAAGTTAAGTTAAGTGTTTTTGTAAATATTAATTTAAATATAACAATAATTATAAGATGTCGAGCAGCAGAAGATTCGCTCATTTTTCTAACCTGACATGTAATTACGCCTGTGGCAGACGTTTCTGCCTTCTGGCCTTGTAGTTATGTATTTAGCGAATATAAAGTGTTTGCTAAAATGGCTTCAAAATGCAGAAATAAAATTATGTTCTAACCTAAATTTAAATTAAAATGTGCATTCTTTTAAAAAGGTGCGCTTTCTCCTTATTTTTTTATTTTCATAATCTATGTTTGGTATTTTGAAGTTAATATTTAAGTAGAGAGCTTATTTATTTACAGTATAATTGTGTACAAAATTTGCAGATGGTGTCTTCCTTTTTTTAACACGGTTTGAAAATTTGAAGCAGATAACGACTAACTAAGAGAAACAAAAATGTCTTCTTTAATTGTTAGAATTAAGGACAATTTTTTTTTTCGAGCTGACTACGTTATATGCCTAGCAAGGTCTTAACAGCTTCACCGGACTACAATTAAGGACTACTTATTTCATATCTGTTCTATTAATCTATGACAGGGAATTTAAACCCACTTGCTGCAAGTAATAATGCTTTTTGTTTAGCACTCTAATCTCTGAAACTACTAGACAGATATATATTTCATACTTTACTATGGAGGAATGCTATATATATAAGTCTATGTTACAACACTTAAGTGAAGCGATTACCATACACAGTATTGGTAAACTACGCTGTACAGCAACAAAGTATCAGTGTGTGTAGGTATATATGTTTAGGGAAAATTAAATAACACATTTTTATAAATAATGACTATGCATAAATATTTAATAATAACAACTCTGCTGTCATCCAAGTGGGATCCCAAAATCCTAAACAAATACTACTCAAAAGTGTGTATTAATAAAACGCCAATATAAGCAATATAGTTGAACTTGTGTATAAACATATCCTATTAAAAATTAATTAAAGAATATATTTGCATAAAACTATGTTCATATAGGTGTTTGAGAAACAATTTAATAATAACAAAACTAAGAATGTTAATCTAATTAGTCTCTTGAGCAGCTTATTAATAGCCGTTTCAGGTAAATAGCGTTACAAATTGTTTTATAAACTCTGAGTTCGAGATATTAATCTTTAGACCCGTCACATGCAATGTGACTGTAGGTCGACGGTCATAGTTATTATAAATTTATATTTATTAGTGTAAACTACGCTGATGATACAGCATCATAGAGTGACGCACCTGTAATAACCGTGCATGTAAATTACTATTTAGTGCGTGAGTCTATCCCTGTGAGAGTGTAGTTAAGTGATACCTAATGCATATGGCATTATATGTTATAGAGCTCTTATACAAGAATATTTAGAAGCACAAACGCCGTTAACATACAGGATACGTATCATGATCACAGATATCTTAAAATCTCGTATTTAGAAACAGGGGTAACCACGGGATATAGCGTTCAGATATGTCATCTCCATATATTCTTCCGTTTTCTATTTGTGTTAGTGATTGCTTATCTACAATCACTACTTGGCTAGGCCCCCAGATCTGTCAAATCGACGTCTTGCTATTCCGCGCGTAAAAGTAATTATCACACTGACTTTTTCTAATAATTAATAATGAATCAGCAAAGGCCCGACTAGACTTAATCATTTTATTATGTGGTTTTCAATATTATTGCTAATTTCAAATAGGAATAATTTATGTTCAAACGAGTTCACGACACATATTAAATATGTTAAAAGGTCAGGATGAAAAAAAAAAACAGAGATCTGAAAAGTAATAATTATCTCTAATTAAAAATCGATACGTTGGTATATATTATTTTCTGTAATAAAGTTGTGTAATGAAACAAAATCCATTCAGGGTTTTAAGTAAACGTACAATGTCTGTGAACAATTCAATTCTGATAAATATATCAAACCGCTTCCTTCTGTATATTTATTATGTTTGTAATAAGCGATTCAGTGTTTAAAATTAAATAAAAAATACCAAACGTGTGGCTTTGAACTGTACCATCTACATGGAATGTGTGCTTATTATTTTTAATTTTTATTAAAAATCCTCGTAATATCAGAATTATTTTGATAAACCAAGGTAAAAATGACTCATTTTTTAGTCATGTAAATTATACGCATATACCTGCACGTAGGCGCAAAATTAATTTGAATCAAACGTTTTGTATTGTTCATACTGGTTATGTCTATTGTTCGTACGAACATTTATCAAGAAATCAATACTTTCCTAATATATTTCATAATCCTGCAAATCTTGGAAGACTTTGTAATATAAATTAATGTGAGAAGAAACATCTGATTTACGAATAGCAAAATGTAACCTGTTCATGAGATTGAACGTTCAAAAGAAGAGTAATTTTTGAGTAAAGCATCGCCTGAGCCCTGCTTAAATGATTTTTATGTTTCTAATCGTTTTCTCGCAGTAGTAAAAGTATACAAGTAATGTTACTTCTATATACACTACAAATTGAGTTGTATCATGATATGTAGACTAATATCCAAGAACTATCTTTTTTTTTAAATTAACATCAGCTTTTGTAGACTCACCAAAAGACTGGTTTATATAAAACTGATATAATATAGCTTCACAACACTATTTTATTACCTTTTTTCTTCCGTCTATAGTTAGTTGAAGCAGTACAAAATAACGGTATGGTATTTGATTGCAAGGTATCTTTAACCCATCTCCAGTCATCGTTATAATGTCTGTTTATAGGAGGCGAACAGGTGGTTCATCTATTGTTAAGCGATCACCGCCGTCCATAGACACTAGCAACTCCAGAGGAGTCGCAAGTGCGTTGCCAGCCTGACCGAACGAAACGCAACAATGCAAGCATTGTTACTTCACGTCCGTTTTCTGTGAGAGGATTGTACTACACCGAACGAGCAGACCCATTCATCAATAACAGCTTCAGCGTGGCTTCTGTGTCAAGATCTCTTCACGTTATGCTTGAAGTATCCTATCTCATAGGAATACACTAACTGAGAAACGGTACCACAGCCTTACAGAATAACTATGATACCAAAATTCCTCATATTTGTTCGTACATTGATAGAAGTTCAGATAAAGCTATCTATACTAATATCATAAAGAGGTAAAGTTTGTGAAGTAGTAGGGAGTAATCTTAGGGACTACTCTTCCGATTTGAAAAATTCTTTCAGTGTCATATAGCCCATTTGACGAGGAAGGTTATAGGCTATATAACATCACGCTAAGACTAATAGACGCGGAGCACCAACGAAGAATGTTTTAAAATCGGGTTTTTTTTCCTCTTGAGAGCTTCCACTGTGTGTTAGCGTTAGCCGAAAATAACTATTCCACGCCAACAAAGTGGCGTGCAGAAGCTAGTCGCTAATAAACCTCCCACGCTCGGTTCTTTTATGGAAGTATGGAGAAGGTACTCAGATGAACAGATCTTCAAAACATCACTATGGTACAGGCGGTACAACACGTTCAGCGAGACAATGCCCATGTGTAACTGAAGTGGCCCATTGTTCGTAGTAAAGTCTAAATTATTCACAATGTTGTCTCTATAACACGTCCAGAGCATCAAAGACGTATTTTTCAGATTCGTTCCGGAGATTTAAGGACGACCGAATTTGTACCTTATGAAGAAGGTATATCTGATCAGCTTAAACTAAGTCCAAATGATTTACTATCGTATTGCCGGTTATACAGCAATATGTAATTTATTCATATCAAAATTTAACTGACAATGTTTAAATGACAGCATGTTATTAATTAAAATGCAAAAATATATTAAAATTACAAGTTGATTACTTTTGAATTTATTAACTACAAATCTTTGTTAGATGCAAAACACTACGAAAATCGATTTGAATTTTTATTAAATTAAACGGTTGATCTGACCTCTGGCGGAATTGTTGTTAATCGCCACTATGAAGGGTACGAAATTTGCGTACGACAACGGAAAATTTATAAATCAAGTTATGTTATCAATTGATCAAGCCCATTTAAATTATTAATAAGTTTTGTATAATGCATATGAGATTGATTAATATTGATTTTTGTGATATGTTACATCCTTGTTAATCATAGTGACAAACTAATAAACTAGTTTATTAATGACTGTTTTTTTTTCGAAATAACTGCACTGTTTTTCTGTTAAGGCTTTTATAGTTTCACCAGACTACGTCATCTGTGACTTCGTCTTCATGTAAAGGTATTGTAGTTTCATGTTAACTATGTGTCTTATTTGGATTATTTCGAGTTGTAGTGGTAATTTTTATGACTGGTTAACCCTTTACATATTTCATGTTATTTTTATTCATAATCAAAGCAAATCAAACTTACTTTATTTAATTTAGGCTCTGATAACGTCAAAACTACCACTGGTTCGGAAAAAAAAAACCAAGAAGAACTGGCGAGAAGCTCAATCTGTTAATGTTTTCGTTATACAAAATACAACATATTTTTACGGATATGCATAGTTACGCATAGAATACGCATAGACAGTTACCCCCCTTTTGTGGCGAATGCATAAAGGTGGGTGTAATTTCCTGAATTTCATATTGATCCACCATTTAAACATTAAAACCCGCTTGACATGATGCTTGAACTTATAGTCTGGCAAATTAATAGTATGCTTTGGAATTTTGTTATAAAACTTAATACTATCACCTAAAAATTGTTAACTAGTCGTAATGAATCTGAAACATTGAATGACCAGTTTATATTATACTTCTTACTTATGTTAATGACGAGCCTAAATGAAGAAATATTCTTGCTTACCTTACTATTCAGTATTTGTAGAAATGAAAGCGTAGTATAATAACGTATAAAGAAAGAAAGTCCTTTTTCTCTTATTAGGAACTAGCCTCGGCCCGCGACTTCGTTCGCGTAGACAAAGTTAATTTGGGCTAACTGATATGTACCGAAAGCTCTCAAGCGGAAAAAAGACCCCGATTTTTAAACATTCTTCATTGGTGCTCCGCCCCTATTGGTCTTAGCGTAATGATATATAGCCTATAACCATCCTCGATAAATGAGCTATATAACAATGAAATAATTTTTCAAATCGGAGCAGTAGTTCCTGAGATTACCCCCTACAACGTCACAATTCACAACGTCACAAACTCACAAACTTTATAAT
>JACEII010000005.1:750356-772190 GCA_014332785.1 Antheraea mylitta | reverse complement strand
ACTTTATAATATTATTATAGAGCTATATAACAATGAAAGAATTTTCATATCGGACCAGTAGTTCCTGAGATCACCCCCTACAACGTCACAATTCACAACGTCACAAACTCACAAACTTTACCTCTTTATAATATTAGTATAGAGCTATGCAATCTTTACTAAAGTACCTTAACGCACCTTGCTCTTGTATTATTGGGCCTAATACGAATTGCGTTAATATATATACGCTGGCAGTTCGCTTCATTACAGGCTTAACGCGGACACCGTAAATAATTAATCCTAAGTTACTATTCACGCAATGCCCGGACTGGTGGACTGAGCGACTTAGCTTACTGTCTGTTGGATATAAGCCTTTAGGCGGTTGTCCCGGCCGTCTGGACCAATTGTTTACTAAACGCCTGTATTTGCCAAGCGTTTACAATAGTTTGAACATCTTCTTGGACATTTCAATTCAGAGTTGTAATTCTTAACTCATTTTCTAATATAAACTAAGAATATTTAGACGTATTATGAAACAAAAATTTAGTGTTATTTGTAATAATTAACATCACAGTTTTGGATAACATAAAAAATTCTTAGATAATAAAGCATACTTATGAGAAATGAAATATTTGTTGTTTTAACCATGTAATCACCGAAAAACTGAACCGATTTTGACAATACTTTTACTGAGAGATAGAATATTTTGTAGAGTAAAATTTAAGTTACGACTCGTTACGCTTCTTTATAGGGATCGAGGAGTAATGAGAAAAAAACAATTCAAATCTGAATAAAAAAGAAAATCGTGGGCGTACATATCTACGGGTAGAGTACAGAAAGAACCTCATTTTTTTAATCGTTTAAAATCGGCAAAGAAAGCCGCTCATAATAAGTAAATAATACGAATTTTCCATGAAACGATAAAACAATTTTTACTAAAACTATGTCGCGTGCATCAGCTAGTCCTAAATTCCTAACTACTATTATATAAAGAGTGAGTTTGGTTGTTTGTCACACCTCAAACTATCATCATAAATAATGTCTAACCTACTCTCTCCCCCGAGAGGGTGGCGTATCCATAAGGGAATAATCCACATTAAAAAAGAAGTACAGAAAGTAACATAGAGTACCTTTCGTCCAGAAAAATGTATTGTTCCAAAAGGATATGTCAAATCTACATTAAAATAAACGAAGCTGGTGAACAAAAGCAAAAGGGGGAAATATTTTTTGAGATTTTAAAGTTGAAAATCTTAACATGAAAGAGATTTTTTTTATTGTAACACGGCAAAAGGACCACACTATGCCTGATGGTAAGCACAGTACAATCCAATAACAATGGAGACCACCGAGAGACATACTATCCACCGCCGGTTGCCGCTGTCATGCCGGTCTGTGTAAGTGTCACTTCACGTTGCGCTTGTCCCATGACATAGCTGTCTTTTTCTTTTAATTTACTTTATAAATTTATGCTTTTAACCACAATCCCATCTGATGTGAAATGAGTATCTGGTCTAAAATGGTAAGCACGCTAAAATTAGTGGGGGCTGTCCCTCAAGTGACGTAACACACCAACAGGTGATACGATAAATTGTCAACTCGATGGTTGTAGCTACCCAAGGAGACTTAAATAAAGTCTCCATGTTGTACCATAGATATAATAATGTCATAGATTGTCTATAAATATTCGATACAATACAAATTTGGAAATCTGGTAATAAGACATCGATAACACGGTGGAATATTCGCTTATAGCAACAACCTTGACATTCGTAAGCCAAAATAAGTCAGAACGCGGTTTAATTAATACACTTTCATATTCGATATTCAATTTTAGAAACCAGCTTTACGATGTTACATCTCGAGAATATAATATAAATTGGTCACGTTTATTTGTTAACGATCACGATCAATCCGATTATCTCGCGACCCAATTGACAGAACTACCTAAATATCAGTATGTATATAAATCTATCATTTACCCGCGGCTTTGTTTGTGTTTATGTAGATTTAAATTACACTTCGGGAACAGTATACTTTTTTGTGGATAAAATTAAAAGAGTAAAGTATGTTTCTTTTTCTGTGCAACGTGTATCCATAGTTTCATGATGGTCGCTTCAGTAGTTTTATCTATTTAATCATATAGCTTAATAGAGTATCCAACTTCTTTGATCGTTGATTGATTTAATACTGTATTTGTCGCTATAAGAATCAATTTATATGGAGTAGTGCAAGGGCCAAAGATTCGTTTCTCTTTACTGATATGATACTTCCTGCGAACGCGAGTTACATCAGCCATACATCAAACTAAACAAACTCACATTTAGAATTATAATATTAATTAGGATTATAATAAACGAATATAGCATACGTGTAGTATATTGCCGATAATATGTTCAGATATTATTTATTGAATATTGTAGTTCGAGTGTCATAATACGTTTTTTACTTCCAATTTTAAATGAGTCTGGCTATTTATCGGTGGCAAAATAAAATAATCACTACTGATTGTTAAACATTTTTTTTAAATATTTCTTTTAAACTATACATCATCCTGTTAAAAAAATCAAATAAGGACAATAAATATGAGTACTGATAAAAATTATCTGGTTGGACTTAGCTTCCGCCTTCTACTCGGCCCGATACAAATACTACTGGTGCTAACCAATTCTCGTTTATTTAACTACTTTAACCGCAATACATTCCTTAACTAACTATGCTTTACAATGCTTTTGTATTAATGTAAATTTGATCCATCTTTTGGGAACAGCACATTTTTTTTGGATGTTGATGGAATACTGTGCATTATGCTGTACCAAGGATAACGTATGTAGGTACTTTCATGACGATCGGTGGTGTATTTAAGGCGTGAAAACGTTACAGAGAAACAAATAAACTCACTTTCACATTTATATTATTACTTGGTATTAGTATGATATTCCATTATACCAAGAATGATGACTGTATTCTGATTTACCGACTTATTAAATTTATTATTACACTAGCTGACTCGTGCAACTTCGTCTGCACCAAATTATCACTGGTTTCAATTGTATTTTTAAGCGCGAAAAAATTTAATAAAACTGATACCCGATTGCAGCCACAACTACCGTTTCCAATTGTGAATCCAAACTATCCACGGACTCACTCAAACATATACCCAGATTATATGTGTTTTTTTTTTTAAATAATCCTACGACCCGTTCGTAGCATCATCTACCAGGATCAATTAAGATAAAAACTAACTTACATAAAACTAAATAAACATCTTTACCACTTACTTTATCATAATTATCTTCAACTTGTATTAAAACCTTTTTATACTACACTGTATTGAAGAAAAATATATGAACACCGCGTCGAAGCGTCAACTGTCACTTGCTTGTAACTATTGTCTAAGAGTTAGAAACTGTTTCGAAAACGAATCTTAAATATATTTCCAATATATTTTTATAGATAATCTCTCTACCATTCACAACATACTACCTATCACCTTTTAATAATTTATCTATGTTGATATGTTTCTATTGTAGATTATTCTACGTTGTTACACTGAATATTTGGCATTAAATCTATAACGTGTATCTGTCGCACTTGATATTGGTGAAATTACCTACACAGGCAGAGGCCATACCGAAAAAAATCAATCAAGCCAGTTTTATATATTATATTCATTCGAACAACGTGCATGCTACCTGGCTGCTGGTAAACGTTGCATTTATTTGTGCATATCGTACCTTTACATACATAATATTGATTTTTAAATAATTTTTGGATGTTTTTTTTTCACTAACTTTGAAACATTATTAAAATGGAAGTATTATTGAAAGACACTTTTGTTATTGATAATATTGTGATTGATGTTATTTTTTTGGAAATAAATATAAAAGTAATCTTAAACCATGTTGGAGTAGCAGTAATTTTATTATTATTATATGTAGATATAAATAAGTACAAATTTCATCTTTCAGACTAATTCGGTTATTTAATCAATATTTAGACCGATTTATTACTATAAAAATAGCATGTGTATAGAATAACTTAGCTATAGCTATAGTTTAGTGCAATACTGGCTGCACGATAAAGATAGCGATAATTATGGCAGCGTATGTTATCGACGCATATATTTAAGATGGCGTCAATCCCAAGTCATACGTTTACGTTTATCGTTGTTTTATTGTATATGAGGAAAACTTTATATCAATAATATTTAATAAAATGAAATTTGTTCTTTGCTATGTAAAAAAATAATTGGTTTGAAATTATTTTTTTTTATTTATAAAATATATTAGCAGGCATATGGTTGTTTATAAAAAAATGTGTCTGACTGTGATTAATTCGTGTTTTTAATTGCGTTTAAAAGTTACTAAAAAAATGTTCCTAAACTTATTCATAAATCAAAATGCGCATTAAAAATACAACGTTAACCGGCCACCAGGAGTCCTAAATTCTGTCTATCGATAATTTGTGTAGGTGGTAGAGCCACGCTGAAGCTATTACTGGTTTTAGCATGAATGGGTCGTCTCGTTCGGGCTAATACCACCCTTTTCAGAAAACTAACGTGAAATAACAGTGCTTGCAATGTAGTGTTTCGTTCGCTCACTGAGAGCGCCGGGGGTCCACCTCTCTTCCCCTTTTTGCTCCTTTCCCTTCTCTTACCCTCCCCCTCCCCATATACAGGTTGGCAACGCACTGGTGACACCCTTGGTATTGCTAGTGTCTGTAGACGGTGGTGGTCACTTAACATCACGTGACTCACCTGTTCGTTTGCCTCCTATGATACAAAAAAATATATATATTGATATATTAAAGAACCAGCTATTCTAAAATTCTTGTTCTTTCAACGTTGCCGGCTCTTGTACTAAGGTGTCGCAAAAAAGTTACGTTAACTACAAATTTTTGTTTTTCGTTATCCTGGAGAACCCCTTGCGTTTCGTGGGACTAAAAATATCCTGAATGTATAACTTTGTAATATTAATTATCACTGTGTCAAGTTTCGTTAAAATTGGTTCAGTACTTTCGGAGTGATACGTGTTCACAGGGACAGACCGACAGACAAAAATTGTAAAAAGATTATCTTTGGCTTCTATATCGCTAACACGCTGATTAAAATTTTCAAAAAATATTTAATATACAGATTTCCACTTGTTACAGTTTTATTATAGTATAGATAGACGATTAAATATTCTGTATTATTGGAATAAAGAATCTATAGATTAATGACAGTTTTTATACGATTTAATAAACTATACCGAAATTTATATAACAATTACTCGGTGTGCAAATAGAATTAATAACTAGACTAAGCTTAAGAATTTCAATTATGAAATTTAAATATTTCGATTACAATTGATTAAAAAATGTTATTGTATTTTATGATGAGTAGACGATAGTGTAACTATAAAAATATGTTGTATCTACATATTAAAAATATTAAGAAAAGTAACAAACTATGCACGCCTTAAATAATTCAGTTTAAATTTAGAAACATGAACTTCTAGACCGCTGTTACTAGATAATTTGGATGAGCAATAAAATAGGATCTTAAGAAGTCCTCCACTAAAGAGGTTATATACACTTTTAAAATACCATTATTATAAATAGGTAATTCCATCGAACACACGGCTAAATGTTTCACAAATTAGGTATAGTCCCGTCATTAGCAAAAGGAAATCCGAATATCTACCAAGGAAATGCCCCGGACTACAATACATATCGTACAGTGGCGTGACTAACGCCTAGTAGATCCGCAGTGGAAGAGGAAGCTGTGTTAATTGGATATGTCAGATGCCATTGCTTTCACGCCCCGAGATAGTTCCCCGAGTTGTGCTTTACAAGACATTAATTATTTGGAATTTGTCCATATTCTGTAATGTGGCGAACGTGCAGATTCATTTACTATTAAAATTGGGGGTAATGTGTATTACTTGACTTTGTGAAAGCATTACCATTTCATAGATAATGTAAGTAATAAATAATAACTGAGTAAAGCTTATTATTATTTTTACTGTATTTTCGTATTTGTTATCTATCTTCTCTATATAAATACAATGATTGAAGTCTACCGTTGTTTGAGTTCCAGAAACTACTGGATATATTTCGAACATTTTTTTTTAGTTTTACTTCTTTCTTAGAAAGTTGGCCCTTATTTAAAAATTATGTATAACGACACCTTCATTTAATATACGGTTATAATTTTTTAAGCAGGTACGATTGTTTTAAGCGCTATGCGTTTAGTGTTGCATGAAATGGGGCAAACGGTGTGGAACGCATACACAGGAGAATGAAACTAAATGGATAATATTGTTTAAAATTAAATGTTGTGAAGAAATAAGGCAAATCTTTAAAATTTCTTTTTATTTATATCCTCTGTACATAAATATGTTCTTTTCTCGATCTGACTACCCTATTGGCCTACCAAGGTCTTAACAACTTCACCGGACTACTGTTAAGACAATAAACAATGTAGAAGAATTCGCGGGTAATCAGGTAGTTTGGAATTAAAATGATTCATAGATTAAAAAAGTACTTGATAGCCAAAAGGGAATCAATCATATTTTTTAAATAAATATATCAAAATTATATAATTTATTGTTCCCGAGCTCCACCAATATTATGATTGTCTATCTAAAACATTTAGTCATAAAGCTGATCATAACTTGAAAATAAGTAAACGTGGACGAGTAATTTCATCTTTATTTTTCATAATACTTAAAGTATATAGCCTGTTCAATGTATCGTTTATTCATTGCGTTCCAATATAAAGTGATCAGAATTGATTTTTTAAATCTCACATTCCTTTCGAGTCGTTACCCTCAGTCGTTTCAAGTTATATCGAAAAAAAAAAGTAATCAGAAACCTTCAATATTACAACATTCGTCCCCCATAAAAAAAGCAAAAGACATTTTGAACTCCGTTGAACTTGAAGTAATATTTCAGCGAGTATATCTCGCAAAAATATCTACAGATACACCTAAAAAGTAATACCGTCGTTTAAGAGTTGCGACTGACAACATTGATTGATGGCAATGCCACCGACAAATTCACTTCGAAATACGTAACTTCGTCAAGAATGTTGTCGGTGAAATTTTTGCTTTTATTACACGAACGTTTACGCTATCAGATCTATTATTTATACTCTTTGTATTGTTAAAGTTCTTTCACTTTGTTTCTGGCAATCAATCTTTCAGATTATTACTGCCATTGTCGCGTAGTCAATAATATTACAAGAGTCATGCGATCACTTCAATATTAAGCGTCGTGTGAGTCAATATTCTAACAAGATGGTGGATCCCTTGTTAGAACCTTCCTGGCAGTTTTTGTGGCATCTCAGAATTTCATGCTCCGTGATATTATTTTCCATTCAATTCACTTATGCACAATAAACTAACTATATTGATTAAAATACCACCAAATTTACAAAATATAGAGTCCAATAATACAAGATTATGAATAAAATATAAAATCCACTACACGACAGACTAAGATCCCGCCAAAAACTCTTATTGTTAAAGTTATAAGTAACTTTATCATCAACATTCGTCGATGAAGGCGACATGATGTATTTATTAAAGGAATTTTCCTTTTAAACCAAAATTTAGAGGTGCATTAGAAAATTTTAAACTTCATCCTTCAAAACATCCTCATATTTGAATATTATCGACTAGCTCCAGCCCGTGACTTCGTCCGCATAGTTATAGTTACTTTGGTCAAACGCTAACACGCAGCGAAAGCTCTCAAGAGGAAAACAATCCAATTTTGAAACATTCTTCATTGGTGCTCCGCTCCTATTGGTCTTAGCATGATGATTTATAGCCTATAAACCATCCTCAATAAATGAGCTATATAAAATTGAAAGAATTTTACAAATCTGACTAGTAGTTCCTGAGATTACCCCCTACAATGTCACAAACTTACAAACTTTACCCATATATAACGTTAGTATAGATATAAATTATAGTTGTTATTAAACAACTTCTTTAAACTATTTGAAGATCTAATTTTGTATAATCTATACTACTAATATTATAAAGAGGTAAAGTTTGTAAGTTTGCGATATTGTGGGGAGTAAAATCAGGAACTATTGTTCCGATTTGAAATTTTTTTTCAGTGTGATATAAATTATTTATCGAGGAAGGTTATAAGCTATATATCATCATGCTAAAATTAATGAGAGCGGAGTACTAGTGAAGAATGTTTCAAAATCGTTTTTTCCTCTTAAGAGCTTCCGCTGTTAGTTAGTGATACCCCAAAATAACTAGTCCACTCTGACGAAGTCAAGGGCAGAGGCATGTTAATATTTCATTATCATAACAAAGATTAGGGCTATTATTATTATTATTCATAAACCACGGCTAGAGAATTCAGTGGGTTAAAATTGATGAATGAAAGCAAACTATGTTAAAAATAAATTACATAAAACTGATTGATACACATTTATAAAACATAGATACTAATAGTATTTCTTTTTTATGAAGTCCACCACTGTGTTTAACTCTGTAATAACCCTACTGGTCAATAGTATGTATTTAGTTGGAAAAATAGATACTCCTTTTGGACGACACTCTTGCATAGGTCTATCACACACTTTCTTTTGCATTAAAGAGAGTAGCATTTACAACTACATTGAAATGGACAATTGTTATGAAGATATTTTTACAGTTTTTATAGGTTTTAAAAATATGAGTTCCATTACTATTACTCAAGTCGTGGTGGCCTAGTGATTTGACCGGTGGAATAGTATTTTGATGTTCGCAGGTTCGAAGCCCGGTATGCACCAACGAATTTTTCGGAATTCGCGTACATTTACTAATTTAAATAGGTAACACTATCGGCTGACGGTGAAGGAAAACATCGTGAGGAAATCTAAGCCTGAGAAATGTTCTTGTAGTACTGTATACGGGAAAACAGAACTGTGGATTTCTCAGAGTTTGAAATTAGGCCTATGGCACTGCTGTGAGTTACCTACAGGCTGATGATAATGACTATGAGCTCATGAGCGCCGGAGGCCTATCTCCCTTCCTCTCCCCTCCCCTCTTCTCTCCCTCCTTCATCTCCCCTCCCCATCCCATTTCCCCCAAAACACAGGCTGGCAACGCACTTGTGACTCCTCTGGGGTTGCTAGTGTCTATGGACGGCGGTGATCGCTTAAAATCAGGTGATCCGCCTGTTCGTTTCCTTTCTATATGAGAAAAAAAAGAAAACCTATGTATTTCTTAAATACTTTTTACTGTTTGGCCACAATCGAGAGGATTTGAACCTACTTCCATTGGCGCTGTGTCCAAACAAACTCTCAACTAAGTCATCATCGCTTCAAAAACTCGCTTAAACTCTCTAAAATTTATGTCCAAGGTTTGTTTGTTCTTTGGCATGACAAATATGTTTGTGGAAAAACCTGATACAAAATGCATGATGTAAACAAAATTAAAATAGTAAACTCTGAAGATGCGTAATTTCTTAGTCATAAAAAAATTTGGTAATTGATTCGAATTCAGTCGAAAAGGAAACGGATATATACGATTACTATTATATTGGCCATATTTAGGTATTTCCTGAGGTCATTCGTGCAACCTGTTTTGTGTGTAGTTAATGGGATTTAAACCGTTCTATAACTGTTTTTATTTTAATTCCCTACGCGACACAGATGAAAGAAAAGAAGTAATTACGATGAAGGACGTATATTACAAATAATCTGATTATGATTGCTGGTAGAGCTGTGGTTTTACGAAAGAATTTTTGAAAAGATTTGAATTATTAAGCACGGAGTATTATTGCGTGATTACTTTTTTCATTATCCACATCTTCTATTCAGTAGGCTTCCAGTATATTTTAACTATGTTTCAAATTAATATTTATTTGTCATTATTTACCACCTAGGACTCAGGTATATATGTTATTATTTTATATTTTGCCGATCTTCGTCCGTTCTCTTTTTATTAAAAATAATCTTTGTTAATAAAAAAATAAAGACGTTAAAGTAGGATTAGCTTTGACATTGCAACGAATAAAATAAGTAATTCTCATTAAAATGAATAAAATATCGTATAATATGTGAAGACAAGCTTATAAACAATACTAATGGACGTACAACTACTTACGTGGGCATTAAATCTACAGTCATATACACGTACAATACTCGTGTGTGTCTATTTGCTTTGTTACTTATTGATAAATAGATGAGACAGACATTTTTTTTATACAGGGGAAAATCCTGCATCGGATATACGTCAGACTCTTACTGGCTATAAAAACCCCTCTGCCGCTTATCACGTATTTGGACCAGAGTTCCGGGTTCACGACGAGCATACTCCGCTTCAATAGACACGTATTTGGATCAACCCTAAAATATTTGTCCAGGGATCTTCATCTCTGGAAGATGTTATCTTCTTCCTTGCTTCCCTCAGAAGCAATGGCGAACCGAGCTCCTCCGTCACGGGTCCTTCCTAGACTCCTAGGCTTACCGCCTAGAGGTGACTCGAATAACACGGAGTAGTGATTGCCGATTTTTAAGTTGTTAAAATCATTTAATTTCGAGTTGAAATGGATACAATTTCATATAATCTAAATTAGATTTTTTTTTAATTAACTATATATAATTTTATAATTTGCATATTGATATTAGATATACAGATATTTTAATAAAAAATAATGCCTGATTATCGTGATAATTTGTTTTATTATAGACACAAGTATAAATTTTGTAAAAGACACGTTTACGCAACGTCTACTGTTTTCTTTCAATAGATTTATAGGTACATATTCATGTGAGATTCGTAAATAGTTTTTTATCAACAAACTAGTTTAAAACGCCATCTGTTAGATACTGATGAAACTTGCAATTAATAACAATAATCAACATTGACAACTATTTAATTTGTAATTTAAAAATATTGAGACATAAATTATTATATCAAGTTAGACGAAATTATACATAAATGCCAAATTTCGAAGAAATTTAGAAGTTATGCTCGTATTTTTAAGAAAAGATTTGGTCTTTTTTATTCGCTAGGATATCGGTGTGAAGCCGGGGAATGCAGTTAGAATATAAATTGAAAAGAACAATTCAATTTATTAATTTGTTTATATTGTAATATTTTTCTATAGGATGGATGTATCACGCCAAATATAGGCCAGTACTCTACAACGATTGAGATACTAAAAAACCAATATATCTGTATTTTCCATTACAGTGTGGTAATCAAAAAATAAGTCCTTTACATTCCTCTTACCTTAAAATTTTCTGAATCATATTTTGTCTATAATACATAATATTGTTATATCAAGCAAATTAAAATTGTTGAACAAAATGATAGTAGATCTCTAGTATTGTATAGAGAATCTTAAACTTCCTACACGATTATAATGAGATTATACTGTAATGCCACGTTTATGCAGAATATGTTGTTTAATGTGATATTTGAATATCTTTACGGGTAAAATAATGTACATTCCGATAGAACTGGACGTAAAGTATTTCTAAGTAGTGTTGTGCAAATATAGACTTCGTAGGACTATGATTCAGTAGCTGGGGAATATTCAATGTAAATTGTTCGCCTACGCTTATTTTAAGAAAACTGATGTATCAATTTATTTCAATAACTATATATGTTTTAAATTCTAACTAATATTTTAAATGTGAGTTTGATTTTTGTTTAGCGTAATAATTTAGCCGATCATCAAGAAATTGACTGAATACGCGTTGTTATGGATACGGAAAAGTGGATAGAATAACTTTCTCGGACAAAAAAACTACTATTCCTTAGAGAGAGAGGTCAAATCTACATTGACGTGAGGGAAGCTTCAGACACAAGTTAGAAATAAGCAGTTCATTTTATAATCAACAATTATTTGTTTTACGGATGTTCATAGATCATATATACAAAGCCACACGCTCGAATTTCCATAACTCTAGATTTGAAATCTGTACTAGGACTTAAATGAGGCAGGGGATCGCTGTTTTACATTTTTCATGAGTAGTACGTACTAATTTGATATGTGATAAACTCAAATATTTAGTCTTTATCAGTTTATCTCCATTAAGATAGATCGGAAGATATTTGTATTTTTTTTATCGTCATTTTGTATTTTTTTTATGGTTATTATATACCATATTAACTGACGATAAGGGGAGACCCATATTAGACTACTGTTTAGTGTAAAAGCCGTAATACATCTGTATGTATTTGGCATCAGATTTTTAACTTCAAAGCATTAACTAGTTTAAGGGATTTTACAAAAAAGCTTACACCCATGCCATTGGTTTTAAAATATAATTTTACTTTACCAAAGCGTAGATTTATCGCAAAATTTGAAGGATATTTCTTGAAGCGGTATACTAACACAATACTACCGAGCTAAAATCGAAATTATTTCCTTACTTGATTTTGATCTTCACGTAACTGTTAGGCAGAATAGCTCATCTTCCTGAAGATTTCAGATTTGATTACGCTAACAAATTAATTATAACTAGAGGTCAAAGTAAGAGTGGTTGAAATTCGAACACAATTGCTTAATTTTATAATTCTCAATGCTACTGAGGTTTTCTTAACACACGAGTATAAAAATATTGTAGATTAGTAAATGTAAGAACCGTAAAGACTTCGACTTGTTGACGTTGTAAAGGAAAAATGAACTATTACCAACATTTGTTATTGATAACACTAAGCTCGTTAGTCTATTAAACAAAAAAAAAATATAAAGAAATGGTTGAAAAACAAAGAAGGAAGATATATGTTTTGACTCTGCAGAAAAGATATAAACTATTGAGAGACGTGCATCAAAATAGCAAATGATCACAAGGTTATTGGTTTTATTTATTTAATTAATCTTTGGGGGTTTATTACCTGATGCTATCTAAATTACTCCGCTAATGGTCTAAACCGTACAGAGATAACAAATACGGGTGTGGAGGAAATCAAACATCATCAACAAGTTAGACTTGAAGGATCAAAAAAACCTTAAGTGTTCGGTTTAAGAACGAACGCCCTTTGTATCAAGGCAGTTTAATATTTTATTACTGAGAAGGAATTTGAAAACGAGTTTCAAACCGGACACAAATTCGCCAATCAGAAAGCATTCAGGGCTTGAATGCCTAAAATGGATTAACCTCGCTATACTGCGCTCGTTTCGAGTATGGTTTTTCATGTCCGTTGCATATTACTTTATAAACAATGAATTATGCAATATACTATATAATATAAGAAATATTCTCCAAATATACTTCTGCTAATATAACTTCCTTGTGATATAGGTACCTATATATCAAAATAGGAACATTAATGTTGTTTATTAAATAAAATTTTCTTCTTTTTCTACGTGCTTTCTTTCCAAATATTTCATTGATAAATTCTTTCCACATGTGGTTTAACATGTTTTTTTAATGAAAATCTTGTCGTTTAAATGGCCACACCAGTTTCTTAGATGCACCTATAAAATGTCATAATTCCTTATTCCGTAGTACGTAGGCATTTTCTCATAAATGATAATATTGGAGATATATCCTTAAAAAGTTATATCAGTTTCCAAAATAAAGACATTATGCCCTTATGTGGGCAATCGTGTTCAAAGCAGTGTGATCAGTGATCATCTAAGAAGCAGAAAATAAACTTACGCGAAATTAGCATCCACAGTGTGGGCGTGAATGGTATTTCACCATTTATGTAATGCACTAAAATCATAAATCACGCATTTATTCCACGAGTTGTGTGGTGGCGGTACGTGCTTATCAGTTATTTGCAGTACGCAACGCGACGCTGTGCCGGCGATTTTCGGTAACATGTTGATAAATATTGAACTGGAACCGAATCGAGCCGACTGTAATACCGGAATTCTATTGCCGACCAATCGAGCTCGGAAAATCTAAACACGCCGAAGTCCGTGGACGATTGTAGATGGTAACGTTTGCAAGTTATTACTCACTCGACTGAAATTCGGCGATGGGGTATTTGTAGTTGGAAAGGATTGACATTAATTATAGTATGTATTTTATTTCTAAATGCATGTTTAATTAGTATTCTAAATGGTTATGTATATTAATTAAATGGTTATATTCATAAAGTCTTATTAATAAAAGTACATCTTTATATTAAGTATAACTGGTAATAAAAAAAAACAAAATTATTCGCAGAAAAATAATTGTGAAATACCGACAGACCTACTGATTAGTCATTTGTGTAGTAGCTCTGGCATTCATGTTAATAGCACTGAATCAACATGCTTGTCGAGTATCAAAGTAAATATGAGAATTAATGTCATTCAATAATGATTATGAATTATCTGAAAGAAGAATTGGGTGGCTATTTCTATCCGCAGCTTCTTTGAGTTAAAATGAACAGTTAATTTATAAGCATGTTATGAAGTACGAATACTAATTTTAGTAATTCAATTGTATAAAAAATGTCTATCATAAACATCCATTATTTATAATTCTAATACATAATTTTAAAACTATTCATATGAATAATAATCAATTCTCGAATATACATAACGCAATTACGCAAACAACGCAAAAACAGCTGCACCAAAATAGTTTATGTTTGTTGTGTTTATTGTTAGCAGGACAAGGTTTGTACAAGAAGAAATGTTTAAAAAATTGTACTTAAAAATGAAAAGTTCTAAAAACCTCTTTATAAAAGGTGACTAAAACAGAAGACAATAGGAAAATGAAAAATTTGACAGAATTGATATTTGGTTAATTCAATTCTGTCATTACATGTAGTAGGATAATATAGCACTCAATTAATTTTATTAACACTTCCTCGGTGTTTTTGCAAAAAAAGATAAATACGTGTTAAATACTTGATTTAAAAAGGTTTCGTACTAAATGCACCGCGCTCGCCCGAGACAAGTTCGCGTTATCCTTTTTTCGTAAGTCTAACCTAACCTAACCAAAGCGAGACGAAAGAGCAAGATGGCGAACATTCAGCGAGCACGGTGTATTTAAAACGTATCGTTTTTAAAGCAAATATTCAATGCGTATTTAACATTTTTGAAATAACATTGCATAAGTTTTAAACTTTGACTAAAATATCATATGACGTTAAATGGCGATGTGGTTTCTGATAGTAAAAACGTTACACCTAGAGAAGGTCTAGCTCATAAATAACGTTACCGAAATACAACAACAAATACATAGCGACAAAATTTCAATTTGAGTGTGGTAGGTAGCCAGGCGGACTTAAGATAGGACTTTGTTAGGATTCGAACTTACATCAAATAACCTATCATCGCTTAAAAAATTAAAAAGATCCCCACAAACAAATTCAAAATTCAGTAGTCTCCTCAGTTACGCTTAGAAGTATGCAAAAATAAATAAATATATTTTTTTTTTATAATGTCGTAGAGATATGTTCAATAACACTCCAGAACATTCAGTAAACGTTGTATAATAGGAAACATAATCCTGAAGTTTATAATTGATTCGGATAAGCCATTAAGCGCTCTTGATGGATGCGTTTGTTGTTTACAGAACTGCGGATTCAAGCCATCATGCTTAGAGACGCTTACGCGTTATAAATTATATAATTATAAAATAAAATAAATAGCACACTGCAAATGGAAACTTTCTAAAAAGTATAATTATAATATTTACTATATTTATTAATAATAATCAAGATTGTTAAAAATAACTACAAACACTATATTCATTTTATAATTTTGTGAGTACATTAGAAAGTAAATTAATTAGCGTTAAAACAAATAAATAGATAAATCCCAATTGATTATTAATTCAAGATGTCTTCCTTCATCACCAAAAGCTCGGTAATAAATGTATGGTAAATATGTAATTGTACATAAAATGAAAACCAAAGAAATATCTACTAAGCTCAAATTAATACTCTGTTACACTGTTACAATATTGTAAATTAAATATTATAATCTAAAGGAATTTAATATACCTACATATTACCATATATATTGGTCATTATTAAAACTAGTATAATACAATAAAATAAATCCGCGTTGTCGATGAAAAATTCCATATCTCAAAATGCTTCAACTGATATTTAATCTTATTAAAAGCTTGTCGTTAAATGAAGTATAGTTTTTTCTACTTTTTAATCATAATTAAATATTCTGATTTATTTACGTTTCGAATTTCTCTACAAAACAGCATCAACGTATAGGTAAAATATTATTTTAGCTGTTCAACATGAGCGCTCTTGGTTCGAGAACCCACTTTGGGAATTAACACGAATAAACTTCAAGTAGTGCTCAGTCGGTTCACAATTTAACGTATACATTTATAATGTAAAGTTACTCTTAGAAAGTAGATATCTATACTAATATTATAAAGAAGTAACGTTTGTGAGTTTGCGACTTGTTTTTTTTTTTCGAAATGAAAACGCTGTTGACTTGGAAAGGTCTATACAGCTTCACTGAACTACTGAGGCGAGCGCTGAAGACACACAGCCGAATTGGGATGTTTGCGCGACTAAATCAAGGGTGCACGGCACACTTCGGCTTGGGCTGTCGCCTGATTCGTGCAAAAATCGCTACCTATCTGAGCTAACCTAAGCTAAGCCATCTAGATATTCGTATCTATATGAGTTATTGAAACATGCATGTGTACCAAGCACGCGTGTCTCAACAACTCCTATATGTATTTTGTGTCGGTGGGTGATGTGTGTGATGTTGTAGCAGTGGATATAAGGTTTTGTGTCACTGTATCGCGTGAGCAGCGTACTCAAGGGCTCCACGCCGACGGCACGGACCTAGGCTTGAGCCGCTGCCGAGGGGGGCCTAATAGGGTGTGCGGGAGCAAAATTTACCCCCAGACCACGGCGGCGTGATCTGTGGTTACGCGGGTGTGGGCCTGAACATGCTCTTTTTGAAGAGACAGGCTGGCACTGATCGTTCGCTGACGTGATTGAATCAGAAGGGTCGGTAAAAATGTGTCGCAGTGGTTTTCTATACTGTGCAGCGTTGGGTACGGGTTCATAGTTCGCGGTGGATACCACTAACGGGCTGGAATGATTCACGGCTTTTTCAAAATAACTACTTGTGTTATTTTATATACGTCCAGACAGAAGGCATCTCCAGGTCCCTGTGGAGATCCTTATTCCGGACGTTCCAATGGGGCACCGGTGATTTTTTTTAGGGCTCGGTTCTGGAGAACCTGCAACTTATGACTACGATTTTGCGGATGTGCAAAGACCAGACAACTGTACGTCATAATCGGACGGAAAAGAGTTTGTGACGTTGTAGGGGGTATTCTCAGGAACTACTGGTCCGATTCAAAAAATTATTTCAGTATTATATAGATCATTTATCGAGGAAGATCCAATAAGAGTGGAGCACCAATGAAAAACGTTCCAAAATAGTTTTTATTTTCCTCTTGAGAGCTTCCATTGCATGGTAGGGTTAGCCCAAAGTACCTATTCCACGCAGGCGAAGTCGTGGGCAGAGGCTAGTTAAAATAATATATTTGTACACATTTTTTTTATCGGTCTACTTTATTGTTCGCTTCATCATCATTGTCTCTAGAACCAGTTCTACTATATATATGTTGGTGAATGTTCTGAAAAGGTGTTTACATAACAGAAACACATGTGCTAATCTCCAGAACAATAGCTTTAAGGTAAGTTTTTCTGCAAGAACCAATTTTATCCACAATGTCGGTCATACACTGAAGCTGTGAAATTATTTTCCGTTAAGCGTGTTCCTTCCTTCTTATGGAATTAGATCCCTCAAACAGAATGATAAGAGATATTTCCACAGATGGATACCAATAAATGCATTGTCAACTCATGGAGACTATCATTATTCTTGTATTTTGCTTTGCCTTTCATCCAGTAGAGTGTACATCTTTTGCCATCCTATATAATATATATATATAGTATTCTAAACAGATATTGTTCTGTCACCTTCCTTTGACTATAGAAGTAACGTAGATATGTAGGTAATAAATAGAATTGTTGGACCTTATTTTTTCTCTTTACATCAAATCAAATTTGATTTGAAATCAATTTTTTGGGTTTATTATGAAGCTATGACAAATTATTTAATTTTTAAAATAAACCTAGTTGGATATTAGAGCCTTAAGTGAATAAATACCCAAGGTATTCTGTGAAAATATTATCAAACGATAGAAACCTTTTGGCAACATTTCCTTTTGACAGCAATATTGATGACATCAACTACCTGCACTTAAAAATAAATAAGTTATTATTCCCACAAGTGTTCCTATATATAAAACTAAATAAATTAATATCCCCATAAATGTTCCTGTACATAAAAAAAACTAAGTTAATATTCCCACAAATGTTCCTGTACATAAAAATAACTAGTTAATATTCCCACAAATGTTCATGCACATAAAAATAACCAACTTAATATTCCCACAAGTGTTCCTGTACATAAAGATAACTAAGTTAATATTCCCACAAATGTTCCTGTACATAAAACTAAATAAATTAATATCTCCATAAATGTTCCTGTACATAAAAATAACTAAGTTAATATTCCCACAAATGTTCATGCACATAAAAATAACCAACTTAATATTCCCACAAGTGTTCCTGTACATAAAGATAACCAAGTTAATATTCCCACGAGTGTTACATTTTACTAACACAATTAATTTATGATATCAAAATAAAAACAGTTAAACTAGATTTCTACAATAAAGTATACTGCGAAAAAATGTTTAATTTAATCTCCTAAGTAGTCAGTTATTTAATTACAAACCTGTTATTACAAAACAGGATGTCACACCCATTAATTATAACTGCGTCAAAACTATAACAATTTACATACAAGGCACATCAAATTAACAACGATCGTGTGCGAGTTAATTCTTCCTTGATTCTTTGATATATTGAAAAATACTTTAAAGATATTTGGCTATAAAAAGACGCCGACAACATTGTTTCGGAATTTGATATTTAGACTCGTGTGAATCAGATCTTCTTTGTTGCTACTCAAGAAAGTATCCGAATATGGAAATCACAAAGTCATAAAAATATTGTTACTATTTGCATTATACATGTAATAGATAAAATTTTATAGCTTTGAAATTAGACTAACAGTTTTAACCCGTATCCATATTAAAACATTTGAGTAACATCTATGAAAGAATTACATACAACTACAGTTTGAACTATTGCTAAAGTGTTAACAAATTAGAGTACGATTTAGTATAGAAACGAATAACTGTCACCGTTCGATGGAAATATCATAGCCCAGCCCAAACTACTGGGGCTAGTCCGTGAAAATTTGAATACAGAATCCTATTACTATGTAGGCGAGCACTAAGAACATTTGAAAATTCGACCCCCAAAATAACCGGATAAGAGATGAAAGTTTATATGAATACTCATTATTTTTGAACCTACATCTACGAATCATGGTATTTAGCGTTTCATTTAGAAAGAAAAAAATATGTTACATATTTTTTCAAATTAAATAAACATCTTATATAGATCTTTATTAAGATACAAAGGCAGAGGAAATCGCAGACGGTTGCTTATTATTAATATGTATAATTAATTGTAATATTAAAAATATAAGCAAAATTTGTGGCACCTGTTTATTGTAATCAATTTAATTTCATTCGCCCCAACGATTTTTTCTTCTTCTACTACTTACATTATTTGATTTAATAATTAATTAAAAAATATATTGAATAGAGTTATTTGTATCATGTTTACACAGTCAAGGAATTCGGTTACAAAAAACCATACAAATACATGAACCGCTGGAATGCTGCGGACAATATAAGTATAACACCAACGCTTGAATAACTTAGGCTTGTTATGATATCTGCTCTAGTTTTTGAATGGTTTTATTGGCCGGATGTTTTGTTTCTGTTCGTAATATTAAAATATTCCTTGACGTCGTTTAGAAACTTCTAGGTATAAATAATATGACACCAGGACCGGATTATACATATTGCTTGTGGTCAAATAGAATTTTGTATTGGATGGCACTAAGTAATTTAATAGGTAGTAGAGCCACGCTGAAGCTATTATTGGTTTCGCCATTCATGCTGAAGAGTCCGGGGTAGCACCACCCTCTCACAGAAAACCGACGTGAAGCAGATCCTATATGATATAAAAAAAGAAAAAAATAGAATTTCCTATACTTACTTCCCAGTGATAAGCCTATGAAATGTATTGTTACTGCCTTTTTTATTTAAAAAGACTTATTTCTGACTAGCTGATACTCGTGGCTTGGTCTGCGTTCTTTATGTTGATAATATATCTTATGTAGAAAGGAAAAAAGAGAAAAATAAATAAAAATCATACTTAAAACAATATATTTGTAAATAATGTTATCCATTTACTTCCCGTCTCTCTTATGTATGTGCGACCCGCTGGACTCTTACAGGGTTTACAGCGCTTGATACGCTTCATTTATAGCTGAATGGTTACGTGCTTACAAAAAGCATTAAAGTCTACTTTATATTGAACTAGCCACTGGCCGCGACTTCGTTTACGTGGAATAGTTACTTTAGGCTAACGCTAACACCAGCGGAAGCTCTCAAGAGGAGAAAAAACCCCGATTTTTAAACATTCTTCATTGGTGCTCTGCTCCTATTAGTCTTAGCATGATGATATATGACCTATAACCATCCTCGATAAATGAGCTATAAAACATCGGAAGAATTTTTCAAATCGGTCTAGTAGTTCCTGAGATTACCTCCTACAACGTCACAAACTCACAAACTTTACCTCTTTATAATATTAGTATAAATGAAGCTATCATGATATTTTAGATAAGGGCCAAGTGTGTACGAAGTAAAATAAAAAAAAGGTTTAAATGTATATAATACTTTTTGTGGTATGTGCACACATCCATACACATATTTTATTTATATAGAGTATCACTTGTACCATAATCATGTATTAACTCTAACCCGTTATGAATCATACATTTATTATTAATCTAGTATATAATAAATTTCACAGTTTCATTTAATAACGAAAAATATAACCAGCGTATGTAATAGTTTTCTCATCACATACTTTAAACTTATGCACCAGATATTTCATTTGACGTTTAAAATTAAATATTTCTAAATTTGGTCTGAAATTCTATTTTAAGAGAACTTTCGTTCATCTTCTTACCAATTTTGTAGCATATATCCACAATTGGTCTGAGGTCATCGGAATTTCGCGGCCTTGCGCGGTCGCCGACCAAACATGTCACTCAGATTCGTAAAATTTTGTATTTAATTTACCACATTACAAATTATCAACATCCAATTTAAAATCTACAATATATTCCCATTATTCAAAGCATTATTTTTATTGTTGTCCTTTTAAATTGTCACATATAAGGAGTTGTGTGGGTTGAAATCTGCGTGTTTTTATTCGACTCATGATATACTGGGGCACATTTTCGTTGTTATGTTTTTTTTTAAATTGTTCTAGAAATAAAATTTTATCGTTTACAATCGTGCTTATAAATGTAACAGAAAAAAAAATGGCACGGTTTTAAATATTTGATCATCTGTAAGTCATTAAAGGATATTAAGGACATTTACCTAATTCATAGTAAATATCAGTTTACTTTTAATACGTTTTTTTTATATTGGAATCAAGTTATATTTTGTTTATTTCTAACTATCTATTGCCCGTGACTTCGTTTTGTTCCGTTATTTCAGGGAAATTACATAATTATCCAAAGAAATACAATCCAACCAATTTATCTAAATTGCTTAGTACTGTAATGCACTTCGTAGAATTATTACCATTATTTATAAAAGTAAATAGTACACATTATTTGGGTTCTAAGCATTTGTTTTTTTAGTAGGTTCATTCGTCGAGCCGTGGACGCTCCGGCACGGGATATTATTGATTACAACCTAAAAATGGCCATAAAGAATGGAAATGCAAGCGCTATAAAAACAATAAC
>JACEII010000005.1:696065-745356 GCA_014332785.1 Antheraea mylitta | reverse complement strand
AAAAACAACGGGTCGTCACTAATCTGCGAGTACCGAAGTCGAAAACAAAAAAAAAATAACGGTCACTTTAGAGGCTCCGTGCGTACGTCCGAAGCGTGTGGCTACACAAATCGGACTCTCGCTATTTTTATGTATTTTCAATAACTACTTAACGGCTAATATAAATTATATATCACCTCTTTTAAATTTTATCATTATTATATGGAGGATCCTAAGCATATGCTATCTAGGTCAGGGATTCCCACACTGAGTTCCGCGGAACCTACAGGTTCCGTACAATAGTTATCAGTTTCACCAAATTTAAGTTTATACGAAAAACGAATACAGGTCAAGATTAGATGCTATCCCAGATACAATTATATACAATTGTATTATTTATTGTATACAATTCACAAAAGAGTGAAACAATTTCATTCTTCACATGAAAACGTTAAGAATAATGTGTTCAATTACACATTTCGTACAAAAAATGTTTTATATAAATTCAAGTGTTGATTTGTAATCATTTGTTATGGATGGGGTTCCATAAAATAAAAGGTATTTGTTCCGTTATCTTTAAAATTTAGAAGCCCCGCTCTTATAGATAATACTATGAAAAGTTAAACATTTTTTGTGATTAATTCATCCTGCATTACCCATTCTTATATATATATGTACAAATAGATTGTGTATTAAATGCTTGTTTCTTTTTTATATTTATTGGCGTGCTATGTGCGAACGGTCCGTTTTAAGTCCGTTATGAATCAATGGAAAAATTTCATGCCATAGAAACACAATACCTTACATTTAAATTAGCGTTATTTAAATAGTTAAATGATTAATAATTTTAATTCAGTTATCTCTGTTTTAATTCATCACTGCACATAAACTAATATGTATACATGGTTTTAAATTAATTATCGACAGAATCTGTCATGTAGGTGAGAAAAAAAAATTAAATAAATCAAAGATGAAATCATAGTTGACATTCCAAATACTTTATCTATAAGTAGGCAACGTACATAAATTTAAAAAATTATAAACATAATTTCCCACGTTCTTTTAGGGTCATTAGTCAATGTATACAAATGCAGTTTATTATATTCATCCTGCTTGATATTAGAAAAACTACTTTTATAAATAAATTCGTAAATTAGCATCTAACGGGACGTAGCAATGGAGTGCATATAAAATGTGTGTCAAAAGAATCAACTAATATGAACTATTGACTTTGATTTAATCGTGCGCGTACGCAATTTTTTGTGAACGAATAAAATATATGATTGATATCTTTGTTAACCTACGTAATATTAGGATGAGAGTACACCGCTATAGTTAAATATAATTAAAAATATAACTGTGTTAACAAGTTGCTTAACAATACTTTTCTTTCACTTAAAGTACCAAGAAAAGCTGTTATTTTTATATATAAATATAAAGATATTCTAATAGAAAAATATTTTACCAAAACGAATAATTCTTAAAATATTTACTCGAGAATATAAACAAATCAAGTTCTTAATATTTGTAACATTAAGACATAATTACTCCATAAAAAATTGTTAGCGTTTTATTCTCCGTATGTATTTAATTTAATATAAATATCTTTATATACATAAATATTGTTTGTTCTTTCATTTGACTTGAGATTTGGTATCAAAATTTAACAGCGTAATCTAGTTTAAAAGTGTCAGTTCTTATTCATTGAAAATATTTTTTACGAAGAAAGAAACACGAAAAAGAACCGTAATATTGCATAAATAGCAATGATTATGATTTAACGAGGGTCATGATTCATTGACATGTTAAAATAACTGATAAATTTTTACGACAACGATGGCGCCAAAACCTAGAAAGCGTTAGAAATTCATCGATTTTTTTAAGTCATTTTAAATAACGATAAACGTCATGGAAGTAAATGTTTTTTTCATTTTTTTTAATGCCAATAGAACCAAAAATATTAATATAGAATGGACGCAAGAGTCCCAAGAACAGTTATTTACTTTTTTGTAACAATTTACATTTTATAATACAAGCAATATGCAGAAATTTATCCGTAACACTGTACTTTTTCAGTAATTAAAGAAAACCGATTGAATAGATGCGAAAAGAACGAGTAAACAAAGTCAGTTTTATACTATCTAAAAACCAATTTATTGATATAATTTTTGTTTTAATATAGTTTTCTTACATATAAATATTATTTTTGGTTTATGAAAATATAATGTAACCCTAAATTTTTCACAGTAAAAAATGTGTTCCTAATCTGTAGCTAGCTTTATAATTTCAAAACAAATGATGCCTTCGTTTACTGTTAACATTATAAACTAAATAATTAAAAGATGATCCAACCAGCTATAAATTTTAGAGACATATGATTGATATTTTAATTTCGGTCGTATAACTGTAAGGATATATGAATACGTTGACCTAAACAAAAAGTTTAAAACAATGCAATTTCTATGGGTATTAACAAAAAAATGTATAGTGAAATCACAGTATCGATGATAAATCTTTTACATTAATATTGTTGATATATAATATATTGCATATTGTACTACTTGACACCGTACAGTAGAGGGGCTTACCGTTACATCGATGTCAATTTAAGTACACTCAAACTTTGCTTATCCTATTTAATTGTATTAGTTTCAACAGCGTTGGTCGTGCACCGTTGTAAAAATCCAAATTTTATATTATGTTGAAACAAATCACGTCACTTTTTGATGAAAATATGTTATATGTATTGATATCAATCAACATCAATATGAAATGGAAATTTCAACCTACTTCTATTTTACCACTCTTTACTACACATAAAGTATATTTCGATTTAAAAATGACAATGTTTTTTTTAGAAAAAATGTATTATATAATATGTCCGAATGTTTATGTTGTATTTAGTTTATCAGGTATAAATTAGTTCATTTAAAATATCTACAGTTCAATGACAGAATCAATGAAATATAAGTTAAGACGTTTTGCTTAAATTAGACTATGTTCACTTAATACATTTAAAACTATTAGACTACAGTAATAATTAGACGTAACGAAGGTGTCAAAAGCTTTTATAATGGTGCTCACAAATTATTATGGTTTTAAATGTCAAAATAAAATTCACAATTACTGGCGCCGAGTTCAGGTAAGGCGGTTTAGTACGGTCGGCGGACGATCTCAATAACCGCTGAGAATCGGTCCATTACCAAAAACAGGAATATGCAAGAATGTGCGGAATGTCCAGCTATTAATTTCGGTTCGCGGGCGGATGTCGTATAGGCGTCGCCCGTCTGCCGGCCTCACGTGCAAGCAGGCGCCAGCGGCGACCGCGCCGTGTCGCTCCACGCCGCGCGCGCATAAATATCACACAGCCTTATTTGTTGCACCCCTACCAAAGAGTAAACATCGTTAAACCGATTTTTGTAGAGATGAACGATATTTTCGGATAATATCGATTAAAATATTCCACATTCCATTGAAACCAGTCTACGTCGATCGCATAAATTGTCCGAAATTTGCATTTTCCGGCGGCATTGATTTTGTATGTTATACAAACGTATACTTGATTAATATTTATAGAATAACACTTCGCAAAATATGATATTTAAAGATATCTCTTAATCTTCTACAACTTAAATGATCATGATAATACTTCTGTTACTGAATTGAAACTGCTTTGGGCACAGCAAATTAAAAAAAAATGTATTACAAGACTTACTGTTACGCGTTACGTTACGGAAGTTATGTCATCGTCTTAAATGTTCATATTAAAAAAAAATGTCACTTTAACCGCTTGTAAAATTACAGTTTCAACTTTGAATATAAAAATCGCGTATTCTTACTACATGTAGCAATTAATTGTAGTATGTAGTTTTTAATTCAGTCAATGTATCATAGATACGTCAATAAAATATCAATAATATTTATACAAATATGCATCACTACATACAAATCATAAAACAAAGTCCTCTGCCATGTCTGTCTGACTGTCTGTTCGCGATAAACTCAAAAACTATTAAACTGATTTTCATGCGGTTCCACCATTAGATAAAGTCATTCGTGAGGAAGATTTAGGTATATAATTTGTCAAGATTTTTTTTTATTATCAGGGCGGGATAACGTTCGCCGTGCCGGCTAGTTGAATATATACAATACTATAGAATAAAATACAAATTACATGTTGTATGTATAACATATTCTTAGAGATTTAAGATGACGAAACTCTGGATTCAATATAGGTGATAAAATTAAAGAATTTTCAAAATCTGATTAGTAATCACTAAAAATATCACCAACAGGCAGACTTTCTTACCTCTTTATAATAAAAGTCTAGACAATTAAAATTCAAACTCTCTTTTGAACTATCACGGAAATCCCGCTACTGTTATAATACATGGCTAAATATATACATAAAATGGACACGCATTAATAACATACAAAATAGATATCTCTTGACAAAAAATACGAAGTTTCGACATCTGAATAACAAATTAACCCGATACGGTTGATTAATAAATGTTTAGTCCCTTTATTGTTACTAAAAATAAATAAAATTATTGACGTATATAGACTTATGAATAAGTTATTCATACATTAGTCAGATTAATATTACTTTGATAATTTAACAAATAAACGAACAGAAGCGTAAATTCCACGGAGAGGTCGTTTATTGTTAAGTCTTGGAAATTACTCGGTTAGCATTGAAAGTTTGGTTGTTATTGGGCTGGGTATTCATTATATGAGATATATAGACAAATTTATGAATAAATATGTAATATGTTATTGGGATATTGAGAAGAATACTTTCATTCCGTGTTTCTTGTTATACAATTATGATAATCGTTTTAATAATACTTTAGAGAATGTAATTTATACAGAGTGAAGTGTCAAGCTATAATGGAGATACTTGATTGATATAGATGCTCTATACTTTGTCCGTAGTATGAAATGGAAATGGGCAGGACTCAAGGTTCAAAGCACAAATGGACAAAGAACGTAAAACGTCATCGGGTGGGAATTCCTCCTCACACACTGGAACCGAAATGGTTTCGGACGGTTCGGTTCCAGAGTGATTTTCTCCCACGCACGCTCCAGCTGTAGACTGAGCCCCCTGCTGAGGTTTTTCCAGGGAGCTTCACTATGGCATTCTTTGAGAGGAAAGTAAATAGAACATTAAAAGGTCGGCAACGCGCATGTGACATCCCTGATGTTGCAAGCGTCCACAGGCTGTGGTGACTGCTTGCTTGCTGCCATCGTAGTATAAAGAAACACTATGGAACGGGCTTCACGGATATATAAGTACACGTAAGCGAAAGGCAAGGTGGAAAAACGAATTGTAATCTACAGTAAGCAAGAGTTGGAAAGATATCGCAAAGGATCACGACGCTTGGCTTTCTTTGGAGGAGGCCTTTACCCGAAGAGGAGACCACAAAAACTAATTTTATTTTTGCTATATTTCATGATGATGCTAACAATATATATAACCTATAGTTATTAGCAAAAACAAGCTTTTCCGTTTTTATTTATACTGATGTCATATAGAAAGGAGTCTTCATATACGCTATTCACTGCAAGTTTTGGTTCATCTTACGAGATATATGGTTTTCCCGCTGTGATGTATCTGGTAAAAATAAAGATATATTATATCACTTACCGAAAAATGTCTCAAAAAGAGTATGAAATGAGAATCCCTCTAACAAAAAACATAGCCGTTTGTATGTTGAGTATAGCCGAAGTTTTGTTCAAATATTGTAATATTATAAACTAGCAATTCTCTTGTTTTGATCTAATAAAAATAGAATATAATTAATTCGATATAGTTCTTTAAAACTATATTAAAAAGAATATAATTGTGTATGGTACCCTACCAGATTTTTTAAGCCCACCTGAGTAGCTACCACCCTCAAGATTTTTTTTTTGTGATAGGAACCAAACGAACAGATGGCCCATCTGATGTGAAGCGATCACCGCCGTCCATAGACACTTGCAATACCAGGAGAATCGCAAGTGCGATGCCAGCCCGTGTCTAGAGGGAAGGGGAAGGGAAGAGTGTCGAGGGGAGCGGAGGTGTTTCTCCAGCACTCTCACTGACCGAACGAAACGCAACAATGCAAGCACTGTTACTTCACGCTGGTTTTATATTGTGAAGTTTTGTCTGCAAATGTCTGTATATGTATTTCTTTTTTTTTCCTCGAACTGACTACGCTATTGACCTAGCAAGGTCTTAACACCTTCACCGGACTACTTCTGTATATGTGTCTTCTGGTAGCTGCACCTAAAAGCAAGTTACTGTACTATGTTTAGTGTGCTTACCACCTAACACTACATCATTATTTCATATCAATAGAGATTGTGGTCAGATGCAATGTACTAACGCTAATTTATAAAATACAAAAATAAGAAGCTACAAAACTGAAAAATCGGTACAATATAACCAAAAATGAATTTCAATACGGAATCTTACACATACCTACTTGCTGATAGATATTAGAAATTCCAATATTAATATAAACATAAACTAATCTTATCTCGTGAAATAAAACCCTGATAGTAAACGGAAAGATTGTAAACATGTACATAATAGTAAGACAATTTTGAATATACGAAATAACAGAATATTATTTTGCTTCTATGCTATATATCTTTATCTTCTACATTAAAAAATACATACAGAAGTCTATAGTTGTGCGAGCGTCACGCAAACATGACTGAACAGATTACAATTTTTTTTTAGTTTTGCTGCATAGATACTTGCTCGTTATGGAAAGAAAAAAATACCATGATGGCTTCATTTGACATAATTTATTAGTTTTGTAACCAATACACATTATTTTCAATGTTTTTTTTCTGTACATAAAATATATTATTACGATAATAAGCAATGTAGGCGAAGTCGCGGGTATCATCTAGTTGATACGAGGTTTAACTTAATTCTATTCTCTTCTATTCTAAAAAAATACAGCAAATAGTGAGTACTCGGCTCGTGTTAAGCAGGAAATTATCATAATACATTTCTATTGAGAAGCTGCAACCTCGAAGTCAGCTATCATACATAAATCCATATCGATTCAAAGAAACTCAATTCTAATATAGTTTTACTATGAATTGCGACCGCATCCTCATTATACCACGATTTCGCAATATTCAACCATGTTATAGTCAGAATAATTACGGTTGATTTGTAATTCTATAATTTCATTTTAAACGTGGTTTCATTCATTGACGTAACTATGGACTTATTTAATTAACTAGTTAGTATATCAATACTTTTCCGTGTTAATCTATATGTTTCTGAATAAACCAAATGACGTCTTGTACGACTATATTGACGTTTCGGGAACTGATTTAATTTTAGTAGTTCTATATATTTCAGCGACAATTATTGAATAAAATATGCTAATGAACTGTAATATAATGAATACAAATTCTAATTCAACCTGTTGGGTGATAAATTTTCTATATGAATTTATGATATAGGTATTTTGGCAACTTGTAAACATACATATAACAGTATATGAGAAATTCTATACCAAGACATTTCGGATAAAGACAGTCTTGTTTCTCATTCAAGTGGGTAATGTAAGTTTGTCTGTGTGTTATGAAGGCATTAGATACTCAACCGATCGTCATTACATTTTGCATAATATTGACATCTTAATAAAAAATAAAAAAACTGTTTCCTCGAGGGATAGGTTCAATCTACATTAACACGAGCGTAATCACGGCCAAAACCTAGTAAGTTTATAAAATATAGTCACCATATATTCACATTTAATTAAGTAACCATAGAGTATAAAATAAAATCAGTTTAAAAGGACAAAACAAGACATTTACACGTAAATAGGGATTAAGCTTCCCATTTTAGATTTCAATAAGTCTACATACAAAGAAGCCGATGATCAACGCCTTCTATATAAGATATTTACTGGTTTACATAATATGGCAATACATTATTTGTTATTATTAATTCGATCTTTATAGCAGTCATAAAACTAATCGGCTCTAATTATTAATTTATGGTGCATATCGAAGATTCGACAAACATTTTGGCTCGTTATGTATTTGACCATTGTAATTGTTTATCCACAGAGAAGCTACCTAAATCGAGTTTGAATTATATTGGTGTCATAAAAAACCGTCGGTCATTACTAAGTGCGGTTTTATGTATACGAAATGTGGTTCTTTGAATTCAGAAAGCTCAATTCACACGTTTTCGTGTCGTGTCTATAATGGATCAGCGGAGCGATCTCTGTTCTCTAAAGGTCCTCAACCCGGAACGTACGTCAACAAGATATGCAATGGCACACGCGAGGGCATATGATACAAAACATGTTATGACAACAATAGTTCTCTTCGCGGAACTAAGATGTTACTCGTGTCGACGTAATATGTACGCGATACTGAACTGGCTTCAGTGTAATACCGAAACGGTGTATCTAATATCTAATACCAGTTCGACTCGTTTGTCTTTCTTAAAATAAACGAATTATAGAAAATATTTCTTTTTTTTTTCGAACTGATTACCACGCTATTGACCTAGCAAGGTCTTAACAGCTTCACCGGACTACCTAGAAAATATTTCGCTTCTATATTACTATACACTAATCCATATAAATAGGCAAAGGACAGTTCAGTACAATGTTCCTCCTATGTTTGTCAAACGGTTTTCTTTTTTCGTGTAGGTAATTATTAACGTGAATTTAGTAGTTGTTTTTTTATACAATCGACCAGCTTAAACCTTCATTCATCATACATTGAAGTTTAAGAAATGTGTTATAGTCGAATGTCGACTATTGGAAAACTTTTATATATTTAGTCACAATTATTGCAAATCTTGGAGTTGGAGTTATGTTATTCGAGATTTTGTCGTGCATAAATAGAAGTTTATTTTCGTAAAGTTATATGTACTTCCCTGAGCATGTACTTAATACTTTTTTGAAAAATGCCCCAGAATTTGTATCTTTTATAATATACTGTGTGATAATATAATAGTTACCAGTGACATTAATGTACATTTAGTCATATTTTTATCACACTAAATTCACTGGCTCGAGACTACGGTAACGCATAATTTGCCTCGTGGGATCCAATATTGACGATATTATATTATTTGTTAATTTTTATTTCTGTCATATTTCTATTGCTCCACTCTGCAAGAAACTGGGTGAAAACATGACTATGTCGGGTCAGGTATAAAACTATACGGTATATTATTCCTCCTGTTGTTACATGGTGAGTTGAAAAAAGCTTTAGTATGGCGTCATTACTCCTTGTCAAAGGAGACCCAAGTAAGAGCCACAAGTTTCTAAATTCAGGTATAAATGATAAATCAAGTTTCAGACGATATTGAAATTAAGATACCTTATCGGATCTGAGAGGATGATATAATTACAATGAATTAAAATATATCTTACAAATTTGGTTGTACGGATAAAAACGTTCCATGATTTTTAATATAATTACAGTAATCTATCTCTAATACCTTTAAACGAGCAATTCTTGTATATTTTTATATTTGTATATATTCAGGATCTCGGAAACGGCGTCATCTATTTCCGTGAAACTTAGTATGTAGGTAGTTTCGGGGACGATAAATCGATCTAGCTAGATTTTATTCATAGAAAATTTTTTAAAGTGAAATTTGAGTCAATGAAAAAATATAGCTAGAATGTAAAGGTAAATTTCGCATTCGCTGTCAAAACAAAAATAGCTCAGATGGAAATTGGTTGCTTCGAAAATCCGTGTAACCCCAGTTCGAATCCGAGTGTTATTATTTTTTTTGTAAAAATTTATAATTTTGTAGGGCAAACCTAATAATTTATTTTAATTAAACAAATAATCCTATACTTATAAGAGAGTTATTTTTTAAAATATTTTTTATGTGAAAATATGCTAATTTTTTGTGGCAAACCTAACAGTTTATTTTAATTTAGAAATGTTTCTTAAAGAACCGAGCTAGACTCGGTCGTCCAGGTACTGTTCTTTAATTCAAGCAATGAGTATATAATATATAAAATATAATTGATATAGATAAATAATATCGAAGTATTCGTTATTTTTTCGTGCTTAGTTTCGAAACCGCTGAACTGACTTTTATTGACTCATAGGGAACTATTCAGAGGATCCGTTTGGCTGCATATATTTAATAAAAATAAACATAAAATTCATATATGGGGAAGTAAGCAATAATAACAAAATTGCAATGAAAATAAAATGAATGACACGAAGTTAATACAGATAATACACGTAGTTTCCGCAAAATAACAATTTTCAACAGCTTATGTTTAAATAAAACTGGCAATTCTTTATTGCTTCAATCTCGAGTATTTCTTCGTAATCAAGCGGTAGTGTTATTGTAAAGTCAAAATTGACGTTATAAATATATTGCATTCTATGTAACTCAGATATAAACCGAGTATATTACAAATAAAAGGAAGGTGCATTAAGTAAATGTCATGGTTTGTGGGCGCGACGTACGGTGCCAAAATCTCGAGTAAGGACGACCGCGAAGGTCGCATTCCATTGCATCGTCTCGGTTTTCTTTTTCGATATGATACGATGCACCCTAATAAAAGCTCCGATTAAGGGGTCGAGCATGACCGTATCCTTCTGGTTTTATTTGAATCGGTTTGACTCCGGTTTGTCACTATAAATTCCATCTATAATGAAAATTATACCACAATGTTACCAATTCAATTTTTCATTACAATGAGATTGTGAGTGAGAGTGATCCATGACGATTGTTTAAAGATTTTTTTTTACATTTACATATTTATCCATCATCATAAGTGCAAATTCTTCATCATTCAAAAAGGGCAAATATCTCCATAATATGTGTTGTAATTATGAATTTTAATAAGTTTATGAAAAATACGGGTACAATTTTGTAATATTATATATATATATATATATATATATATATATATATATATATAGAATAATTACTTCATAGATAATCTATTTTCTACGTAGTTGTGAAGAATTTATCTTCATAATCAGTTATTTCATTTAACGCTATATGATGTGTAAATCTTTCTAGGCTGGTCTTGATTGAAGCGAAATTTTAAGTAGAAGTACAGTGTCTATTTGCCGTTGATGTTCTTTTTATTCATCATTAATTTTACTGGTAAATGCTGACACAAGGCTCAAACTGTATCGACTGATACAGAAAATAAGTAAGTTTGTATTTTATATTACTGTCATATCTGTATTGCAAAACAATTAGTTATTTTAATATTTAAACTAAATAAATAATACTGATATCATAAGATAGCTTTTACCAAAATCATACTTAATATCAGATGCAGTCAAATCGCATAATAGTGGGCCAAGAAAAAGGACGAATTCTTAGATACAAAGGTAATATTTATTTTTTTTTTATGTCATATAGGAGGCAAACGAACATGCGGGTCACCTGTTGTTAAGCGATCACCGCCGTCCATAGACACTAGCAACCCCAGAGGAGTCGCAAGTGCGTTACCAGCCTGTGTTAGGGGGAATGGAGAGAAAGTGGGAGGGGAAGGAAGAGGAGAGGGGAGTGGAAGGGAGATTTGTCTCCGGCGCTCTTACTGACCGAACGAAACGCAACAATGTAAGCACTGTTACTTCACGTCGGTTTTCTGTGAGAGGGTGGTGCTACCCCGGACGAGGTGACCCATTCAGGCTGAAACCAATAATAGCTTCAGCGTGGCTCCACCACTACTAATGTAGATATATAAAGGTAATTACTCCAAGTTTTATTAATACATAATCCTTTATTATGTTTGCAAATCTTACATTGGATGTCTACTAATGGATTACCCTTCGTCAAATAGTAGAGAGTGAATTTTGCTGGATTCTTACTGGATATAATCCTACGATGTACCTTCCTCCTCTCCTTTTGGCTGTAAATAGAGGAGTGTTTTCACAGTTTATACGCTCAGCCCGTTAGGTACAGACCTTTTAGACATCCGTCTATGGTCTAAAGTTACAAGATATAACCTTGACGAACCGGTAAAAGATAGGCGTTGAATACGTCTTCGGCCGGTACCTGCACCGGAGAGCACGCAGGGAACCTACTGCTTTATGTCACGAGCGCGACGTTGAACCGGCCACCGTGCAGCTATCTGAGTGTGAGGCGTGGAAAGAGCAACGCCGCACTCTGGCTACGGTGGTAGACCAGGATCTCTCGCTGCTGAGCGTGGTAAAAGCCATGTCAAAGCCAAGGTCATCTCGCAGAAGGAGGCGGTGGAGAGAACATGCGTGGAGGAACCTCTGAGTGGCCCTCTGCACCAACGGAGGGCCAGCTGGAGTAGGTGACAGTGTGGCCGCGTCCGTACCGTCCGCCACCGTAGCTTGCACAGGTCTGGCTGACGGAGGAGACGAACTGTGTTTACTCAATCGTCTCCTCACAAAGACGGAGCCCGACGACGCCGTTTTTCTACTGCTGGAACAACTTCTGGGGCGGCATGATGAAGTCGATAGAAATCTTTTGTCATCCCATATATAGCGGCTGATGTAAATGTTTTAGTCCGTGCCAGTGAGACATAACCCAATCTCTCAATCAGATATATGAATATATGGATATACATAAGACACAAGTATTGTACTGATGACGCTCTTATCTTCGACATTGTTAATTACGAGAATCACGACCTTACTTTAGTGTCACCTTTTCACACGACCTTTCCACTGGTGTTCCTATATTTAGCGACTCGTAAACATTTAGTTAGTTACCGAACGATTCTAAAACCGAAGTTGGCCTTTTGTTCCGAGCTGCTTCTCGTTATCTCCTAACTAAAATTCTTACATTATTTTACCTTAGAATACATTATATTTGTAATGGCTAACTACCACCAACAACCAACAAGTTGTATACCATAAAATGCTTATTGTTGTATTTCGATAGTTGAATGTAAGTCACCGTTTAAATCAATAATCTTTTAAGTTATTTCAATTTGTAGATTTTTAATTACACTTACGCTGTTTACCATTTCTCACTAAATGCACTCGTCATTAAGCGCTGTGGAAAATTTAAAGCCTTCAGAAATACGGCGTTAGTGCGCTCAAAGAAAAAAGATCAATCATTAAGGTATTTTTGCTCATTATAAATTATGGAGTTAAAAAATAAAGAATCGACTTTCGACAATTAAGCCTCACTGATATGAAGGATATAAGTAAAAAAATAAATAAAAGCAGGGAGTATTTTAAGCTTTCAAAATGCAAATCTCAAATGCATAATTATTTTGACGGGCCCTTTTGAATTATATTTTTTAAGTTATAATCATCTTGAATGCAACAAAGGTTATTGGTACCTATAAATTGCGTTACAGTTACAGATATAGCAATCTTACTAAACCAAAATTGTTGTCCTACAATTAACTATGTACTATAAAAAATTAGGTTTTATTAATATACTCTTATTTTAATTATTATTAAAACAAGTGAACGCTAATAAAAATATAGAAAAACGTTTTTTTTTTGCCAATGTGTTATTTACTACATAGACACGAATACAAATTTTCAATATATACAAGGCAAAACAGTGCTTTTTAATAATATATTAGGTATGAAATAATATATAATTAAACCGAAATTATTTACATAACATAAAATTAAGTGGTATAAGAATGTATTAATTTTCCTAGTATATTCCTACCTTCAACAGTAAAAGTTTATTAAACTCATTAAAATAATTTATTGAACTAACCGAATTTGTTTGTTCTCCAATCGTGCTTGAAAGTTAAACGAATTCTTATATATAACAGAGAATACAACTACATCATGGTATAAGGTCGAAGATACTTTTTTTTACTGTAGTATTTTTATACTTGAAATTATATTATGGGCACGTCCTTAAATCCAATCATTCCTTCACAACATGAGTAATTAGTATAGTTTAAATTACAACGTAAAAAGTTGTGATAAAAGATTCGAATCAATGTAACCATGATTTAAATTCCTTAAATAAAAGTGAATAAATAAAGTTGCAAAATGGATGACTTTTAGATTAAGCTATAGGGGGTCAAATTTTTGTTATACGTGGACGTAATGACAGAGAATAGTACAACATATGATAATAATACCACACTGTATATAGATGTCAATAACAAAATATAATGTACATCAAATGAAACGGTAATGAATTTGTGTTATTTTACAATCAATTGTTTTTATAAAATGTTGTCGCGTAGTTTTCTGCTTTGTATCATATTACAATTTGTATTATTGTAATAATTTCTTATCCATTTAATAATAACCACATCGAATCCTGTATATTAACCTGTAGATCAAGGCCTCTTTTCGAGGAATAGTAAGAGCTTAAATAATGTATCACCTCACGATTTCGGTATTGGTGATTTCAAAGGTCAAGAAATGGAGAATTCTGTACTTCCCACTGCTACAGTTATTTATAATGGCTTATATACTTTGGCATTTGGGTTATTTAAAAGAAACAAAAAGCTTTGTAGCTGCTAGAGTTATAATGTGAATTAATATGAACGTAAATCATTTTTAAGTTTAGCCTTTCTTATGTAGGAAGGTGTGTGGGCTGAATACGTGTAAGACAGTGCTGACAAATATTTCACTTTATTATACAAATTAGAACCTGTTTTATGGACACAGAAAAACGTAAACCGCATTTGGATTTTATTGTTTTATTTAGACTTTAATAAACAATAGGTATAAAGATAACTTTTGTTGGAACTAGAAGAATCAACCCGATTTCCGGTGACTCACATTTTCACATGTACCTACAACGAATTAGTACAATCCATCTGCATTTATTTATTTATATTTAAGTACCTGGGCGACCGAGCCTAGCTCGGTTCTTTAAAAAACATTTTTGAATTAAAATAAACTCTTAGATTTACCTCACAAAATTAGCATTTTTACACATAAAAAAAAATAAAAAAAAAGATATTTTCTCTTATAATTATAATAATAAAATCGTTTATTTAATTAAAATAAATTATTAGGTTTGCCTTATAAAATTATGATTTTTTTCAACAAAAAAAATATATACATTCGGATTTGATCTGGGGTTACACCGATTTTCGGAGCAACTAATTTCCATCTGAGCTATTTTTATTTTGCAGCGGCGGCGAAATTTACCTTCACATTCTAGCTATATTTTTTCACTGCCTGGAATTTCAATTAAAAACGTTTTCTATGAATAAAATCTACCTAGATCGATTTATCGTTCCCGAAACTACCTACAAACTAAGTTTTAAGGAAATAGATGACGCCGTTTCCGAGACCATGAATATATACAAATATAAAAATATACAAGAATTGCTCGTTTAAAGATATTAGATTAGATAGATAAATTTGAATTATAATCTATACGCAAATTAATTTAAAAAAAAAATCAATACGTTAATAAGGACTGCCGACAAATGTGATAATTTAATACAATATAATAACTGAGTTCTGTTTTGAATTTTTCAATTAATTATACAGTTAAATTTTTAAATTTCATGAGTTGTAAATTTAAATTATTATCAATAGTCTAGTTTTCATACGCTTTATTAATTAGTCAAATATATGGCAGGCTGCTTAATTTCAATACAAAACATTAATATTAGATGTACACATACTACGCTTCGCTATTCTGACTAGGGTAGCCAACATTTTTTCAGCCAAATATAGTATTTTTCAAAATAAGTTATAAAATATATAGTACACTGTTAAAAAATATAGTATTTTATGGAAAAAAGAAGTAAAAAGGGACAAATATATATTAGTTACTTATTTATTTTTATAAAAACTATATTTCTTTGCACTTTTGCATTTTTTATCAATGTTTTGTCTAGAATAAAAGTGTCATATGTTTAATTGCATTCAATTTTTAAATTGATATTGATAACTTTGAATTGCTCCTAGCGTCTCCAGTTAGTATAGAGGACAGAGATTAGTGGGAGCCAAAGACAAAAGATTGTAGATGCGTTCGGAGTCCGGAATTCGGTTACACGAACTCGCCGCACTCAAATTTAATGAAAAGGCGCGTTAATTATTTAAAGAAATGAATATTTGTGTATTAGATTCCGTTCGGTGTTGAAAATATAGTATTTTTCCGTACTATATATTTCTTTAACGGTATATAGTACGCCGACTCGAAATATATTACAAAACTATATATTATAGTACGGTTGGCAACCCTAATTCTGACGCAAACCGCGCAAAGCAGTACGCTTGGTCACGTTTACTAGCATGGCAACTAGCAAGCATTACAAATTTGCTTCATAAAATAATTATTTATTTTATTACATAAATATTCATGTTTATTAAATACAAAAATTCAACTAGGCGCAGACACGGCGTGTTTGACGGCATTTATCAAAGAGCGCTATATTGTCGGCGCATAAGGTTGCATTTTTTTTGTATTTCGTTAATAGTGCAAAGTTCATCTTTGCGGCGCCACCCTAACAAGGTTTATCCTCCGCCTATAGATGTTGCACATCATAAATTAACATTTATAAATCAAAATAAGTAATAAAATTGTTGTTACACAAGAATTTACAATAAAATCGAGACATTTTGTAGGTGGTAGAGCCCCACCGAAGCTGTTACTGGCTTCAATATGAATGGGTCAGCTCACTTGGGGTAGTACCGCCCTCTCACAGAAAACCGACGTGAAGTAACAGTGCTTGCACTGTTGCGTTTCGTGCGATCAGTGAGAACGCCGAAGGCCCACCTCTCCTCACATTCCCTCAACAAAGGATGATAACGCACTTGCGACTCCCCTTGCAAGTGTCTATGGAAGGTGGTGATCACTTAACATCAGGTGACGCAACTGTTCGTTTGCTTCTTATGAGAAAAAAAACATTCTATATAAAAAAATAAATCATGCTCTCAACACTGCATTCAGAATACAATGTGCTGTTCATATAAATAACAAGTCATATCAAATTTGGCAAGTACGATGACATTATTACTACATTGTAAATTAAATCACGGAACTCGTGTTTCTACTTTGACGATACTTATATCCTTACACCCACTCAAATGTAAACACTTTACCAAGCGCCTAAAATAAAGCAATAAATACACTTTAAAGATTTTCTGAATTATTTTGTCAGTTACACGTCGCTATTGACCTTTGTTGTTTATTAAATTGATTGCGAACCAAAATTAAAGAAACTGAACACAAACAATATGTAAAAAGTTTACGCATAGTGGGTAAAAGTCATTGCATTGTCAACTTTCCACTCTAATTCTTAGTACCTGGACGACAGAGCCTAGCTTGGTTCTTTAAAAAACATTTTTAAATTAAAATAAACTGTTAGGTTTGCACCATGCAATGAGCATTTTTTTAAATAAAATTATTACATAGATATCTATTTAAAAAATAAACTTTCAACTGAACTATTTAAAACTTGTACAGATAAAGCTTATGCCGTTAATCAAGCAAACGTATTCTTTGCAAATATAGGTCGAAATTTAGCCGAAACGATAAATTGTAATCCTCCACATAAATCGGATTTAGGCTCTGCATTAAGTGGTTCATTTGTATTGCTAGAAACAGATAATTTTGAAGTATTTTCAATCATTAATTCATTTCGCACTGAATGTGCTATGGGATGGGATGGGATATCAACTAAGGTAGTTAAATTAAATAAAGATATACTAATTCCAGCAGTAACACACTTTTGCAACCTTTCCATAACAAGTGGTAAATTCTCAAAGTCATTCAAGAGATCTATAATTATTCCAGTTCACAAAGATGGAGACAAATCAGTAATAAATAATTATCGTCCTATTTCCCTTTTGCCTATATTTTCCAAAATATTAGAGAAAATTATCAACAACCAGTTGGTCAAATTCTTGGAATGCTCTGGATTTCTATCAAATAATCAGTATGGTTTTCGTAGAGGTCGATCAACGGTTGATGCTGTTACGAAATTTTGCGACTTTATTTCTAAACACCTTGACAAGGGATTTAAATCTCTTGGTATCTTTCTCGATCTTGCAAAGGCTTTTGATACAGTTTCGATTCCTTTACTTTTACAAAAACTTGAGTTTTTTGGGATTCGTGGAATACCATTCAATCTATTTGAAGATTACCTTACCGACAGAACTCAGTCTATTAAAATAGGAGATATTGTTAGTGACCAAGTTTTCGTCACATATGGCGTCCCACAGGGTAGTATTCTCGGACCTACACTATTTATGATCTACATAAATGATTTGTGTCAGTTACAAATAGAAAACAGGAATATTACTACTTTTGCTGATGACACTGTACTATTATTTCAAGGTCATAGTTGGAGAGAGACATTTCTAAGTGCTCAAATGGGTTTTAATTCTGTAAGTGCCTGGCTACATACAAATCAACTAAAGCTGAATGCAAATAAAACAAAATTCATGACTTTTATTATTCAAAATAAATCTGATTCAAGCTTGGATGATCTGAGATTAATTGTACACTCGCCATCGTGTCCGAATACATTAACTGATTTTTGTAATTGTCCTAATTTAGATGAAGTTAAAAACATCAAATATTTGGTTATCGTTATAGACTATAAACTAAATTTTCAATATCATATTTCGTCATTAGTACATCGCGTGATTAGGCTTATACCAATTTTTAAATGTATTAGACAAGTAGCAGACAGTAACATTGTTAAAATGATATACTTCTTTTTATGCCAGTCACTTCTTCTTTATTGCATCCCGTATTGGGGGGGAGCAAGTAAATCCATTTTGCTACCTCTAGAAAGGGCTGAAAGAGCCATACTGAAAGTAATGTTTTTCCGACCGTATAGATACCCCACAGAGAATCTTTACCAAGAATGTCAAGTTTTAACATTCAGACAACTTTTTATTCAACAATTATTCTCCGTCAACATGTTGGAACGACAAACATACAATCCATAGATTCTAGAAGGGTCAAGGACATAATAAAAGAACCTAAACATAATACTTCGTATGCTTGTCGTTTTGAAGGCTTCCTGGGAGGATTGCTCTATAATAAAGCAAACAATACACTAGGGATTAATCAATTCAACAGTCATACTATTAAAAAACTCACTTCCAAATGGTTAACTTCACAAAATTATACAAATACAGAAAAACTTCTAACACCACAATACAAATTGTAAATAATTTCAATAGCTAAATTCATACGTTTTGAATTTAAAAACAATGCATCATGAAACACTATAATATATATATATATATATATATCTCTCTCTTGGAATACTATGTTACACAATAATAAATATGTGAGATGTTTATTTAGTCAAACTAAGTTTTTATTTATTACATGTTTGTTACTGTTTGTCTTACTTCTCAATATATGAAATTGTGATATCTGCGATATGGTTTATAACCAGTGCAGATAACAATGTAACTGTAAATTATGTATACATTGACTTTGAACATTAAATTATTATTATTATTTATTATTATTATTTATAATCATAAAAATAAAAATATTTTTTTAAATTAAAATATACTGTTCGGTTTGCCTAACAAAATTAGCATTTTTTTAAGAAAAAAAAAATTCAAAAAGGCTCTCTTTTGTTGTCTTTCGGATTCGAATTGGGGTTAGGCGGATTTTCAAGCAACCGATTTCCATCTGAGGTATTTTTGTTTTGACAGCGGTGACGAAATTTACCTTTATATTCTAGCTATATTTTTTCACTGCCTGGAAACTCAGATAAAAAGTTTTCTATGAATGAAATCAAGCTAGATCGATTTATCGTCCCCGAAACCACCTTACACACTAAGTTTCACGGTAATCGCAAAACCATTGCCGAGATCCTGAATATATAATAATATACAAGAATTGCTCGTTTAAAGATATTAGATAGATAGATAGATAAAAACTGCATTATAATAATAGTTAATACCTATCAATAACTTAAAATTCAAAATATATTTGAATAAACCTATCGAAGATCGAGAGACTAACTATTAATTAAGAAAGTTTCTATTATAAAACTGTCTTTAACCTTATGAAATATGTTGTACAAAATTTTTAAATATTAATATTCAAATATCTTTATTATAAAAATTATGAATGTTGCCATTGTGTGCATATCGCACAGAAACTATTAGATAGATTTCGATTTTTTGTTTGATTTTTTAGTTTTTTTTTTTTGTGTTACTTCTAAAACAATTTGTCTTAATGTTAGACACCACGTATTTGTCAGCCGGTCAGTCAGCGAAACCATTAACATTCTGTAAATACTGTGACTATACGTGTTCACATAGAAGTGCGCGTAGATTGACGGTATCTTTCCTTTTATATGCCAAACTGTGGAAGTCAAAGCAATTACTATAGATGATATTAAATAGCAGATTGTTATTTAAGTGATACACCATCTATGTAATCGTTCTTATTTATGCATCTAAATTATGTATCTCTAATACGGTGGATCTAGTAATGTTCCGGTGGCGTTGTAGTCACGCCTCTCGAGTGTATCATAGCGCTACCGGATGTAGTCATTTAACATTAAACAAAATATTATCAATACGCGGTGTGATGCGCATACGCAGGGGAGGTAAAGTAAAATAATAAAAAAAAAATGTAAGCAACGTTTTTTCATTTGACTTTTCTTTCTATGTTCATAAAATATATTAATAAGAAAGTAAATAACACAGGTGAAGTCGCGGATATTAGCTAGTACTCTATATACTCGTAAATAAGTATAGGAATGATTCGTTAATTTAAAAAAAATGTTAAGTATAATTGCTGACTAGAATTTATGTGTCTGATTTCGTTGAAATATGAAACAGATATCTTTTGTGGTAAATTAAAATGTATATGGATTTCTAAATATTTAACATGGATATAAACTTTCACTGGAATTCGTAAACAATGTACGACCAGTTACAACGAATACCGAATCCGAGTTAATACCGTGTCCACATGTTTTCTTGTGTTTGAAAATAAAACGTGTTAGAATGTATAATTAATGTAATGATGTTTTCACGAATAAATAACCATAATTATAATTTATATTATACTATTTTCTACAATTTATCAAAAACTTTTGATTACAAGCTTTTACTCGAGAAATTCAAACTACTATAAATACAATTGTAATATTTGATAATAATATATCATGCATGCATTTAGATATACCAAAGAAAGAGAGAAAACATGTAATTAACAATATAATATAATGGACAAAAGTTTTTATAAAACCTACTATTTAGGTTTGTACATTAGGATATATTGCAAACAAAAGCTTTTTTGAAGTATGATGACTTAGTTGACAGTGTGTTCGGACACAGCGTCGATGGATTTAGGTTTGAATCAATGCAACTGAATCGGAACTTCCGGTGAAGGAAAACTTCGTGGTGAAAAATAGCATGGTGTTTTCCTTGGCCCGCCTTACTAGCTACTTTTACTTAAAATCTTTCGCCAAACATCTGTTGATATATTCCATCAGCTACATTTGACATTCAGTCTTTTAGTGTCTACCATTTTAGACCACATCGATACTTAATATCAAATTAAATTGTGAGATATAGACGTATTTTATAGGTGGTAGAGCAAAACTGAAGCTATTACTGGTTTCAGCATAAATAAGTCTGCTTGCCCGGGGTAGTACCATCCTCTCACGGAATACCGATGTGAAGTAACAGTGCTTGCTTTGTTGCGTATCGTTCGATCAACGAGAGCGCGAGAGATCCACCTCTCTTCCCCTCTCCTCTCCTTTCCTCCCTCCCCCTTTCCCCATTACTCCCAAACACAGGCTAGAAACGGAACTCCCCTGGTGTTGCTAGTGTCTATGGACGGCAGTGATCGCTTAACATTAGGTGACTCGCCTGTTCGTTTACCTCCTATAATATTTAAAAAAAAACCTATAAAAAACAATATTTTGTTTTAAGAATGATAAAGTTTCTAAGAGAGCGGTCGGAGAATGAAAAAGCTTCAACGCTTCACAAAATCTTTAGATCATTATTATTATCATTAGATATCCAACTAGGATTGTAATTTTACGGAATGGCCATTCGTTTCACCAGGACTTGATTTATTTTTCATTTAAATACAGCTAATACTAACAAATGAAAAAATAAAAAAATTGAAGTCTTCGGCAAGATCCTAATCTATACTAATATCATAAAGAGGTAAAGTTTGTGAGTTTGTGATGTTGTGGCGTTGTAGGGGGTAATCTCAGGTACTACTGGTTCAATTTGAATAATTCTTTCAGTGTTATATAGCTCATTTATCGAGAATAGATATACCATCACGCTAAAACCAATAGGTGCGGAACACCAATGAGGAATGTTCAAAAATCGGGATTTTTTGCCTCTTTAGAGCTTCCGCTACTTGTTAGCTTTAGCCCAAAGTATGTATTCCACGCGAACGAAGTCACGGACAGAGGTTAGTTTGTCATATAGTGGTTTTTATAATTTACTAGATGTCCGTCCAAGCTTCACACATGTGTATACAAATGAACGGCAATTGCTCAATTCTAACAATATTTTTCAAGATCTTTCCTTTGTTTCAGTCACTTAGTCTTCTACGTGACTATTATATAACATATATTTTTAATTTGTGATCGTTTTATAAGGAACTTTGTTTCTACGAACTTCGTCCAGATGCCTACATATATACCTAACAACAAAAAGAATTACAGACATTCGACAAATGATTTCTATTCCTATAGATATAAAACTTACCTTATTTGACCTTATATTGTGCAATATTAAAGGCATATTGCGTAATACAATTCGGAAATTCTACATAATAAAGTGGATTCAAAATAATAATATCATGGGATATTAGTCAGAGATACCTAGAATATTCCTTATAATGCTCTTAGCATTTTATTATTTGTATATAAAATAATTGCTTACGTGATTAATATACTAACAGTACCTGGGCGACATTAAAAAACATTTTTAAAATAAAATAAACTGTTAGGTTTGCCTCACAAAATTAGCATTTTTGCACATAAAAATATTAAAAGAAGATATATCTCTTATAATTATAATAATAAAATTATTTATTTAATTAAAACAAATTGTTAGGTTTGCCTTAAAAAATTTTGATTTTTTACAAAAAAAAAAAAATGATATACACTCGGATTCGAATTGGGGTTGATGATGATGTCGCCGTTTCCGAGATCCTGAATATACATGTACAAATATAAAAATATACAAGAATTGCTCATTTAAAGGTATTAGATTGATTTTTAATAAAGCAGATTAGCTCTAGAAACAAAAGAAGGATGAATAAACTATTGATTTTTATATAGACATAATTTTTCTATTTGTGTGTATGTCACTGAACTCTTCCTAAATCGTTGGACAGATTTGAATGAAATTTTTGTGACCGTTCAAGAAGATTCGAGAATGGTTTAGATTCCTAATTGAACTCGGTAGGTGGCGCTATGGTTGAATTTTAGGATTTATTTTATTATCAAGGTAGAACAACGGCCACTAGTGAAAGTAGTATTCTTATGAGGAGAAGGAGTCTTTTCAACGTCAATTTATATCAGAATTGCAAAAAAAAGTATTTAACATTAATATTACAGTAATAATAGTATAATAATAGATGGTAGAGCCACGCTGAAGCTATAACTGGTTCCAGTATGAATGGGTCGGTTCGTCCGGGGTAATACCACCCTCTCACAGAAACACTGACGTGAAGTCACAGTGCTTGCATTGTTGCGTTTCGTTCCATCAATGAGAGCGCAGCAGGCCCAACTCTAACCCCCTATCCCTCCCTTTACACGTCCCTCTTCCCCACCAACATAGGCTGGCAACGCACTTGCGACTCCCCTGGTGTTGCTAGTGTCTATGGACGGCGGTGATCACTTAACATCAGTTGAACCACCTATTCGTTTGCCTCTTATGGTATAAAGAAAAAATTACACCTTCAATAACACTTATGTGCTAATAATTAGTAATTATTTGTGCCAATATAAAAAATCAACAGCATTCATTTGACTGTTAACATCCTTAGCACGAGTTAACACTTACCTGTTAATTTAATTTGGAATAACTCAAATGCAAAATATAATATAATTAGTAATTCACTTTCATCCAATAATAAACAGAAGAATGGTGAAAGTTTATAATAGGTTTCTATTATTATTTACAATGGGCATAAAACTTCATTGGTGTTCCTAATTGAGATTTGTGGTTTTTGTTTATGAGATTATTCGGTCTCGATGTCCTCAATTTAAAGTTGAAAAAAATAACAAAAATAATACTGAATTTTTATATTAGTGTTGAAGGATTCAAATTAAAATATTTACGATTATTACTGTTGATCAAAATATGTTTTGAAAATGTATATTAACATGATGTTAGGAAGTTAATTGCTTAGACCACGATTGTTGAAACAATATACTATAGAACAATTTACGGCAATACTAACTTTGTGAGATTATTAGTAGCGTCCTTCTTTACTGTAACAACTGAAGGATTCTAGATAACCATTCTACATATTAGTATGCCAATAAAATTATAGTTTTCCTGCTACTTCATCCATACTAATATTATAAAGTGGTAAAGTTTGTGAGTTTATGACGTTGTGGCGTTGTAGCGGGTAATCTCAGGAACTACTGGTCCGATTTTAAAAATTCTTACAATGTTATATAACTTATTTATCGAGGATGGTTATAGGCTATATATCATCACCAATAAAGAATATTTAAAAATCGGGTTTTTTTCCTCTCCTCTTTTGTTATATATTTAGGCGTACTTACTTTTCCAAATTTCTTTGCGATTAGTTGGAATTGTTTAACATAAAATTATGACAAACAAATGAATAAAATGTATCCAATGTAACAAACAATAGTTAACTAGCTTTAGCCGACAGCTTCACTTCTGTTAGTGTAGATTTTATCTATCCCTCGGAAACAATATGGGAGAGTGGGGGAATTGGGAACACTTAACTTCAAACGCTAAAAAATAATAGAAAAAAGTTATAAAGTAAATCAAACTTTATTTCTACATGAACTTTAGTTATCTATGTACTTAGTAGTCATAAAACGTTATTTTAAATTTACGTTTTAATAAAAATATAAACTAAAACAAAAAACATTACCGTTCCTGTTTACCCGATACCCTATGGGGTAATTGAAATCATCCCGTGGGAGAAATGGAAATGGTATGAGGTAATTAAGAATGACGTTTGATCGATCTTTCTTACGTAATTACGAGGCATCTGAGATAATTTGTAAAGTTTAAATATTTTTGCACAATCAACTAACAATACTATGGGTAATTAGGAGGGTAAGGGGTAATTGGGAACGTACCAAATTAGTCACCTTTTTTTTTACGTGGGGAAATCCCTTATGGATACTCACCCTCCCGGGGGAGAGGATGGGTTATGTCCGGCTTGCACGGACTAAAACCCCACGGTGTACCGACAGACCGTAGTGTTGGGGCGGCAAGGGATCGTGCTAAGCTATTCCCCTTAGATAGCCGCCCCAACGGTCCGCCCGGCGGAAGGTGGCCGCCGAGCTCCTACCTATAGAGAGGCAGCTGGGTACACACTAGCTGCCTCCCCTCGTCCGCCGGACCTGTGCAATGAGGGGATGAGCCCCCCGACTACATCCCCTTAGGTCCGGCTACGGTGGCAGAAGGAGTTGGGTAAAATGCCGCCTCCTCCTGCCAGTCCTCCGTTGGCGAAGACGGCCGCTGAGGGGGTCCGGGGTATGATATGAGCAAAAACACAATACCTTTGAACTCAAAAATAGGATACTTACATGTGTTATAACCGATGTCAAAAATTATATCAAAAATACAAAAATAATTGTTCGACTTACCGTGACAAAACTAGTGCGTCCTTTCAATTCCACTTTCGCATACGCAATGAATGGCTCTGCATTCAGCCATAGAATAGGTTCGTGACAGTGTAGTACAGGGAGATGTACTATTTATCTAACTGTTCCCAATTACGTGCCGTTCTCAATTACCCTACTCTCCTTTACATCTTTATGGGTTTAAGGTAATATTTGTCACTTATTATTTATTACATTGTATAAAACAAAGTCTCCTGGCACGTATATCTGTCTTTCTGTCTGTTCGCACTAAACTCAAAAACTATTAAACAGATATTCATGCGGCTTTCATTATTAGATAAAGTGATTTTTGAGGAAAATTTAGGTATATAATTTGTCAAAAAAAAAATCCATTGTCCGAGTGAGACAACGTTCACCGGGCCTGCTAGTATAATATAAAAAGTTTCGCAAATGCCTAATTATATCATTTCTAATCAGCTGCCTTTCGTCTAAAAAGCAATATTACCAATTTCATACAAAAATATTTGTAGTTTACTACCAATGCAAGTAAAAGAATAAATTAATACAAACCCTTGACACATGTCAGTAAACTTAATTAAATTGGAATTTAAAAATCATGTCATAAAATACAAAATGTAACTCATTATTTCCAGAATGTCAGACAAATATTAAGAGCGAAAGACCAACATATCGATATCGGATTGTAACCAATACGTTCATTATTAAACAATTACAGTATAGTCCGGGGAAGTTGTTAAGGCCTTGTTAGGCTAATAGCGTAGTCAGTTCGAAAAAAAAAAAAACAATTACGACGTATGTATTTACAGTTTTAGTAATCCCAGTCCGCAAAGTGTGGTCAACCGTACAATTATGTAGTCAACTACAGCCTACACGGCCTACCTTAAACAGTGAAATAGTTATTTATATTTATCATTAAACCATTTCTGTATAGTTATTTGGAATTGTTTTATTAGCATGTTTTTTTTTTTATTATAGTACCAAAAAGTGACTGCACTTTGCCTTATGGTAAGAATCTTGCAATCCCAGAAAAAAGTGTCACCACCGAAAGATCGAGAATCCATCATCAGTAGCTAGATTAATGGCTAATTCCGGAACGTGACTTACCCGATTAGGCCTCCCACGGCAGCGGCTCAAGCCTAGGTTCGATCCCTCGGTAGGGAGCCCTTCAGTGCGTTGCTTGCGCGATACGGTGCCACACAAATATACATCACCGCTACAACGCTACACGATCACCCCCACACACGTGCACGCCTACACGCTTAAACATGAAAGTGGAAGGGTTTACTTTTTTCTCCCTTATCGAACTGAAAAATTCTCAATTTTCCGATAATAAATATATGGAGGAGTTGTTGAGGCGTGTATGCTTGGTACACATATACGTTTCAACAACTCATACATATATGAATAGTTAGCTAGGTTAGCTAAGATAGGTCGCGATTTTGCATGCAACAGGCAACAGCCAAGCCGAGGAGTGCCGTGCACCCTTGAGCTGGTTGCCAAAATAAAATCGGCTGAGTGCCTTAAGCGCTCGCCTTAGTAGTCCGGTGAAGCTGTTAAGACCTTGCTGGGTCAATAGTGTATTCATATCGAAAAAAAAAAAATCTGGAACGTGACATCTAAATACAACTATATTGTAGATACTGCAGTTGTCACATATGTTACTTATTTTCTAACCTTTTTGGAGGTAGGCCGGTGAAGCTGTTAAGACCTTTTTAGGTCAATAGCGTAATCAGTTCGAAAAAAAAATAACCCTTAAAATTGCTTTTTTTTCTTAATGCAGTTGCTATTGTATTTTTGACATTATTCTAAGTTTTCTGTTTGTTTGTTTGGTTGGCTAGCTGGTTAGTTAGTTTTTTTAAACTTTATTTTTAACAAACAATCTTTCAAATTATTCCTGCCATTGTCGCGAAGTCAGTAATACAAGCATCGTGCAATCATTTCAATATTGCGTCGTGTGAGTTAATATTCTAACAAGATGGTAGATCCCTTGTTAGAACCTTCCAGAGAGTTTTGTGGCATCTTAAAATTTCATGCTCCGTGGTATTATTTTCCATTCACTTCACTTATGCACAATAAACTAACTACATTACGTAAAACACCACCAAATTTACAAAATAGAGAGTCTAATAACAAGATTATGAATAATATATAAAATCCACAACATGACAGATTAAAATCCCGCAAAAACTCCTAGTTAGTTATTTGTTCGTTTGATTGGTTGGTTGGATAGTTATTTGTTTGTTTGGTTATTACGCTATTATGCATAACTACTCAACCGAACATTATGTAATTTCGCATACACATCCTCAAGGGTACATAAAAGGACATAGGGTACCTTTCATTCAGTAAAAAGTACAGTTCCTGAAGTAAGCAGCAAACCCTCATTAACAAAACACGAATCGCAGACAAAAGTTGATGTTTCATATAAATATGTTATGATAACAGTCATCTCATACATATCACATTTCACCGAGTCCTACTTGCTAATGATTATATGGTATTTCTTTTTAACTTGTAAGGTTCATGGACGAGATAAGGTGTTGTTTTTTTACATTTTTATAAGATTTATAACAAAAAAGCTTTTAACAAAATTTAATTTCTGACACAAATTGTGTTTGTTAATCTTATTTCTTTGTACTTTATATATTTTTTATGATTAAAACAGAAAAAAAATCTAAAAAGTGCATAACTGAGCTAAGTTAGTGCGGAATAAACGCCCACACTTATTAGTGAGAACTGCCCTTCCGCGCCTTAAAAATTGATAGCGGACATAAAGGCTTCAACAATTTAAGATCTTCATGATTAGTTTATTACTACACTCAGCACTTTTATTAAACTTTTAGCATTGCAAATTAGGGGTTTGTCATTATATTATGGAAGAAGGTACCCATTGACTACGCCGGAGCTTTAAATATAATTGTGATAATAAATAATCTTCTATTGACTTTATTCTTATTGCACTTAGTTATATTAATCTTTTTACTGTTTGTATTATTATTGACCCTTTGCACTCGAGATCTGCACGGAGCCATTTAAAATATTGGTGACAAATGACAGTCATTAACATTTCAAATGGCTCCGCTTCGGAATCCTCGAGTTTAAAGCGTTAATATGATACTGAAACTAAATTTTGCTCGCCGTTTTACTCGCATCAGTATAAATTGGATCCATTGCTCGGTAAGTACCCTATGTCCTTTTCTGTACTCCTGACAATATGTGTACAAAATTTTATGATATCCGTAGAGTACTTAAGAGATGTAAAAGCGTAACAAAGAGTCAAAGTTACATCCGCATAATTTTAATAAGGAAGTTAGGATTTTCAAATAGTCTACTGAATTATCTTTTCTTATATGTAGTTTTTGTACCAAGTGAATATGACAAAACCAAATCGAAGACAGTACATTCATTTTATAAGAGATAAGTAAGTTATACTGTTTTAGGTAACTATTGCGTTGATGAATATTTTTTTGTTTTGTTCACTCAAAGCTGTTTCTCACACGAAACCAAAACAGCTTAGATGTTACTTTGATTTATACAAGGTTACCTTTCTGAGAAGAATAACGTGGACGCATATTATTCTTCCCTAACGAAACTTTTTTCAACAACCTTAAATCTGTACTCAAAGATTTAAAGGAGACCATTAAAAATTCGTCACACCTTTCGGAATTACAATATTAGGTTGAAATTATATTATCATCAATTCTTATGGTAAACCAATGAATAAACAAACACGGGGAATGACTAACAGGTAAATTCTGGTATTTTATTAAATATCAATGTAATTCCAAAAAACGATATATAAAATTATTTGGAATGCGCGCGTCATAAATATAATATAGTCTACAGGTCAAAGTCATCTATGAGTCGTTTTTATGGTCTCGAATACCGTAATCAACACTGTATAAGTATATATTATATTCTATACAGTAGTCTTAGTTGTTATACTATTAAAAGCCATTGTTTGAATTCTAAATTGAGGTTCATATACATTTATTACGAACTGATTCTTATCTTAAATACAATCTAAATGGAAAGAACGGATCTTGTTATTAATATCTGAGATTGATAAATTCCAATACCATTTCTTCGATTACCAAGATCGTTACGTCGTTTTTGTCAGGGAGAAGTTGTTTTTGTCAGGGAGAAGTTTTTACTATCAATTTTATTATAATTGTCACTAGATGGCGTTAAAACGCAGCAACTTTTATACTATTGGTTGATCTCGGTGATAAATTTTAATACATTATTATTATTGCTATCAGTCGACAATTTATCGCAATAAATAGTGATAACAACAAATTTGCTGTGGGAATATAGGTACTCAGACGGAGGAATTGCGCCAAAAGTGTCTTAAAGCCCGGAAGGATTATTGAAGAGTTTAGTATAGTATTGGGAAAGTCTACGGCTAATGCGGCAAGAATAACCTATACATGTGAATATCCAGTTACATTAAACTGTGAGACTGATATAGTTATCAAGAATGTATGAAGTTTTATTAGAATAAAAAAAGAACAAATAATTGTAACAGCAGTTAATAACAAACAAGTGCGGTGTTATGGACGGAGCCAGTAATTTCTATATGCTTCTTTTTTTTTATTGAAGCACGACATAGTGACTGCACTATGCCTGATGTTAAGCATAGTACAATCCAAAAACATCGGCAACCACCGACAGACAGATTATCCTTCGCCGGTCGCCGCTGTCATGCCGACCATAATGACGAAAGTCACCCGGTACTGGATATGCACAGGCTGATCCCGAAACGCGACGCGCAGAAGCGAGTCACTATGATGGGCTTTTTCTCCATATACATGGTGGTTGCGACCCAGCCGGGCTGTAAAACCCTACCACACCGCTTTCGCCATTGCCTCGTTCGTTATTCAGCAGGGTGCACCACGTGCAGGTGAGGTTGGCTTGGGTGTCTCAAGTCTTAAGATGTTACTCGACACCCTTTACACCCCATAACACCCCTTACACCCCAATACGCTATTATTCAGGACTAGATTCAAATTGATTTTTTTAAATCCATTGACGATTATGTCATTAATTTACATATTAATTCTGTCTATTTTTTTGTGTATAAAACGTAGCCCTAGACTTCGTAGATGCGCTACGATTTATTTTTAAGGTTGCGCATAGGAAAAAAACTTGTTCGATATTTTCCAATTCTTAGTCTGATTTTATAATGTCAAAGAGTCACTTAATATGGTATCTTTTATTTTGTTCAAATTTTTTGCTTGTTTAGAGTTTTTGACCTACTGGTTTATTATAATGTAATTTTTATTACATCAATAATGTGTTATCTTTTATACTACAAAGGATTCACCAAACACTACACTTATTATTTTATAACTCTAGATATCCTATAATAAAACTGTAACAAGGCCAAATTTGTACATCATATATTTTTTGAAAATTATCGGGGTAGACTTTGTTATCGATATAGAAGTCTTTTTACAATTTTTGTCTGTCTGTCCCTGTGAATACATATTTGAGTTATATATAACAAACAAATTAGCTAAATATTTAAGCTATATTTCATATTTTTATCGTTTTGTGTTCAGGGAATCCATGGTACCAACGATCCGATTCTGATATTTTTTTCAATGTTAGAAAGGTATTATTATCAGTGTTATAGATAATGTTTATTTTTGCACATATGTATATATTTTTAATAGTTAATCACAAGGACTGTAATTAAAGTCGGCAAAAAATTCATTTATCGCCAATAGTGGGAAGATATTTATAGGCAATTAATGTAGATTAGTTTTTATTTTAATTGGACTCTGTAGGTGATGTTGTGAACGGCTTATAGGCTTATTTTAAAAGATTTCTCATATACCAACTGGGTATATGTTTGAGTGAGTCCCAGTATAGTTCGGATTTATAACTGAAGCCGGTAATAACCGATTTGGGCAGACAAAGTTGCGTGGGTCAGCTAGTTATGAATTTAAAAAAAAACAGTCGAATTGAGAACATTCAGCTTTTTTTGAAGTCGGTTAATAACTAGTACGATGATTGAAAACATATACACTTTTCTAAGTTAAAAATATATGATTGTAAACAGAATAATTAAATTAATGTTATAAACTCAAAGGAAAATAAAGTGCTATTATTATGTTTAGATTAGATAACTAACAGTATCTATTTTGGATACACTATCCGGCCAGTGACCTTCTCATTTCCATTTTCAATATCAAAATCGCAATGTAGGCAGCATCTGAATTCAGTCAATTTTAAATCAAGCCATAATAGAAACCAAATAAGTGAATATGTTAGCAATTTAACTAAGAGTATTATTACGTAACATTCCAGACATCTAAGCCGGCTTCATTTGCATTTAGTATGTGGCCTGGTGACAAACAAGTAAACTAAATATGACAGGAGATTACTTTTTTTTTCTATCTGACTACGCTTTTGACCCAGCAAGGCCTTAACAGCTTCACCGGACTACTAAGGCGAGCGCTTAAGGCACTCAGACGATTTTATTTGACAACTAGCTCAAGGGTGCACGGCACACCTCGGCTTGGGTTGTTGCCTGACACATGCGATAAGCGACCTGTGTGAGCTAACCTAATTTAAGCTAACTATTCATACATACATGAGTTGTTGAAACATATATGTGTACCAAGCATACATACCTCAACAACTCTTATATATATTTTGTATCGGATAATTTTCTAAACTATTTCAGTTCGATAAGGGGAAAAAATAAAACCGTTGCACTTTCAGGTGTAACGTGCACGTATGTGTTGTTGATATACGTAATGTTGTTGCAATGATGTAAGATTTTGTGCCACTGTATCACGCGAGCAGTGCACTCAAGGGCTCCACGCCGAGGGAACGGAGCTAGGCTTGAGCCGCTGCCGAGAGGGTCCTAATCTGGTGATAGGAAATAGGTTAGTGTAATCGAATACATCTGAATACAAATGGTGAAAAACTGGTCATTATAATTGCTCGGATCGCTTTTCAGCATCAAGTTGGGTTTACTATGTATCATCCTTTTAATCTTACTTCACTTAACTTAACTTACTAACTTAAGCAGTGTCGGCGAATAAATATTTCACTTCCATACGAACCTAACCTACTACTTCCATAATTATCGGTTGTCACAGTTTCTAAAATATTTTAATTTACGCGAAGCTTGTAAAACATATATGAATGCACAGTAGTTTAAAAGATAGTAGATTAAGAAACGAACAAAATTCTTATTCCAAAAACCCAACCAAAATGTTGCTTGTTTTTCGTGATGCAAATCCGGTAAAGGTGCGCCACGCCTATCTTGAGATACTAATCGCGGTGAGCAGCAAAAAATGTAGAAAGATTATTTCTTTGTTACCGAGATGATATCCGTTATTTAAAAAAATATTTCTTGTGGTCTTTATGTAAAGAAATTTTGTTATGAAAAATAAGTTATATTTGTCTTTGTGGAAATATTTTATTTATTCACCTCACTACCCGGTTTAATAACACACTCTACAACAATCTTATGCTAAACAAACATATGAATTGAACACTACTTCGTAGCAGATGAAAATGATGTGTCGGTTGAAAGTTGCAGGAATGTGGTGGATTACAGGAGCGCAAGACCGTTCGATGTGTTGATCTTTGGGAGAAACCTGTACCCAGGTGTCGTTTTTGTATCTGCAGATTATAACTAGTAAAAAAGCTAACGATAAAAGAAATAAAACATTTTTATTTTATTGAAAACTAGCCTCTGCCCGCGATTTCTTTCCTGTGGAATAGTTACTTTGGGCCAACGTTAAGCCGCAGCGAAAGCTCTCAAGACGAAAAAAGCCCCGATTTTTAAATTCTTCATTGGAGCTCCGTTCCTATTGGTCTTAGCGTGATGATATATAGCCTATAACCATCTTCAATAACTAAGCTATATATCATTGAAATAATTTTTCAAATCGGACCAGTAGTTCCTGAGATTACCCCTTACAACGCCACAACGTCACAAACTCACAAACTTTATCTCTTTATAATATTAGTATAGATATTGTTTATACATAATTTAATCCATATTCTCAAGAAGAAAAATTCTCTGTTGGTTTATGTCTTAATAATCTTAAAAAAGTAATGTTTCGAGATTCCTTTAAAAAAAAACAAGCCTGTTTATTAGTAATAAGCTAATAATACACATTATTAAGTAGTTAGCATATGCGAGAATGCAGATAAATGTAAACACCTATTGGTTTTACGGCTTAACAATTAAGTATTTCACGGTTAGGTATAGTGACTGGTTTATTTAATTGCCACATTCAAAATAAGCCCAAGATAAAGGGTCGGTTTAAGTGGCTGCAATTTGCGAGTTTTTCTTAATTTTTCCTTTTCATTTTATATTAACTTGACGTACCAAAATAATCTAGAATATATATACTAAAATATTTGGTTAATTGTATGTTACCAGCTTTTATGCGTGTATAATAATACTGCTTTTGCTGGCTACTATGAACAATGATTATTTTTACAAAGGAGTATGACCTAATTGTGACGCCAGTGGATACAATTTATTTTACTTACTTGTTAAACTTAATTTTAATTATTAAAAATAAATTTCCAGTTAGGCGTTTATTCTATTTGCCACATTACAGGATAATTTGCGTTCCTTAATTGTGTTATAATTCAAAATATACAATGTTAGCTAGACGCCACGTGTATAGGAGCCACCTCGCTACGCATTTACGTTGGATTAGCATAAAAAATACATTTCAAGATATCTATGCTTGTTTTAATATCAAATAATGCAATAAACTTTGAAGTTTATTCTATTTGGTTCTATACTCTACGTTTTTTGTGCAATCATAGTCTTTATTAAAACTGGTTGAGAAATTATCGTGCGTTATGGATTAAAAGCAGCGCAGAACTTAATACATGATATGTTTTTTTTTTCTTTATCATAGGGGGCAAAGGAACAAGCGGGTCACCTGATGTTAAATAATCACCGCCGTCCATAGACAATAGCAACCCCAGGGGAGTCGCAAGTGCGTTGCCAGCCTGTGTTTGGGGGGGAATAGGGAAAGTGGGAGAAGGGAGGGGAAGTGTCTCCGGCGCTCTCACTGACCGAACGAAACGCAACGATGGAAGCACTGTTACTTCATGTCGATGTTTCTGTGGGTCGAATGGTACTACCCCAGGCGAGCCGACCCATTCATGTTGAAACCAGTAATAGCTTCAGCGTAGCTCCACCACATAAGAAGCGTCTTTATTGTGAGAAGCCGATGGATCGAACTATTTTATTTTATTTAAATCTGTATGTAAAAAATATATAAATGAAAATCAATATCTCAATGTATGTACGCGCGTTATTTCAAAATGCCTGAAGCTATGTGGCGAAATTCTTTTTCTGTTAATTGTTAGGATAAAGTTTTTTACCAAACTGTTTCGAATATAGTATGTGTAAAAAATTGGGTTCCAAAAGTCTCTATATAAAAAAGTGAATAAAACCGAAGATAGTATAGAGATCTTCAAAAATATTGACAGAATTAACATTTAGTTAGTAGCAAATTTCCTTCATTACATGGTTGTACTATTAGAAGATTTAGCCTTGTGTTCTTTGTTACTTTACCTGTGTTATGCTGATGCGAGAACTAATCTTAAACATATAAAGAACCAGTGTCTTGATGTTTGTCCATGATGAACTCTGAAACTACTCCACCAATTTTCATAAAAGTTGGCATTTATGTGTTGGTCCAACTTAAGATATATGATAATTTATATCTCTATTAATGGCCTCAAATTACGTCACAGATGATGCAGCATCCGTTGATAAATTATTTTTAATATTAAAACTCTCTCGAAGAACAGCATAGGGATTAGATCTAAGTGGGACGTTGTTTTAAGTCAAGTGAAAAAGACGCATCAGTCCTATAATGACAAAAATAACATTAACTCAACTTTTTACGTATTTACAACCTTGCTCGGGCCAAGGATAGTTTCCTAATTGAATAGTCATTAATATGTTCTAAAGAATTTCTTACTGTATTATGAGTTTAGTGTAAAATTCTAAATTTCCACCACAAATTTCCTTACCAAAAAGTATGAATCAATTTTAATACATATATTTCAGTTCATTTCATAGTAAAAAGATACTACTTACGTAAACATACTATTTACGTCACTTGTTGTGACTCTTCTCCTTGTTCAGCGCTAAAATATATCTAAGCAGTTTATTAATTCAATATTCTTGGGGAAAATGATCATTTGGCGCCGCCGGTGACGCGTTAATGTACTTGTATTGGCGCCACAAAACAGTGTCACCGCGATTATAACTAAATATTTGTATTTATAACAAACTCATCTTTTATTCGCTTTAACAGAATTAATTAAAATTTTCCAAGTTATTTCTACGTTTCCGGATTAATTTGCGCTTTTAATTTACTCACCTGTTCCCAGGATATTAATAACATTATTTTTATTCGGATACTTTTCCGTATTGAAATATATGAACTTACTACAAAAGAAAATGAAGTCATTAAAATAGGTGCATAAATTTTGCAAATCATAATCTTATAACGTATTTATGATTGTGACCCTGAGGTCAGCCATCGCTGTGAAAGGAATGGTCTGTCATAGATGTCATGAATATTTAAGTTGCATCGGATGTTATTAGTAAAATCGCAAAAACAGTGCAACCAGTTTTTTCCAACATTCCCTATAAATGTTGGATATTCTTTGAGTGATTAAATGATTATGTACTAAATTTGTTAATTTTATTTTGCGTAGTTAATTCGGCTGAATGAATTGTAAGACTTTACATTCATCGCTTTGCAACATTTCTTATATGTTCGTTCATCCTTCGTTCTTCTATTTTATTTTTGGCAACTTATCTTCTAGTAGACTATTACTGCTATTGCCAAGTGAGTAACGGTATAACAAGCTTCTTGAAATTATATCAATGAATTAAGAAGATGGTAGCCATCTTGTTAGAACTTTCCTGGGAGTTTTTGTAGCAATTCAGAATCCATGCTCCGTGGTATTATTTCTGATTCACTTCACTTGTCGACAATAACCGAAATATATTACGTAAAGCACCAACATTACACAATATAGAGCTAAATAGCACAATATCATGGATAAAATATAAATGGCATTCCAAGATCCCGTCAAAAACTCATCCCTCGTTTATAAATATTCATACCACAATACCACAGATTTACCTAAATCTAGATGATACTGGTCGACTAGTGTATTGATTTATTTATGGTGCCATGAATTTAAGGTAAGGTCACATGATCTGAAAATGCAATTAGCCAGACAGCATGTTAGAATGAAGACACTGAAATAATTACAAGCAAAACAATTCCTGGTTTAAAGAGAAGTTAAAGGTTATAAATTGAACTATTTCATCAAAGTACTGGGGGTTAAATTAATCAATCAGGGAAATAACAAATCGAGGTGCCTAGCGTAAGACTTGGTACTTATTTCGTTATACGAACGAAGTCTATACAATTATATGAAATTATCTATCGGTTAATGATGGTAGAAAATAATGAACAATGGATTTTTGGACCTTTGAAACCTGTGTAGTTAGATTATTTAGGCAATAAGTTCCAGAGGGAAAATAATTTGGCCCATTCTGATATCGACTGATCGATGATACTATTGCAGTTTGCCTAAATATCTTTGTATAAAATAAATTTCGAATTTAACATTTAAAAGTATTAAGTATAGGCAATGTTTTCACTAATGGCGATGATGAATCAAGTCCTCATGTCATTATGAGTAAAAAAACCATTTTTATCTATTTTTTAGGGGCTAGGCCGTCAAGACCTCAATGTCGCTCTAAGATACATTTCATTAGTGACGAATTATTCAAGACTCCGGAACTGATTACCGATTACACGTAATAAATTAGAAACACGTCGAAAATTTAGATAAACCTGCTTTAAGTATTTTCTCTTTTAAATATTAGATTTGGGTGAGCCCCGACATTAAGAAATGATAATTTGAAGCACATCCTTGTTTATGTCAAACCGAAATGACTAATAAGGAGCTACTATAACCAGATGCTAAGTTTAGAATCGAATATGATAAAATGTTACAGTAATTGGATTATAATTAAGATACGTGTTTTGATTAGCACGGAAGCTTACAGTTAGAATTCCATTAGTAGTTACTCATATGTATATCTTTATTAAAAAGTACGCCTAAATAAATCCAATTAAAATTATACCTGATATTAAAATATTCCATTGATGAGATGTCATTTATTTAATATGTATATATTTTTTATACATTACTCTATCTTTAGACACCAATTCAAAAATATATGGGCAAGGTATTGTTTTTTGTTTAATTGATATATATTTTTTTACTCACAATAAATTCCCATAAATAAGATTGTTAGTTCCAGAATGAATGTATAATAACTTATTTTTATCAATGTTATAAATTATATCGATGTCAAAGATTGTTTATTAAGCATTCATTTATTATGTTACTTGCTATAAAGCAGTGTTTTTCAACGTGTGGGTCGCACGCTAAGCCTTTTGGAGGACCATGCAGCTTTTATATCGGAGTTGCAAAATGTTGGACTGTACTGCAGTAAAAAAAAGTTTAAAAAGATTAAATAAGACAATTGCTAAGTAAAGGAGATAATTATTTGTATCAAAGTAATAAAAAATAAACTTATGAGAACTCTTATGTATTTATCCTAAACTTAATTGTGAAAGTGAATAAGTATGTTAAATTGAATATTTATCACAAAATAGAAAAAGAGTAACGGGTAGGGGCTCGCAAATTTTTCTTATACTAAAGAGGCTGTGTCATGAAAAAGGTTGGAAAACATTGCTATAAAGAATATTCAATGCTAATACTAGATTATATTTGCTCTAATAACAAAATACTTTCATACAACAACACTGGTCAAAGAACAAGTATTTCCTTTACTTTAAACATTAGTACAAACTTAGGAGCTTAACATTACATTGATACAAGACATTGATATATAATTAACTTTATTTATCTGTAATAAAAGTCCACAGTAACATAAAAATATCAAAAGTTAAGTAAAAAGGGATTTTTATTATTATATTGTAATTGTTCAAGTGTACAGATATGGTAAGCTTAAGCGACAACAGTCAAAATGTTCCTCCTCTCAAAGGTGAATCACATAAATTGAGAACATTTTCTTTGTCATTCCAATATACATAAAATAATACCCAACACCATGCCCCGAATGGAATGCGGTAATGTTATTTGATTCCAGAGCTATTTGTCAACACTCCTTATGTTTGTAGGTAATTTTTTAAAGTCAAATTTCTGTGTGACACCAATACCCCAATAAACTAAGAGAGATTAACAATGGTATGCAAAGATGTTATAAAAAAATGCGTAAGATGTGTGTAGGTATGTGTGTGACGTTTGCATACATGACGCACACGGATCGCGTATGTACGTGTACTCTTGCAGAAGAGATGAGTTGATGTTGCAAATGTATAAAAGCGTCGCCTCGATTTCGAAATCAACACAACGATTTGAAATACTCCAAGGAGTGAACACACGAACAGAAGTGTGACCGTGAATAGATTTCCGCATAGTGATCTCGCGAACGTTACCAGTGTTACAACTAACCTGAAGAACTGTAACAGGGATTTGTTATAATTTTTTTCATTCGAAGATTACGTGCAGTGTATTACAATGTATACCATGAAGGTACATAATTTTTGTCGTGAATTTAAACTAACTAAAATTTAATTTAAATCATGTTAAAATAGATTATTCGCTTTTTTCCTCAGAAAAATTAACAGAACTTTTTTTTATCAATTCATAATTTTTAAATATATTTTAAAATGATTTAATTAATATATTTTTTATTACTTAGGTACAGTACGTGATCGCATTCTGCATTGTAGCTGTTGTGGGTATTCCTCTTGAAGATGGCAAATGGCATCCATACAAGTACGGTGACTCTGGCAAGTAAGTAAATGTCACCATGCATCTTATTAATATTAATTCAGACATTTATCTAATGTAGCCGACAAGAATCTTGTTATTGCATTGAAATTCTTCAAGTTTAATCCTTGTAAGATGTTACATTGATTAAAATGTTTTAGTATACAATAAATTTAATAATATTCTACGCAATATAAAACTTAACTTAAAATATCTCATCTTAAGATTATGGACTTGAGTTATAAAATAACATTATTATAGTAATGCAATATAAAAACTTAGAATATAAAAGCAAAGTTTGCAATAAATGGCATAAACTGACAGCATTCAATTCAATAACAGAGTGAAGCTCTAAAAGGTCAGCATATCTGAAAAATCACAAGATATTTTTTCATAAGAGTATAAACTGCAGTCGTGAAAAATCTATCACCATCTGTGGTTTTGTTTTCCATTACAAAGAAGTACATTTACATTTAATACGATTTAATTCAGTCTTTACAAACAATCAATATTTGGTAGAATTATAATAACTATGAATTACATTAAAATAATAATAGACCACGCAAAAAAAATAGTATGAAAAAAATGGGTGCCAATTTAAACTCATTCCAAATTTTTATCAACAGATACATTCCTACTGATGAAGGTAAATACATCCACATACCCAACCCTTATATTCATCTTGACAACCCTTATGACGGAGGTTTCGGACCGTACTCTCACGATTATGAACCCTACGTTGGAGAAGCTACAGTTCAAGATCAGTATAGGCTAGTTCTTTCAGCGCCAAAAGATATCCCCTTCTACAAGGACGGTTATTACAAGAATAACGGCATTAAGATCATCAGACAGAAGCATAACTACAATGAAGACAAATATGATTTTGAGTAAGTATATATTTTAATAAAACAGCTCATTGTTAAAATAAGTACAAAAATTTGTCCATAAAAAAATATGAATGGTTCCACCTTGTTTTTTCCAAATTGCTTAAAATCATATAGCGAGAATCAGTTTGAACAATAACAAAAATCAAGTTTAGACAAATATACCTATAATCTAATTAGGCTCTACTTGTTAATGTAGGTTTATTGCAATTAAGATAATTGGCAACAAAAGAAGAATAAAGAGAAACCATCGCTTAATTAATAGGAACAAATCTTAAATAGCTTCATTGAGTTTATTAACTCGTAAAGAATTTTATCGAAAGAATTGATTTACAGCTCTTTAAGGCGTCAAGCCATGTAAATAAGCAAATTACCATACTAGGCGAGTAATCTGTAAAATTTATTAGTTTTCCGTCTCTTTAACAGATTTTAGCCTTGCCTCATTGAATGTCAAGCTTATCATAAGTTATTTGCATATGGAAGAATTCTTTAAAAGGGTCTTTGCGTTCCATAGCTAGGTATACCTCTTAACAGTCACATTAATGAAAGTATTTATAGAAAACTCGTTACCATAATCCTTTGATTAATGTGTTATAATATCACATATCGAATATAAACTAAAATGAATTAGTGAAATGAATGCAAATAAAAATGTCATACACATAATTAATGTTATAAATCCAGACTACTACCGGCTTTGAAATATGTATCATCAATAGTTGCATTCGTTTTGTCAACAAAATATTCATATAAAATCAAGAAGAAGTCTTCGATTTCATTAATGGCATTAAAGCAGATCAGTTTGGTAATACGAAAAAATGTGAGCCTTGACCGACTACACTAAACAGCAAACATGAGTCAAAGTTCAAAAGTATTTATAATCATTTATAACAATCGGTTTCTATAGTACGACTTAATTATTAAATCTATTATAAACAGTGACTTGAAATGAGGAATTGATACGACTATTGAGAATACGTTAATTATTTTTGATGCATATAAAGGAACAGCGTCTGAACAAATGTTATAAACAAGATGACAACAGGAAATAACATTGATTACAACTCGAGATTCCTACATAATAATAAAACAGATTGTACTAAAATAGAATTTATTTGAAATACAAAGTCATAATACTCCGCCTTTTTCATGTTAAACGAAAGATTTTAATGAATTTATTATTAAAGCACATTTAATAGGTTTATCATTTTTTGAAGTAGAATTAAGTGAGCATTTTGTTTGTTATAGTTTCGAAACTGAAAATAAAATCCGAGCTGAAGAGAAAGCGATTTTGAAGAACCCCAACACAATCGACGAAGGTATTGCCTCTGCGGGCTTTTACGAATACATCGGCCCAGACGGTTTCATGTACAGAGTAGACTACACCGCTGACGAAAACGGCTTCCGCCCTAAGGTCAGGCGGTTAGAAACACCCTACTCCGGCAAGTGGATATTGGAGAAGGTCAACTAAATCATTTTACTGTACATAGCAAACATCAGCAACATCCTTGTAAGAATCAGTATTTTCAAATAAGTAGTCCGCACTCATCCGTAAATAATAAGTGTGAATAGTGATGTGTCCATATTGTTACAATTTCGTTCACTGACTGACTACAATTTATTTAAAGACTATCCTTTCATTAAGTCACATTCAAAATGTTATTCACGATTATGACATTTCAATTCGGTATGCCCGATTTATTTCAATTTAAATCGGTATTATATTATGTTTGGCGTTGATGAATCTCAAAATGTTAAGTGAAATTAGATTTATATTTTTATAACAAACATTTTGAAGTACAAAAGTGTGTAAAATTAAGACTTGGATATGACTCGTCTAAAGAATGTGTCTGTTTAGATAATTGTAATTTATACTCTAGTTATAAGAGCTTAGAATTTTAAATGTTAGATACTTATTTATGAAATGTGATAATAAATTTATACATATTTATATGTCTATTTCTTATTCAAAAATTCCAAGATCCTTAAATTGATTACAACACTTATGGGAAAGGGTTAAGCACCACCAAAATCTCCATCTGTTTCTATGATCTTAAAAAGCTTTAACCCATTCTACCAATTGATTATTTTTAGTAAATATACATTTACATATAAAAACCCAAGTCGCAGAGTCTCGAATAAAAGTAGCTCTGAAATCCGCAAAATCTACTAATACCAACTAATACGTGGTTATTGTTATGCGATAAACTTATAATTTTGCAAATTCGACCTCATCTGAATGATTTAAAGTTATTTTTACGAGGACGCAAGCGACGCGAGACTATTTAAAATGTCTGCATAATCCAAAATTATGCACTCATTTTTGTGTGTCGGCTGTGAGATGTTCAGTGTGCATCTTCGGTTTTTGTAAACATACTAAATTTTAAATTATGTCTTAGCAAGATATCAAAAGTGAACTGTTTAAGATTGTAAATACAATTTACCGCATTGACATTAGATGGACTCATGATAAGAATATAAAACTTTGAATAAAATGCTTTAAAATGCAACCAGTAGTTTTATAAGCACCTTTACAAGAAGTGGTAATAGAAAGCATAGTTTCTAGATACATTGATATCAATATTGCCTCAAAGCTGGTTTAAAAAATGAACTAATAATACAAATGCAGTAATCATAAATGTTTTTTAAATTTTCGAGCTCGAGACTAATAATTTAAAACTATCCAAGACTAATGAAGTAATTAATGAATATTGAGATGAGATTACAACATTAAAAATATAGACTGCTTTTATACACAAGATGCAAGGTTTTGTTATTGAAAATCATTGGAATGATATTTAAAGATTAATATAAATAACGATTGATATCGCAGAATAGCAACAAGATGTAGAATAGAAAAATGTCAGGTATAATACAAAAGTGTAATAAATGTAATGTCAAATAGTTACTTATATAAATTTACCAATTTGAATGGATGATAAATTTTTTTATTTTAATATTATTTAAGCATTAAAGGTTGATTAAATGGATGTTGATAATAAAGCTTTTTCTGCGACTTGCATCTCGAATTAAAAAGGTTATATGAATTGTTTTATTTTGTAGCAGCCTTATGACGACTACTTTATTAACAATGGTAATAATAAATCGATAATGCATTTTGCGAAGAACAGCTACCTGGTGCGTAATACTAATACTTATGGATCTAACAATGTGACTGGTGACCGATTGGTAGAGATATTATATATATAATAACTTATGTTTTATTAACAACTTAGGCATCGTATTGTAAAAGAACTCGTCGGTCGTTTTGTTAGATTTAATCTGCAATTGTCATCATTATTTAAGTAACATAAAACGGTATACACTATTTATTTTTGGTAGGTTTGCTGGGGTTAATGGTGAATGCAGAAGCCACGGAATCGAAATGGTCACTAGTATAGGGGTTCCAAAGTGGTTGAATCTCAAATAAGGTTTTAACCGTATATTGAATCTACCCATCAACCAGACCTAATATATGCACTTTTGTAAAGGGTGGGATAAGTCACTGCCAAAGAAAGATGAAGCTCTTTTGCGGCTGCTACGTTATTCATTTATTTCAAGGTTTTTGTTTTCTTCGAACTTACTACGCTATTGGCCTTGCAAGGCCTTTACAGCTTCACCGGACTACAATTTATTTCAAGGACTGGGACCTATCGTTATGTGAGCGTAGGTACAAAAAAATATTAATTGTGAGTCAGGGAGAATATATTACTATGATTTTGTCTTCGAGATTAATTAGTATATGGAGTGGCTGTCTATTTATTCAGTGAATGGTTCAATCGGAAGCGATGCTGACTCCACTTATTGATTCGAATCGTACGTCGCTCTATTGTAATAATTTTTCGCGAGCGAATTTAAAGAATATGATTCAAACGAAGGTAGCTCCATATCTCTGAGGAGATCTACAATTAAAAGAAACCTTGGGACGTTAACTGCCTTACGAATGAAACAATTTTGCAATCGTCACATTTTATGGAAGTTTTACTTTGGCACTGGGAGAATACGGCAAAGGTATAGGTTAAAATCTAACGGAGAGTTTTTTTCTAGAGGGTAAGCTTGTGTCTAAAATAAATTGCACTTACCAAACGTGACAAGGCACTCAAACGACTCAGTTCCCAAATATTTGGACATATCAAAAGACCATCAAAGACAATTGTCAAGAATGGCTCCCGAATATTTAGTCTAGATAGCCTCGCAAGTAATTTAAACCCAATAGTTGGGGTTGTTTTACTTTAAGTTCTTTCTACTCAATTCATAAAACTAAAGAGGTTCAAAAATACACCACAAGTACTTTAATTACATTTGCTATAGAACTATACATAACGATTTCATTGGGTGCATGATCTGAGATTTCTATTTAGACTAGATCTAGACTCTATTTCTAAACAAACCGTGTACGATGGTGTTCTTAGGATTTAGTTCTACTTTAATCAGAGAGATGTCTGAGAGGTCCTTAGATTGTAGACTAAACAGAGGATATATAAGAAATTAACGTTGGGTGGGAAGAAATCACCTTACTCTGTAGTAGAAAGTCTAATCGGTGAGTTAAACATTAATATTTTGAACTAGTCCTCCTTGGCCATCAAATTTTTCCGGTTTTGAAACCTGAATTGTTGAAGTTTGTAAAATAATTCGCCGTAGCAGCATTATGAAAGGCTTTGGTGACATTATTCACGTTGGTAACGTTATACATACATCTTATTGAAACAGGACACAATCTGCTAGGTAAAGCAGTTTACCTGATGCGTATACACTAAAACCTGGCAAATAAAGATAGAAAAATATTTCATAGGATTAAGGAGTTTCATAGGTCGTTCCTCTGTTACAAGAATACCAATGAATCAACGGCAAGAGAGGCGTTTAATTTTTATAAAAGATATACGGAATATATCAAAGATGGCAAGTTTGCCTCAAGGGTCAATGAAATTTCTATTTGGTCCTCTCAAAGTAGTTTATCTATCAATATGTGACCTTATCGTAATAAAATTAACATAGTTTCTGATAACAGCATTACAACATAACTAAAAGCATATTAACACATCTATATATTAATACGTGAAGTAAAAAAATTGTTCCCCTTTTTAAACTATTTCCCCTTAACGGATGAACTTGAAATTTGGCACAGTTAAAGTTTATATGGCGGAGAAGTGCAGAAAGTTATTTATTGTATATAAAATGTATTAGAAGTACATTAAATTAATTAAAATAAGCGTTTCGGGATCAGCCAATACATATCTAGTACCGGGTGACTTTCGTCATTGCACAGGTACCAACGTGATTCTCCAACGATTCACCGCCTAAAAGAGCTTCATTGACCCGGCGGCCAGGGAGACCTGTAGAAACGGTTGTTCCGCTGGCCGCCCGCGGTACAGTACAGGGGCCCAATCGTGGATAACCACCATGAAAGGCTGCCCCACCATGCCGCGCATAATCTTGGGTAGGTTCGTCGTGCCGGTTGGTGACCGGATTAGGGGTCCCGGCGACCTATTCCGGGGGGGTACGGGGGCCCTTCCGTCCGCCGGGTCAGTGCAATTCTTGCAGGAGTTGAGGTGAGTCGGTGAACTACGTTGAATACATCTGGGCTTAGATGAAGGTTGTCCGCTCTTCACGTTTCCTTCTCTTAAAAAAACATGACAGTGCAAACAATAAGTATAGGTTCAACAGCGGTGCACAACCCCTACGCCGCTTTTTCGATGGAGTTCATTAACATCCGTGGACTTCATTCTAACTTAAATGCCGTTCATCAACACCTCGAGACGGTTCAGCCGGACATGCTCTTCCTGACCGAAACACAGATACGCCGTCCAGCCGATACATCTTATTTACACTATCCCGGCTACCAGCTTGAGGAGAACTTTCAAGCCAAAGCCGGAGTCTGTGTATATGTACGGTCGGAGGTGTGCTGTCGTCGTTTGCGCTGCATGGAGGATCCTTCCTTTTCTGTCCTTTGGTTACACGTGGACTTGGGCGCACAAAGTCGTATCTACGTGTGCCTCTATAGATCCCATAATGGGGATGATGAGACAACTCGGCTGTTTGAATACATGAGTCAGGCAGTAGATGACGCACAGGAGCAGTTCCCTACTGCGGAATTGGTGGTCTTAGGGGACTTTAATGCACACCACGAAATGTGGCTGGGTTCCTCTAAGACGGACCATGCTGGACGATCTGCGCATGCATTCGCTTTAACACATGACCTGACTCAACTAGTAATCCAGCACACCCGGATACCTGATATCACAGGTCATGCGCCCTCTTTGCTAGACCTTCTGTTGACGAGCCATCCAACTGGGTATGATATATCAGTCGATGCCCCTTTGGGCACATCGGATCACTGTCTTATCGTATCGTCTGTGCCACGCGCTCCTCCTCCACCCAGTGTAAGAATTAAGCGCAAAGTCTGGCACTACTCGTCAGCCGATTGGGACGGAATGCGAGATTATCTTGCTTCCATTCCTTGGCAGCGACGCTGTTTTGACGGGAAAGATCCTTCAGCGATTGCCGATGCGATTGCTGACGAGATCGGATTGGCTATGGAGTATTATATTCCTTCCTCCGAGATCGTCGGTAATCGCAAAGGACGCCCTTGGTACAATCGCGAGTGTGCTGATGCTGTTAGTAAAAAGCAAGCCACGTATCGTGATTGGATCAAGGGTCGCGCTAACAAGGATCCTAATCTCAGCACCCTCAAATCAGCATATAACTCTGCTACCAAAGCTTGCAAGAGGGCCTATTCTAGAGCGGATTCCCAGCGCATTGCACGCTTAGGTCATGAACTCGTAACTCATCCAACTAACAGTCGAGTCTACTGGAGTCTGGCCAAAGCTGTGCAAGCCAATTTTTGTCGTACAACATTCCCGCCACTGAGGTACCCTAATGGGAATTTAGCCTACGAGCCGCAGGAGAAAGCGACACTATTAGGCAATCTCTTTGCGGCGAATTCCTGGCTCGATGATCGAAACGTTCAACCGCCAACTATTCCTTGCTGCGGTTTCACCATGCCGGAATTACGATTTAGGCAACGTGACGTATTAAAAGAACTTCGATCACTCGATGTCCGGAAAGCTAGTGGCCCGGATGGTATCCCAGTGGTTGTTATAAAAAAATGTGCAGCCGAGTTGACTCCAATACTTACGCGCTTATACCGCCTGTCTTACGTCTCTGGTGTCGTGCCCCGGGCTTGGAAAGAGGCCAACGTTCAACCGATTCCCAAGAAGGGGAATCGGTCGGACCCTAACAACTACCGTCCAATTGCCGTAACCTCAGTGTTGTGCAAGATCATGGAACGCATTATTAACACCCAGCTTGTCCGTTATCTGGAGGATCACTCGCTTATTAACGATCGGCAATATGGCTTTCGCCAAAACCGATCAACGGGTGATCTTCTAGCTTACGTACTGCACCGCTGGGGGGAGGCAATTGATAGGCACGGTGAGGCCCTGGCAGTCAGTCTCGATATTGCCAAGGCATTTGATAGGGTCTGGCACCGTGGTCTTCTTTCAAAGCTTCCGGCATACGGACTCCCCGACAATCTATGTAAATGGCTCTCTAGCTTTCTACATGAGCGCAAAATTCGTGTCCTTGTTGATGGATGTGATTCGCAGCTCATGTCAATAAATGCTGGAGTTCCTCAAGGCTCTGTACTATCACCTACTCTGTTTCTTCTGCATATCAATGATATGTTGCCTCTGGGCCATATTCATTGCTATGCAGATGATAGCACCATCCATGAGTCCTATTACAGCAAGCCTTCTAGCGGTCGGGGAGAAACAGAACAGAGACGGCAAGAACTTGTGGCTGAGCTTGACCGGTCCTTGCTTCGCATTTCAAAATGGGGAGCAAGTAATTTGGTTCAATTTAATGCCAACAAAACACAGGTGTGCGCGTTTTCCTGCAAAAAATCCCCATTTACCCCCATTCCAACTCTTCAGAACGTCTCGCTCGCAATGCGAGATAGCCTCAATATTTTAGGCATAGATATTCGCAGCGACCTCAATCCTAGGGATTACATTGTAAGCGTGATCTCCACTGCATCTCGGAGACTCGGAATCCTGAACAAGGTGCGACGGTTTTTCATGCCTGAACAGCTATATCTCCTTTACAAGGCACAAGTTCGGCCTTGCGTGGAATACTGTTCGCACCTTTGGGACGGTTCCGCAAAATACCTTCTGGATACCCTGGACAGGTTGCAGAGACGGGCTATCCGCATTGTGAATGATGCAGATGTAACAGTGGATATAGAGCCGCTTCAGTTGCGCAGGGACATAGCCTCACTGAGTGTGTTCTACCGTCTGTATCATGGTGAGTGTTCTGATGAGCTATTCAATCTGATCCCTTCCTCTCCTTTTCATAACCGTACCACGCGCGCTGGTCTTCGGAGCCACAGTTTTACAGTGAATCCTATCTGGGCACGAACTAAAAAGTTCGCATCGTCATATCTTTGCCGTACCGTGAAACTGTGGAACAATCTCCCGGCCAGTGTGTTCCCTCCTTCCTATGACATGGGGTCCTTCAAGCGTAACGTGAAGAGACATTTACACAGGCCGGCATGACGGCGGCGACCAGTGATGGATGATCGGTCTCTCGGTGGTTGCCGTTGTTTTTGGATTGTACTATGCTTACCACCAGGCATAGCACAGTCACTTTGTCGTGCAGCGATAAAAAAAAAAAAAAAAAAAACTACTCACACTACTACTCGAATTTTACATAATATATACACACATGTAAATAAAAAAGACATTTTGACAGCCGTCAATAAATACGACATTCAAAAAAGGTTGTGAAGAAAGAAGTTTGCTATGCTCGACTATATGTATA